>LPNX010200079.1:391851-556851 GCA_001517045.1 Pseudotsuga menziesii | reverse complement strand
TTTGACATTGTTGTCAAAGTTGTCTGGGAGAGAGAGAGGTAGAACATACTGTATCAATATACAAACCATGCCATTTATTAAAAAAGAGTATACAAACAAGAAAAAATTATATGGACATAACAATAATAATACCTTGATGAAGACATGCCAATCATGTGTTTTGACCCCTGCAAAATCACCTTTTTTAGTTATGATATTCTTCAAGTTTGCACAAAAACCGGTGGGAAATTTAATTTTCCGCATTACTTCTTTGACAAAATTCCTTTGTTCCTCAGTAAACATCCATGGAATTGAGTTTATATTAACTTGTTCTCCGTTGGTATGAAATTGGATGACGTCTTTCATTGCATGGTTGCTTTCTTGAATGTATTTGCAGACTTTCACAACTTTATCTTTCTCCCTCCTTAGCTCTTGTAGTCGCCATAAGGTTTCAGTAACATTCTTTCCAATATGCATTGTATCAAACAAATGAGCAATTTGTAGGTGCTCATAGTAGGGCAACCTGCTGAATTGAATAGGATAAATTTTCATTCCTCATGGAAGAGAATTAATGCCTTCATGATCACGATGGACATCATGAATATTAGTTTATAAATAATAAATTACATAATAAATCAAATATGGCCACTACAACAAACAACTCACAATAAAAATTAAAATACATAAAAATTCATATATGATGATCCATACGTACCATGATGACGATTTCTATTGTATTGCATCTTCCAAAGGTGAGGTGTCATTCTCCGTGGTTTTAATGCAGTCTCTTGCTTCCCATTGAAAATATTTCTTTCAGTTGTTCTATACTTGTGATTCTTAAAGAGGAAATTCCTATACTCATCAAACACCTCCTTTCTTAAGCTTTTTGAACGACGAGATTTTATCTTAGGACCACAAACTGGACATGCAAATTTACCCTTTTTCTAAAGACCTCCAATATTTACATATGGAATATCTATGTCAAATATATTCATATATAAAATATTCTAACTACTACATATCATTAAATGCAATTAAAGTGGAACTTAAAATTACAAACCACAAAATGAAGTTAACCTAGGGGCATCGTGTATTGTCCATACAACCATTGCATGGAATTGAAATTTCCTTTGTCGTATTGGTCTAGATACATCATACATAGTTATGCCATCCCATAAATTCAGTAGTTCATCTATAAGAGGTTCGATGTATACATTCATATCTTTGACTTGGAACTTACCTGGTTCATAATTTGAAGTACATATAAAATATATCATTATGAGAACCATTAAGTTATATAAACCATGCAGAAGAGTAAAATAATAGATATATATATGAAATTAAGATACATATTATGACAAATGAGATGCCACAACTACATTATAAATAAAACAGTTTTCGTCAATAAAACCTGGAATAATCATCTACAACATTATGTGCTCCCTCTTTATTGACAACCATGGAGGAATGTTATTGTTGATAACAAAAATAGGCCACATTGTGTAAATGGATTTCATCTGTGCAAATGGATTAACACCATATGCTGCCAAAGAAATCCTAAGATTACGTGGTTCTTCTTTAAAGTGAGGCCACTTTTCCTCAATATCTCTAAAAGCAGTACCATCTATAGGCATTCAGATAACATCATCTTGACTTCTGTTCCTGGCATGGTAATCCATAAATTGCGCTATGTTTTTGCACCTAAACAGTCATTGCAAACGTGGAATGATGGGAATATAATGAAGAACCTTCTAAGGCACCTTTTTTGTTACTCTATCTGTACGATATCTACTTACATGACATTCCGAACATTCTGTTGCAAATTCATGTTGATTATAATATATAACATGGTCATCGGGGAATGAATGAATTACTTCATAATGCATTCCAATATCTTTCATGATGGAAGATAAATCTCGATATTTGCGAGGTAAAATATTTGATGGCGGTAACAAAAATTCAGCTATCAAGCTACCCAAAAAAAAATTGTTAATGTAATAAATAAATAATATTAACAAAACACGCTTCATCTGTACGATGATCAATAATGAGTTAACAATACAATTATTAGAGGAATACAAATAAACTTTATCATGATCATACAATTATTACATACCTTAGCATACGTGTGATTGGAATGTTTGAAAGACCATTCATAACCTTCAAGTTCATTATCAACAATATAGTAGAGAGAAGATTTGTTTTGGAGCCTTCATAAAGGGGTTCATATGCCTTATCGAGAAGAGGTATATCATGAACATCATCAAATTCATCATCATTTTCATTATCAACATCATCGTCATCCATTCTAACATTAAATAAATCATGGATCAATGTATTTGTACCATCATATTCAATTACATCATTGGCATGATCATCTTGTTCAATATGATCATTCACTTGTTCTCCATTAAACATACACGCTCCATGATCGTGATCCTGAACTTATTTTGAAAGCACTTCCTCTGGAAGACATGCTATAGGGTGTCTTTCCTTTAATATAAATACATGGAAACATCAATAGATATACATTAATATATGAAAAAAAATACATACAATTACCAAAAAAAATGAATATAATAATGTTTATAATGCTAAACCTACAAATGGACGATATTCGTTCCCCCCCTCAGCGTGTCCAAGTTCCTTGCAATGTTTTGTGGCTGTTGAGATCAATATTCTTCTCCTCTTAAATCCCCTGCATTGAGTACATGGACAATAACATTTTCCATCACCCCTTCGTTTCGCTGCATCCCATAGTCTAGCAAGCAATTGTCGGTTGTCTTCATTTGGATCCGGAATATTTAATCTATTTGACATTTTGTCACAAACTTCATTAATGAATATAACCGATTGTCTTAAAAAATCAAGTTCCACGCATCAAGGTTTTGTCAAATGGACAGAAGTCAAAGAATAAAAAATTCTTGGCAAACTATCTATCGATGAAAAAAAATCCCCCACAACCTCCCGTTGAAGAATAAAACAATTCCTGAAAACGTCCATCGAGGAATAAATAATTTTCACAATCATCCATCACTTCTACAACAAACATGTCGAAATGTTTAAAACAAATTATATTTATAATGGACATGCGTCGGATATTCGACACCTTGAACATAGTTACCATTGAAAGTATGGGACCATAAAATTTAAAATCATGTAAACCTTAATTTTTTCTTTATAAAAAAATCTATACTGCTCGTCGGATATCTGACGCTTAGGGGTCGGATAACCGACATTTTTGGGTTCACAGACATCGAAAATCCGACACAGAAGTGTCGGAAAATCGACACTACAAGAGTCGAAAATCCGACTCTCGAGTGTCGGATATTCGACGACACTATAAATATTTTGTTGTCGGTATTTTGTTGATTGATTACTGTCCAACAAATCCGTGCAAAATGTCGGATGAGGTCGGATTCTGACGTCGAAATTCGGGTTCAAATCCTGTTGTGTTAGTTGTAGCGCATAACTGAGGAAGAGAAAGACACGAAGGCAAGGAAGAAAGAGGTTACTGCTGTCGAGAGATCATCTTACCATTTTTGGGTTTCACTTTTGGTGTTGATTCTATCTCTGAGGAAGTTGCGGGGTTTTCTCCATTTATGGTTTCCCCAAGGAAAAACACTGTGTTCATTGTCTCTTGTTTTGATTGATGTGCTTGTTGTTCTCTCAGTTAAAGATCCTAATGATATGCTAGCTTAATGTTAAAAATCTAATAAAATATCTGGAGTAGGGCCTAGTTATCTTCCTTTCTCTATGCATTTCTTCTGAAGCCCCATATCTCTCCGCACCTTGGATAGCCTCTTGTACCCATGCAGGTTTCCTCTTGGGAGGATTCTTCTCCTGAGGTGGATCTACAGGTTCTTGAGGTTCTTATATTTCTTGATCTTTTTCTCTTGATATTCTTCTCGAATTGCTTCATCCATGGTTGTGTCTCGGATCCTGGGTATTTCAGTTTCTTCAGGATCTTCAACTGGTCTCTTCCTGGATTTGTTGTAAGCTGTGTCTTCATCAAATGTTGCATATCTGCTGATGTTGATCTTCTTGAATCCTAGGAAGTATATTCTGTAATCCTTCAAGCTTTCAGAGTATCCCACAAATATACCCTTCTTTCCTGAAGGATCTAACTTTGTCCTCTTTTCTTTTGGAATGTGTATGTACACTTGACAACAATATATATTGAGACGATTGACTTTTAGTTTCTTGCCAAAAAACACTTCTTCAGGTGTCTTGTTCTTGAGTACTCTATGTGGAGTATGGTTTTGTACATACACAACTGTCCTGGCAGCTTCTTCCCATAGATGCATAGGAAGATCTTGATCATGGATTATTGCCATTGTTTCTTCCATGATCATTCTATTCTTCCTTTCTACAACCCCATTTTGTTGTGGATTATATGGAGTGGTCATCTCCCTCTTAATCCTTGAATCTCTGCATAATTCCTTGAATTCATTTGATGTGAATTCTCTTCCATTGTCTTATCGAAAAATCTTGATCTTCTTCTCTGTGTGGTTTTCGATCAAGGCATTGAATTCCTTGAACTTGCTGAATACTTTATATTTGTTCTTCATGAAGTATATCCATGTTTTCCTAGAAAAATCATCAATGAAAGAAACATAGTATACATACCCGCTTAATGAACTAGATGACATCGGACCGCATACATTGGAGTGAATGATTTCCAAGATTCCTTTAGGCTTTCTTTCGCTACTTGGAAATGTCTTCTTTGTGTTCTTTCCTTTCGCACATCTGTTGCATACCCCTTCATGTTTTGCTTGTATTTCTGGAAGACCTTTAACATATTTACTTGCAAGTGGTAGTGCCCTATAGTGCACATGTGCAAGCCTTCTATGCCAAATTTCATTTGTTTCTACTAAGTCATGAACCAAAGCTTGTTCTGGTTGGCCCTTTAATCTATATAGTCCTCCCTCTTGTTCTCCAATTACTACTGCATTGTTAATAGTGTTTCCTTTTGGCCACATGAGGACTTAGCCATCTATAAATGCAACTCTTATTCCTTTTGTATCTAATGCAGAGATGGAGAGAAGGTTCTTCTTTAGTCCTGGTACAAATAGGACATCCTTTATTTTCATAGATTTTCTAGAGTCAAATTTATAGGAGGATTCTCCACTACCTTTTATTGGATACTAGTAGTCATCCCAAAGTTTCACCTTGTGGGGTGATTCATGTTACGATAATTTCACAAAGGATTCCTTAAATCTCGTCATGTGTTTGGAATCCCCACTGTCAATAAGCTAATCATTGCTTCCATGTGTGATAGTTCCCATGAGGGAAGAGATCAACACATATTCTTCATCACTTGAAGAACCATCACTGTCTTGTTTGATTCTCTTCTTGGAAGGCTCATCATCTTGTGCATCATGAGCATGATGTCTTTTCTTGTTTCCCTTCCTTTTGTGAGATCTATATTTGTTTCTAGGACAATCTCTTGCAAGGTGTCATCTTTCATCACATGTATAGCAAATAAAATTAGACAAATCTTTCTTAGATTTTCTAGTGGTTTTTTTTTATGGCGAGAGTGCTTACGTCTGTGATGGTGTGTTCTGCTTTTCTTGGATTGTACTATGAGATATTGATCTTCACTTCCCATATTTTCTTATCAAGCTAATATTTGAGCTTCTTCTTGTGAGCACTCCTCCCACAGTCTGCTAAACTTGACTAGCTTCTTTCTGGTACAGATCCCTTGAATGAAAGAGTCCCATGCCCTAGGGAGACCATTCAAGGTGGTCATCACAATTTCTGCATTCTCTACTTCTTCATCTATAGCTTCAAGTTGATCCTTGATCTAAGAGACCCTTATAAAGTAAGACTAGATGGTCTCTGCATTCTAGATCTTTACATTCTTCAATTGGTTTCTCAGAGTCATCTTCCAGTTTATGTTCTTCCCTTAGAATATCTTGGTCAAGGAATCAAACATATCTTTAGGTGTCTTTAGGGAGGACACCTATGGTATGAGGTGATCCTTGACTGAATCAGCAATAATCCTCTTATCCATGACCAATTTATTTTTGTATAACACCTTAGCCTCATCTCCCTCTGGAATTGGAACCTCTTCATTGATGTAAGAGTCCAACTCATTTTCTTCCAGGACCAGGGAGATCCTATACTTCTAGGCTCAGAAGTTATCATATCCCTCAATATTTTCATCAAGCTTGGTATGATGAGACATATTAACAGATAACCTCAAATGGAAATGCAAAATATTTAGATCTTACCAGGTTAAGATGTCGGAACTGGATCTAGAGTTGAATATTTGCAGAGCTGGTTTTCTAGTTCAAGAACAGATTTAGGGTTTGACTTTCCCGAAGTTCTATCCAACCAAAAACTTTGATCTTGATCTCTAAACTTTGATTTTGGGGAGGAGATCAATCTAGGCCTGGACTCACTCAAAATTCCACTTCTGTGGAAATCCCTAATTTCCCGTAATAGTGTCGAGTCAAAAAACTAAAAATGCTCAGAATTAGATTCTACTTCGACAGAAAGATGCGCCCTAGAGAGGAGAGTCAACCTATTCTCCTTTTGCTGAAAATCTATGGAGAGAGATCCAAAAAGTAGGAATCCCTAGCTTTAGCAGCTGCACAGTGTCTTCTTCTCAGGTTAGCTGTGATACCATTTTAGATTTTTAACATTTAAACTATATGATCTTAGGATCTTATCTGAGAGAATAACAAGCACAACAATCAATCATAAGAGACAATGAACACAAAGATTTTCATCAGGGAAACCATAAAGGATAAAACCCTATAACTTCCTCAGAGATAGAATCAACACCAAAAGTAAAACCCAAATATATAAAGATGATCTCCCGACAGCAGTAGTCTCTCTCTCTCTCTTGTCCCAGATTCTTCTCTCTCTCTCAGCTATGCGCTACAACTAAGTGTGAGTGAATGTGTGTTAAATAGAGAGGCTCACTCTCTATTTATACTAATTCCCAACTTGAAAATAACTCACTAGGGCTCACTTCTCTGGGAGATTCTAATAACCCTGGAGCCCCACAACTGCGGGGAATTTAACCCTTGATTAAGAAGGAGGGTTACCCTCTATGACTTTACATTACTTGTTTACATTATTGAATCTCCTGATAGGAACATCGAGGTATGACATGATTCAATTACATTACAGATAATTCCTGATAGAAACATTGAGGTACAATACGTAATATGTACAAGTGAATACATTTTGAAGTTACAAATACATCAACATCTTCTTACAAAGAAAACCAGTGCTCCCCAAGGTAAAACATTAAGCCTAATATAAACTTTTTTTAATAACTCATCTAACTACATATATAACTCTTTCAATTCAGCTGTACTCATCTTATAAGGGACTTTAGACGAAGGAATTGTACCAACACTAGATCAATATTAAAGTCTATCTCTTCTAGGAGGCATTTTGGGTATCTCTTGAAATACATCTACAAATTCCTGTAATACTAGGTAGTCCTGTAATCGAGATTTATTTTCCTTAGATTCTTCTAGGTGAGATGCATAAATATGGCACTCTTTTCGAAAGCACTTGTTTAGTTGTAAGGCTATAACCTGAATTAAAGATACTAGTCTATGTATTCCTTTAACTGGTACTTTGTTTTTTTCCTAATCTAGACATGTGTAGTTCTTATTGTAACAATCCAAGATAGCTTGATGTGTATTCAACCAGTCCATACCAATCAAAACATCATAAGAGGCTAAGGGGAATTCAAATTTGCTAAATTATTTTAACAATTCATTTCCAAAGGACACTGCCTTACTATTTTTTAATTTTCTTTTAGTTCCAGTTGCTAATTGTACAATACTTTCTACTGCAAGGTTAATTTTCTTAAGATAACAATTCAAAACTACACTAGGTGCAAAATAATTGTTACTATCTCCTAAATAAATTAATATAGACACAATTCTATTACCAATCTTACCTACCACTTCTATCATGTGAGATTAATGATCCACTTGCCTACCTTCTAAAGATGCATAAATTCTCCGAGTCTTACCAACATCGTTTAATGTTTCTTACTGAATGTTGTGAATGATGTATCCTTTCTTATGTGGACAATCCCTTGCATAGTGATTCTCATCACAATTCCAACATCTGACAGGAGGTCTCTTATTTGAATCTGGTTGCTTATGAAAATTACCACTTATGTTAATAGGAGGCTTGGTTCCCTTCTTTCTTTGGTCTCGTCTAACAATTCTTATTTATACATTTTTTCCTCCCCAATTACTTCTTTAAGGGTCTTGGGAATATCATATTGAATCTTATCCCTGTAAAAAGTTGGAATCCCACTTAGAAATATTTGAATCTTAACTTTCTCACCTTTTATATAGTCTGCATAAGTTAATAGCTCAAGAAATCTCTTCTCGTATGCATCCATAGTTAAATTTTCCAACTTATTTTCAAAGAATTCTTCCATCTTATTATCATAGTATTTCTCTGAAAGGTATTCTTGTTGAAAATGCTTTTTAAACTTTTTCAAAGTGATATTTTCTTCATCAATATATTTCAGTTTAAACACATGTTCCCACCAAATAGAGTCTCTTACCTACAAATGATATATAGATATTCTTGCTTCCATAGTTCATGAATAATTATGCAATTGGAAAAAAATTTGGAGGCCTACTAACCATGTTTCTGCTTCTTCACCCTGTTTAAATTCGCCATCAAAGGTTGGAGGTTTAATATTTCTTAATTATCCCATCAACTGATAATTTTCATACCTTATCCTTCTACTATTATGGTTATCTCAAAATATGGATGGACTTGTCTCGGGACTTCCAGCTCTTTTTCTCAAGGGAGGCATACGATAACTGTTTGGTGGAAAGTACACCCTAGAGTAAGTTTTTATGCTTTTCCTTTCTTTCTTATCTTGGATAATATTTAAGGATTCTATTTCTTTCATGATATATTCTTGAAGGAGAGGGATACTTTCATTACATTTCTTAATTGAGTCTTCCAATTCAAGGGATTAACTCCTCCTCCTCCTTCCTACATACTCCTCTTCAGGACCGTAAGGGTTGTATGTTTAACTTACATACTTTGTTGTTTATATTTGCAAGGTCTTATTGTGTTAAACTATCTATTGTGAGTTACAATTTGTTCATTCTAAGTTTTGTTAACATTCCATTATCAGGTTTACTTATTTTTTCAAATAATAATTAATTTTATAGTTAAGAAGAAACAAAGCATACTATACTAGTCTTCAATTTTTAAATATATAACTAAGCAAAATGCATAAAAGGATATGATTCTTTTCAAACATATTCCAAATATTCAAAATAAAAAATAATTGTTCATCTTTCACAAATACAGCATCACTTTCATACTTAACTTTCATATAGGCAACGTTTAAGTTTTATTCAAGCAAACAAATTTAAAGCGACCAATAGCCCAACAGCTGTAGTGTTGCAACTGTAGCTCTGATACCACCTGTAATGTTCCCCAATGCAATCAAATGGTCTTAGGGACATATCATTATATCTATAAGTCTAATTAGATAACTTTAGCACAAAGGATTAGTCAAACAAGTATTTAATTTAATTTTTCTTTATTTAATTTTGAAAAATCTTTTTAATTACCAATAAATTAAAATAAATTCAATAACTATTCCAACAAACCATCCAATGGATGGAAAATTTTCTTAACATCATCAAACCTTCAATCAAATCCATATCATAAATGATAACCAATTCTAAAGGATAATTACTCTTATTCACAGTTAACTAGTAATTAAGGTGTTAATTATGACACTAAGTGCGCAGATGACGGCACTTATCGCAAATACAATTGTTTAAAAATAACCATCGATTATAAATACAAATGGATTAATAACATATAACTACATGTAAATAAGTCCTAATTACCAAAAATACAATAATTAATCGTGGTAATTACAAAAGAGAGTCCACAAGACTAGTTAACTAGTTTTCCAATATAAGCAGCTAGCCTTGTACAAAATAAACTTGTAACCATGCCATTAAAACCAAAATAAATTCTGAATACATTAAAACCATATTTAATCATACACCTACATCCAATTAAATGTTTATTTGTATATCATTATAATTTCGCATAAGGTGATTAATTCCAAAGAAACTAGTTAACATTCACTGTAAGGAATTGAGTTTAAATAACTGAACCAAAATGAAATGCATCCATAAGTAAAGGATAAAACATGATAATTATCCACCTACAACACAATAACATGTTTGAAATATATCACATGGCTGTAGCATTCTGTTTTTACGAAAACATAGATTTCAATCCACAACTAGTTATCAATTTTCATCGCGATGTACCTAGTTTTCAATTTAACCTTCCAAATGGAAAATAAAGAAAAATATATGAATAATTTAACTCATGGAAAGATTAGAAGGGTTCATTTACAGGAATATTTCTGTAGCTTTCCACTCATACACAGTCCATTAAATAACTCACAAAACTAGCTAATTCTACTCATCCGAATTGACTAGCAATTCTAGGAATCTTTAAAATAATTATATTCACAACTCATAGAATCTTTCAAATGCCATTAAAAATATAAATAAAAAAAATTATCAGTCATAAAATAGGTATATATCATTCGAACATTTTTTCAAACTCTTTATATGCAAAGTAACAAATCTACTCAAAACAATTCCACTAAAGAAGTTGGAAATTGGAAATTGATCTAGAATTTCGGTAGACATTTCCAAAACACTATCAAGAAGATTTTCCCTCACATTCTCACACACAGTAAAGTGTATTTATCATACATAATAATAAAAATAACACTTAGAAATTTTTACAAACACTGCATGTGCCAAGTCTCCAAACTATGAAAAACAATCCAATCAAAGAACTAGTTTTCAAATAAAAGGTAGAAGCATAAAAGAGAAGTGCCTTAAAGCATCAAAGATAATATCCCATGTCGGGAAATTCTCCCTCTTCATAATTTCCTATGAAATAGAACATCATATCACAAAGACCTCCACACCCTCTACACAAGGTCCCTCTGCTCAACAGAAACAAGAAGAACACAAATTCAGTGTTCCCTCATCCATTCGAGTACCACTACAATGAAAGGCCACACATTCAAGGTGCTCGTCTAGAAAGAGATCATCTAGAACAATTCAAAAACAAGATAACAAGACAACTATAATTTTTTAACATCTCCAACGCATCCATCAGTAGCAATTACAACCCTCTCGGTATGTCAAAGAAAGGAATCCTCTTCACTTCAACAAATGTCGCACCAGGAGATCATCTAAACACACAGTTTGAGATATGATATAGGATATGATGCAATGGATACCATTGCTTCCTAAGGGGGGGATTTATCAAGATGGATATTGGTGTCCACCCACCTATTTCACTAGCTCAAAATAATTTTCTAGTTTGTCAATTTCCTAGTTATTTTTCTAGTACAGTTCTTTGGATCCCAAACTTCCGGGGCAATTTTGAGGCCCTAAATAATGTTTTTTGGCGATTCAGGAGGGAGAATGGTCAGAAAGGACATTTATTCATCCCTATTTGGAATATTTAAAGATAAGATATACCTTTCCAATGTGCTATTGAGCGTCCAAATTGGAGATCATATGCAAAAGTTATGACCCCAAGAAGTTGGCAATTCAACTAACCACCTTGGGTCTGCAAACGTTATGACGATTCATCTTCTAGGGTTATGTTTTGGACCTTTACAGTTATCTCCCTCATTATTATTATAATTAGGCCCTTTAGGCCTCACTTTGTATTCCACTTGGCACATATAAGTGTAGCATCCACATCTCTTCTTAGAGATAGCTACCACCATTCTAGTTGTTGTATTTACAATCTGTTTTGTTTCCTCCATTTAATAGAATATGTAGTTATTGTATATCTATTTTCTTTGCAATATGTCAGTGTTTATGATTCTATTTCTATTCTTTCATTTAGTTCTCACATAAATCTTGATCATACTCCAACTAAGTTTATATCCAAAAGGAATTCATATATTTTATAAAGATTAGCAATGGTGAGACGTGAACCCTCCTCATCGATGGAATAATTTCTCAAATATACAAGAAATTCAACAACTTGAATATCTTCCTAGCTCATTACTATTCACCCCTCCAATTATGTCATGATTGTAGGGTGTTCTCATGTGATTTAAATATCTACAATAATCAATATGTCTGTTAAGATTGCACAACACTTTTAATCAGAAGATGGTTGATTGCAACATATAAAAAAAACAAGGTGGGCCAAACCCATTGAGACTGGGTAAATCTAGTCCTCTACATGGTCGTTTGAAGTGGTTTTTGAAATTCCTAATTTAGTGCTCATTGATAAAATAATGGATGATTCTATTGTTACATCATCATGGGTTTATGAGAATTTATCTAGCTAAGAAAATTGTCAAACACAAGAATTATATTGTCTTCACATTAAAAACATAAAAAATGCAATACTATGTTTGAAATTATCCCATGGAACTATAAAAAAATCATCAAATCTTGATCATCCTACCTTTTTTTGTGATAACGAACTACAATTATTGTGACTAATATTGCCATTGTCATCTGACAAGATGATTCTCCACTCATTATCATGCACATAATTTTAATCTATAATTTTTTTAGCTAAGCATTCAATTGCTTCTACTCAGGTGATATAAACATGTAGTTCCAGTAAAATATACGAGTGCATTCTCAATTTTTCCTCCTATGACTCAATTTATCCTTATAATCATAATAGCAATATACCTTTCAAATGCAAAAAGAACATCTACATTTACAATAGTGCCTTATATGCTAATAAGTGTTAATCTCTCATGGTGTTTACATAATCACTTGAAATCAACATGGAAATTATGAACTACCATCCAAACCATTAAATAGTCTTTTTCATGCTACCAGTGTTGGTAGATTTCACATTTGAGAATATCCATACTGAAAGGGCTCCTAGATCAAAACAAAGTGATTGATCCTCTTAATTATTAATGGAGTAAGAAGCTTAAAATACTTGTGTTAAAAAGAGATAAGTCAAGAATGAATAATGTTTTGTATTACCTTGCTTGGAAACTGAGATAATAAAATAAAATTCCAAGATGGTGATAACACACACCAATATCGAAAGAGGGAAGTCTATTTCTTTGAATATAAATTTTATGATGTATGGATTACTTTGATACTAATTGTGTCTAATCATTTTTTCAATGATGGACCATTATACCTTAGGTAAATTACTTCATCAATTAACCCATTGTATCGACTTTTTCCATTGTCAGCACCAACATCTATGTTCTCCACCCTCTTTGACAATTGAATGTAGATACCAATAGTGAAAGTGAAGTTGGAACTAGGAGGGGGATGTGTTGAGAAAATTGAGAAACTATTGGATAGATAATAACAAGGAGGAAATGAGCTTAAGTAAATCAACTTCAGGTAATGTAATATTTTTCATATCTATAATTCATCTTACGATTATATTTGTATAGTTGTGTGTAAATTGGTGTTTTGAATGACCCTTTTGATCCAAAATTGGCACAATGTTCCATCCTATCTATAAATTTCAAAATAAAATTTATACAAAGATGAATATGCGGGAGACCATTCTTTGAAATAGAGTTGTTTATTTATATATATATACAAGAAATATGCTTGAGATGGAAAACTTTGGGGAATTCATGCCTATGAAACTAGAGAATTTCAGTTCAACATAGGTTTCAATGGAATAAAAGTAGACCAATTGTAAGGATTTATAGATTTCATTCAACTTTGTGCTATAAAGATACATTTATATGTACTTCACATCACTCATACAAGAAATGGATTTTACTCAGCAAACAAACATAATGTAAAATTCACTTAGGAACCTATGCATTAATCATATCCCTATTGACATATGGTTGATGTAGTGACCCTCTTGTGAATCTAACCAAGTTGCATTTGGATTTGATTGATTTGTACTATCTACCCATGAAAGTACCCCAAGAAGTAATGTTGATCTCAATTTTTTGGAGTAATTAAATACTCCTTGGGTGATCTTTTTATATCCCAACACCCCCCATCATTCCTCACACCACACGTACTATTGGAAACTTAACTTAATCATGATTATGGTGAATAATGTAACTAAATAATGAATATGAATAGTCACGTAGGAAGGTGAAAAAGGTTGGTTGGAAGATGAATCTCAACCACCATATGAAATGTATAAATGTATGCATTAGAAATGGAATAAAATGAATTCGGGAGTTATCTATAAGACAGTTGTATTAGAGCCACTTACCATAAATCCTAGCTACATTTTAGTCCTGGAATTCTACCTGCCAGACCTCTATTTTCCCCTCTCCCTAATTCATTTTAGGGTACAATATCCTCGTCGGGCTGCCTCTGGATGTTTCTCTCCAACATGCATGCATTCAATACATGTGTTATCCTCTTGACATGTCCACATTTGCTATTTAGGTGAAATTAAGGTATGAAATGGTCTATTGGTTGTTGCATTATTAATTACTTAATTAGTTCCACACTCTCGACTACTCTCTACTAGAAAATTCAAGCAGTTAATTTACCTAACCCTAATTTTGGAGTTGCATTCTCTTTATCACCGTAACATACATCCTGTTGCTATGAATTTCTTCACTGTCTCATTGTGTTCACATTCTATTATTGTGATTATTCTCATTGTTCCATTGTTACCACTCCACTACTTGTTAAGATATTCTCCACACTGGAATTTCACCACTCTTATCTCATATACAACCTCCATCCATAGGTTTTTCGTTGTAGAATCATTGTGATTTATGCTCAAATATGTGAGTTCATACTTTTGATAAGTGAGATTCACTATGTAAGTTGTCAGTTCATATGTGAGTCTTATTTGAGAGTTGATGTATTATGTGTCGTGACCTACCAAGGAGAAATCTCAGCACTCAAAGCTAAGAATATGTTGAAGATTGAAGTCATGATGAGTCTTGCCACTGCAAGTTCGTTGAAGACCAATGATTGAAGGTTGAAGGATCATGCCTTTTCATTTTTGTGAAGGTAACTAGTTGCACATTTTTTCTCATTTTGTGAATGTTCAGGAAAAAATAAAACATAATTTTCCCTAGCTATTTGTGTGGAGTGTAATTTGAGAAGTCTACAACACTTTCATCGGCGTATTGAAATGTGAATGATGAGTGGTTGTTGTATGAGCCTGAGATTGATATATAATTTATGATTATTGTGTATTTGATGATACCATGAATGTTGTAGTGGATATGATCCTAGAGTTTCAAAATTTGATGATGTGTTGTTGAAAAGGAGAGAATCAGTGCTCTCCCTCATCACTAAGATTGTTGATGGAACATGTGAAGCTATGCTCCCATTTATATTCATCGTCGTGGAGTTGTGTCTTGAGTCCCTCAAGGCCTGGAGTTGTTTCTTTTGGATATGAGACCATTGTTGTGACTGTGTTCATGTGTATACCAAGTTGAAGAAAGAAGAGTGTTGAATTGAAGAGTAGGAGATGAGAGTTGAGGCTAGACCTCCTTTGTGAAATTCTGTGAGTTACCTTGTCCTATCAGTGTTATGGTCTCACTGTTGCGACCTCAAGAGTTTCAAACCATTACAAATAGATCATGAAGCAAGATTCTGAATATCCAACCTACTTTGAAGGATAAAATTTGTGCTAAACAAGTCTACAAGTTGATGTATTATTGTATTTTTCATCTTCCATGAAGTTTTGAAATGTAATTTTTATCTATAACCTCTCTAGAATAAGTGATATATATCTTTCGAACTGAATATAGAGTAGATTGAGAATTGTTTTGATAGGATGCATAGTTTTTTAATAAGCTGTAGTATCATTTTGTAACTTGTAAAGGAGAATGAAATTAAACCTGCATCCCATATTTGTTTTAAGTATTTTGTAAGTTGTAGGTTCCATGTTGAATATGCACTCTTTGGCATCAATATTTGGCATTTTCCTCACTGGAAAGGACACATATCCATAATGGTCCCAAACAACCAAATCAACCTTCATATGCATTGACCTATGGGACGAGATTTGTGAAGGAAAGACTATTAAAAAATGAACAGATGTAGTCATAACCATTTATACAAAACCTCTTAAATTAGATAAATAACTTGTTATTTGGCAATCCAGAGACAAGAAATCCTTAGCTAACATGATTTCCACCGTTGGAAATTAACTGCTGCAAAGCCACGATCACCAAAAGAAAGAAAAAGCACAAAAATAGCATGTGGAGCTTGTTTCACCATGCTAATCACAAAGATCATCTCCCAACCATAGACAAATCAATGTCACCCCTGAGATATCCCTTCGAAGAGAGAATAATTGTTCAGAGATAGAGTACTTCCATATTGTAGCAACACAACCCAACCCAAGAAAACAAGAGAAAATATCTCCACAATGGATAAACCCCGGAAAACTCTTCTCCAAACAACAGTAGCAAACTTATCTTGCAAAAGAACTTATCTAGTAGTGATCAAATTGCTATGTGTCAAAATGAATAGGGGAACCCCCTATTTATATTTTTTTTCACTGAAATTTAACTAGGGCTGAACTAGCATTATTGGTCCCTTTTCTAGGCTTACCTGAATTGATTTGACCCTTTTTCGGGCCAACTTTTACTGGGATGACTTGACAATTTTGCAATAATAAAATATATTTTGTTATATTTCTATTATTCTTTTGTAGGGATGACTTGAGTGAGGATGCCTCACATGGATACTATACCAACACTCCCTCTTATACAGGGAGGCATCACCAATATTATAGTAATAGAACACATCTGGATATCAACAGTACACAATGACTATATCTAACATCTCTATATATATGGAAGGGCTTATAACACAATATCAGTTCATGAATAAGTGTATATCAAACTATGTGTATCAATTCAATCCAATTCATCGGAAAACATGCACTAGCTCCACAATTCATGCATCTTCTCAACCCAATGCTTCAAGGAAGCATGCACCAAGTCCACAACTCATGCATCTGTTCAACCCAATTAGTTGGGGAAGCATGCATATGGCCGAAATATCTCACTATGACTATGACTGATAGTGAGTCTTCACCACATCATGGGACACAACCTCCTCATAACATCCATAAAGACTACAATCATATGAGGGATCACAAAGGCTATAATTTTATGTGATACTTTTATCATATATGTATGGGGTACAACCCATAAATATCCAAACCATACAAATTGTTATATTTTTATAGCAAACAACCCTATTATGTTGGGTGTACCACTATAGAGACAGTCCTTTTTCATACTGAGTGTAGCTCTCAATAGTGCCAATAATTTTTCATAGTGGATGCAATATCTTATAAAGTCAGTCATTTTTCATGCAAAATATTATAGATCCAATCCTTTTTCATATTGGATGTAAGTCGCATATGTCTTCCTGCAAAGGAAACCTTTATTTTATTATGGATATGAAGATGGGTTCATACATAACCAATCATTGTGACTATTACTCCATCCCTAGGATGAGTCTCAGATAGTCATGCATAGTCCTCGAAGATCTTAACTATTACTTCATCCCTAGGATGTGTCTTAGAGAGTCATTGGAGGTCTTGATTATGTCTCCACTCATGTGGTCATACAAATTCATGTACAATGACTAACACAATGAGGTTTTGGGATCATATCTATGTGCAACATAACTTACTAGTATCAGAGAAAGGTATCATTGCATGGATAACAAGTGTCCACCCAGAAATTAAGAGTTTGTCACAAATCACCATCATAGTTCATAGATGTCCACATCAAATTTCTCACGCAAAATTTTTTACCTAGAACTTAGGTATTCCTAGAACCATCGTCACTATTCATAGGTGCATAATCATTTGTCCCCGAATGTGTACCTAAAACCCAGGTGTACTAAATCACCTTCACTATTCATAGGTGTTCACATTAGGATTACATAGGTCTTCCATCAAATCCAATCCCATTTCATGTTGGATATGAATACCACAGGTCTTTCATAGACCACATCTACGTCTTCCGATAGATCCAGCTCTATTACATGCTGGGTATGAAGACAATTCCTGAATACACTCTAGGACTTCAACATCCTGGTCCTAGACCAGATTCTAGTCCCATACCAAGTTCTTCAACCCCATGTTAAAGGTTGACCGAAATCAACATCTTGGTAACTAACCAAGTTCCTCCATTCTCCAAGAATGTCTCTCAGCCCTAGGCTGAGCTTCAATCCCAAACTGAATCATGTCAATTGATCCCAAAATAAGTCCTCCATTCTCTCAAAGAATAGCCCTTAGCCCTTGTTAGGATTATAATCCTCCCTTGTCCAATCTGGTCAATTATGTCTAAATTAGGAGTCTTTTCATCCTATATTTAGTCACTAGCATAATTGGGTCCACATGGTCTAATTGGGCCACATGTACTAGTTGCTAGAGTGTGGGGAACACTAGTTGAGGCTAACTGCCATTGACTGCACTTGCATGCATCAGTTTAGGAGCCTCCTAGACCAATCCCTACAATTTAGGATCCATTGGGAGTGTCGAAACCAACCTCCTTCAGTTGAGTTCAGTTAGTGACTAGTTAAGCCTAGTAGGAGTTAGTTACATTCAGTTACATCCAGTTACATTCAGATAGTGCTATTCATTGATTGATTGCATGTGGGAAGGCATAATTCCTCACCTACCACATTTAGTTAGACTAGTTAACTGATTCTAACTGACTGGTGAATTGATTTAGACAACTGGAGCTAACTAGTTGGGCTTCGATAGTGATTTAGACATGTCTAGTTATCCATGCAGTTAGGTAGAGTCAATAAATTTGAATTCCTCTCTCATGCATTCAATTTAACTGGTTATTAATACCATTGTATTACAATGTAATTAACTATCCAATTACTTTTGATTAATGAAAGCATTCACAACTGCAAGCCATTTTTTGCATTGTTTGATTCTTCAAATCCTGAGTAAAATTGTATGATCTATTTTTTTATTTGTATGTTGATCCATAGATATATGTGCTCAATTTTATATGGTATCAGAGCCTCAGTAGGACAAGGCACTTCTCCTTCTACAGATCTCCTACTAGATCAAATTTCTTGAGCAAAATTGCTCCTTCCAGCTCTACACCAGAAGCGACAAGTTTACCACATAAATCCTAGGCAAAGGAATTGTTGATCAAGCATTAATTGATTAACTAAGCTGAGTGTGATGAAAACTTGAAAAGTGCAGGCTGTCCGACCTTACGGTGCCCCTTTTGTGTTTTCGTAGGTACAACTTTGAATGGATTCATCAGTTCCTCTTCCCACCCCATTCACAAGCTATTCAGAATGGAAGTTGAAGATGATTGCATCTCTGAAGAGACAAAATATCTATGAGGTGTCTATTGGACTTGGAAAAGAGTTTAATGAGAATGAGAATGAATGGCTAAATGATGGTGATGTATCTTTTGGAGCAATAGGCCTATCCCTTTCTCCTAGCTTGCGCTACCTCACTAAATCTGTTGAATAACCAAAGGATCTATGGAAAAAATTGGGCAGGACCTTTGGAAAGCATAATGAGGATCATAATAGAAATTTGGAGAGAAAAACCAGCACCATAAGAGTTCTTGATCCAAAATTATTGTCCTCTACTCTCTCTGATGAATTTGTTCAAGATGAAGAAGAAGCAGAATCTTCCATAGAGTCAATTTGAATTGAAGAAAGTCTCCTTGCAGTGACTCCTTCTCCTGATGCTTCATAAGTTTATGAGATATCCGATATCTCATATTATCATATGGCTTATGTATAATAAGACATTCAAATCTCTTATATTGAAGAAAAAAAGTGCCGCACTTCTATGCAAACATTCTCCAGTGATTCTCCTTTAAATTATGTGCAAAATTTGCCAATGATTGCTTTAGAAAGTGAAGAGGAATTTGATTTCTCTCCCTCTAATGTTTCTGCTGGTGTGAAGATAAGTAATAACTTTGATATTTTGGAAAAAAATATCATATTTTAGGAGTGATCCATTTTCTCTCCTTGATCTATATCTTCCAGCAAATTCCTACAGGATCGCATGCACCAATACTCAGAATTTTGAAGAAAGAGAAAACTGTGCATCTACCGTCTTGGTGGACCATAATTTTGGATCTGATATGAACTTATTTGGATCTGATCTGATATTATTTGGATCTTATCTTATATTATTTGGTTCAAATTTTAGATTCCAAGAGCTTTCGGTCATGCTTGTAGCTGCTCTCACCAATTTTGGTGTGAAAAATCAAGTACCACAAGTCTTCTTCAAATTTGCTGCTGGAGATTTGGTGTTAGTTTCCTCTTATGAGGTTGCTGATATTTTATTTTGTGAATCATTAGATATTTATGAATATATATCATATTATGTATCTCAAGCATTCATTCTCCACAGTCCTAGGGCTTCTCTACCTTTGGTCACATGCTCATCTCCTCACAGAACTAGTAAAGAGGAAGACATTTTGCATCTGCCTGGACACTTGCTCCTAACAATTGGGGATCATTTTACCACTCATGGTTTTCTGTTCAATACTACAAAATATCAGTTTCTTGAGTGTTCCTCACATGGCTCGAATCCTCAAGTACTTTTTCTCTCTTATCAGTTGATTTCAGTTGCTCTACATGGGGCTAGTTTTCATCCAACATCTATCTGTGTTCCTGATTCAGTTGAGCACATTATTCTTCTTCCAAAGAAGAATATTCCTCCAAACATAAGATGGATAATTCTACATTCCAGGCACCAGGATACCTGTGCACAGAAGAACAAGATTGATCCTGATTCTACCCACTTAGTTTGAGGGTGGGGGGGGATTCCCATGAGGTGTTTTCCCTGTTTCCGTATATTAAGCAATTAATTTACATTAGTTGTAATGGGTGACCTATGGTTTTAGTTACCAGGGCCCACAAATTGTCCAAGTTAGCATTCAGGGATTTTTTTAGGATTATAATCCTCCCTTGTCCAATTTGGTCAATTATGTCTAAATTAGGAGGCTTTTCAGTCTATATTTAGTCACTAGCATCATTGGTTCCACATAGCCTAATTGGGCCACATGTACCGGTGGTTAGAGTGTCAGGAAAACTAGTTGAGGCTAACTTCCACTGAGTGCACTTGCATGCATAAATTTAGGATCCTCCTAGATCAATACCTAAAATTTAGGAGCCATTGGGAGTGTCGGAACCAACCTTCTTCAGTTGATTTCAGTTAGTGACTAGTTAAGCCTAGTTATGAGTTAGTTACATTCAGTTACATCTAGTTACATTTATTTAGCACCAGTCATTTATTTATTGCATGTGGGAAGGTGTAATTCCTCACCTACCACATTCAGTTAGACTAGTTAATTGATTCTAACTGATTGGTGCACTGATTTAGACAACTGGAGCTAACTAGTTGGGCTCCGATAGTGATTTAGACATGTCTAGTTATCCATGCATTCATGTAGAGTCAATCAATTTGAATTCCTCTCTCATGCATTCAAATTGACTGGTTATCAATATCAATGTATTACATTGTAATTAACTATCCAATTACTTTTGATTAATGAAAGCATTCACAGTTGCAAGCCATTTTTTGCACTGTTTCATTCTTCATTTCCTGGTTAAAATTGTCTGATCTATTTTGTGAGTTTTTTGTTGATCCATAGATCTATGTGCTCAATTTTATAGCCCCGGGTTGAGCTTCAGTCCCAGACTGAATCATTTTTCTTAACCTCATGGTCCTAGGCCAGGCCTTGGTAACTGACTAGGTGCCTCTTAGTAACTGACCAGGTTCCTCTTGGTAACTGACCAAGTGCCTCTATTGTCCCTGAGAATGGCCATCAACCCTAGGCCGACCATGTTGGGATCTTCCCATGGTGATATGACTTGTCATACTGGGATCCACCCATGAAGATACAACCAACCATGTGTACATACTAGTGCGCACCAACCTCCATGCTTTTTAGGATATATGGGATATCTCTTTCTTCTCGAAGTGATTGGGAGAATGCACGAAGCATGCGTTGGCCTCTCTATCCCATATCAAGGGCGTTTGAGAGATATTCTCATTTCTTTCAATGTAATCAGGAGAATGCATTAGCCTCTCCATCCCATATCAATATGTTTGATAGATATCCTCATTCCTTCTTGAAGTGATTAGGAGAATGCTTGATATAATCATCCTACCCTCTTAACGAGGGATATGGAACCAATTTCCCCATTCCATCACAAAGTGTCAGGAAATAAATTCAACCTTCCCTCTAACTGGGGGAGTCAATCATAGGACCAATCTCCTCACTCCTTCTTAGAGTGATTGGGAGAAAATATTGAAATATAGAAATATCAACAAGGGAGTCAACATAACACTAATATTCCCACTCCTTCACGTATTTACACTCCCATCCTTAACATGCAGACATTTCATCTAATAGAGACATCAAATATATTGGGGCAGTCATTTATTTCCTACCCTATTCTAGATATGAAATGAAAATACATTATAAATCAAATCATTAAAATCATGTATCTAAGAGAGAGTGTCAATAGGCTAGTTTCCCCACCCCATATCAGTGTGTCCAAAAATACTCCCTCTATGCTGGAGCATTCTACTCCCTCTGCATATGAGCATCCTTCTCCCTCTATAGCTGATCATCCTGCTCATTCTTTGGGGATTCCATAGAAGTGATGCAAGTATCCACCCTGGTGACAACCAAGTACATCAAGTATCATTCAACTGTCTTGTCTGTATCAATACAACAATGCCATCAGTGTAGCCACGGTCATCATGATCGATCTACTTAGGTTCTCATTTATGCTCTTCCTTAACTTAGGAAGACTTTATCAAGTTTCACACCATCATACACAATAGGCTAGGATCCTCATCTTGAGGGATAACTCCCTTTGTTTCCTCAAAAAATGGATTAGTAGCTTTCGTCCTTTAGAATCCATCTATCATGACTATGACTAGAAAGTAACTACTTTCCATAATCAATGAGCATATGTAGAGGAGAGACCAACATCTATAGAAGCTTCTAATATCCAATCGCCAAATATCTACATGAGATCATCTAGTCCTATGGTTCATGTGTCGACATGTTTGGTCCTCATTTGTATACTACCATGATTCCACTTAACTATTTCGATCGAAAGTCATCCTTCTTTCTGAGCTGATAGTCATGCTTCTAAAGTTTTTTTTCTTCCAATCCATCTGCATATTGATAAGATCACTTATCCTTCAGACCAAGTTTCATCATCTTTTTATTGTAGGCCATAGCATTCCCTACAATTCAAATCACACCAAATGGTTAGCAACATTGCATAATCAAATTAATGCAACAACAATAGTTCATCCAGGTATGTAGGCATGTTTTAACCAATGCTTCAGCACAACATACACTTGGCTATTATTTGGATGTTTGTGTTAGGATTATAATCCTCCCTTGTCCAATTTGGTCAATTATGTATAAATCAAGAGTCTTTTCAGTTTATATATAGTCACAAGCACCATTGGGTCCACTTGGTTTAATTGGGGCACATGTACCAGTTACTAAAGTGTGGGGAACACTAATTGAGGCCAACTACCACTAATTGCACTTGCATGCATCAATTTAGGAGACTTCTATATCAATCCCTACAAATTAGGAGCCACTAAGAGTTTCGACACCAACCTCCATTAGTTGAGTTTAGTTGGTGACTAGTCAAGCTTAGTTAGGAGTCAGTTACATTTAGTTCTAGTCTGTTACATTTAGTTCTACTCGGTTAGCACTAGGTTAGAATGGTTGCAAGTAGGTGAGGCGCATTTACTCACCTAACTAAGTTAGTTAGACTAGTTAACTGATAATTAACATTGAATTAGACACTTGAGTTGGGTTTTTGAACTCCGATAATGATTTAGACAAGGTCAGTTAACCATATAGTCAAGTAGAGTCAAACCAATTCAAATTTCCTCACATGGATTTGAATTGCATGAGGCTATTTAGCCATTGTACTTCATTGAAATTAATTATCTAATTACTTTTGATTAATGAAATCATTCATAGTTGCAAGACATTTTTACATTGTTTCATTCTTCAATTTCTGAGTAAAATTGTATGATTTATCTTGTGAGTTTTGTGTTGGTCCACATATCTATGTGCTCAATTTAATAGTTTGTTGTCTCCATTATAACGTACCATCAATATTATGCACTACTCTAAGCATGTTAGAAGGAGATGTCATCCAAGAGGGGTCCATGAAATGTTGTGCAACATTACGGGATAAAACATCACAAATACTACATGTGCCTGCTATCAATAAAAGAACATGCTCAACAATTTCCTAAATCTAGGAATATAGATATGCATAAAATCATATACAAAAAAATTTGATCTAATCTACTAGATCATGTAAAATCGAATACTTATATTTTATTGTTTTGTGGGTGGGATCCCACTGCCTCCTAACATATCCCATTTATCTTCATTTATTGGGATTCCATCGCCACTTGGGTCTTCATCTCATCCCCTCAACATAGGAAAGAACTAGAAGAACTCCTTTCGATGACCCTTTGTACTTTCTTCAGGATCATCATTCCTTCACCTCTTAAGTGGAGTATATTCTTCTACATAACCAATTAATCCTTCATGGTTACTCTTCTTTGAGTAACAGTCTCGGGCATAGTGTCCAATTTTATTGCATCTATAGCAACGAATATGTGAAAGATCCTTCTTAATTTTTTATGGAATCTCTCCTTAAACAATTTTAATGGGAACCTTATACTTGGAAACCCCGTCAAGTCTATGTTCAACCTTCATGTTGATATTCTGACTTTAACTTCAAGAACAACTTTAGAAACCCTAGTAGGAGCTAGGTCACGGATGAAGTGTGGTGGATTGCAAAACCAAAGCCACATAAAGATATGCATTTTCAAGGTGAGTTGAATACGCCTTTTCTCCCATATATGTGTCCCAAGCAGCTCAAAATGTGAACCCTAGTTTTTGACATCAGTCAAGAATAGGCCAAAAATGAAAATTTATGGATTTGAGGTCTGCTTCCATGGATAGTTGTGCCCTACAAAGGCGAGTTGGAGCAAGAAAATTTCGAACCAATTCTATGGACAAAATGGTTGGATTTAGGAAGCCCTAAAGTTTGGTCATGCAGTGTCATGTAGTGTCCCACAATTTGGACTCCACAAAAATATGAGGTTTAGGATGGCGAGTTGTCCTATGCTCCTTTAAGGATGATCTAATGTGGGAAACACTCCATAATGTGAACCCATAGTCATATTCAATGACTCCTTCTAGCACAGCTCTGATACCATGTTGGAAATTGACAGCTGCAAAACTAAGATCACTACAAGAAAGATAAAGCACAAAAAAAGTGTGTGGACCTCGTTTCACTACGATGATCACAAAAATTATCTCTCAACCAAAGATAATCAATGTCACCCCCAATCTTGCTCTTCCAAGAGAGAATAATCATTTAGATATAGATTACTTCCAAATTGTAGTAGCACAACCCTAGAAAATAAGAGAAAACAAGAAAAAACCTCTCCATAGTGGAGAAACCCCATAAAACTCTTCTTTAAACAAAAATAATGAACTTATCTTCCAGTGGGTGAACTTATCCTGCAATACTCAAATTTCTATGTGTCAAAATGAACAGGGGCACCCCCTATTTATACTGTTTTCTCACTGAAATTTAATTGGGGTTGAATTAGCCTAATTGGTCCCTTTTCTAGGCTGGCCTGACTTGATTTGATCCTTTTTCTAGCCCAACTTTTAATGGGGTCGACTTGACAGTTTTACAATAATAAAATACATTTTATTATATTTCTATTATTCTTTTGCAGGTTCGACTTGAGTGAGGATGCCTCACATGGATACACCAATAACTAGAAAGGACACATATCCATAATGGACCCAAAAGACCAAATCAACCTTCATATACATTGACCTATGGGACGGGATTTGTGAAAGAAAGTCTATTCATACAAAAATAGATGTAGTCATAACCATTGATCCAAAACCTCGTCCATTAGAGAATCTATTATTTGGTAGTCTAGAGACAAGAGATCCTTAGCTATGATCACTACCACTGTCAGTGGAGAGGTGAACTGACATATTTTTCCTACAACTTCATGTTTTGAAGTATTAAAGACATTAAAAGACTTATATGACTTACATTATGATATGGAGATAATTCGGTTAATGTTAAAATTGTTTAGTTTAGAAGTAAAAGATAATCATCCTATGTTGGTTGCATCTAAGATTAGAGAAATCATGCATAATATTCAAGCATCTAGTATGAAACCTGACCTTCTACTTTAATCATTTTTTAAGTCACTTTATCCAACTCACTCCAACTACCTTGAGTCCCTACAAGGAAGTGACAAGTTCAAAGACCTCACCTATGACACCCTGGTAGAAAAGATTGTATACATAGAGAAATAATTTCGAAAGAAGAGAAGCAAGCATGCTAGGGAATCCCTCTTCTTTGTTCAGAAAACAAAGAATTAGACCAAAGACCCTTCCAAGGGAGATAGCAGAGGGGGAAGAAACAACTCAAGAAAAAGATCTGATCTAAAGTGCAAGCATTTTGAAAAGCATGGACATGAAGCAGATCAATGTTGGGATCCTTGGGAGTCCATCAAAGGAAGACACAATCATAATAAAGAAGATAAAAATAAAATTCAAGAAACTGGTAAAGCCCCTGATTTTGCTCATTGTATATTTAAACATTGATCTTGGTGTTAATGAAATAACTTCTCTTTCATCGTAAAAAGATTGTTGGATGCTTGATACTGGTGAAACGTCTCATATGAATTTTAGAAAAGACTATTTTGAATAACTAAATGACATAGTATACTTTTGTAGACAAATCTATCCTCAAACCAGGGGGAATTGGTTCAATTATGCTCAAGCTACATGGCTTCCCTGATTTTGTTTTAAAGAATGTTCTCTATCTTCTAAACTTGCAGAGAAGCTTGATGTCCTTAGTACAGTTTTGATGGCAAGACAATTCCATGCACATGTTTGATGGAATTGTAGAAATAAGGAAGTCCTTTGACAATAAGGTCATCATGACTGGAAATGAAGATGGAAAGATATTTAAGTTGAAGGGTTGTTCTACAACAGAGTCAAAACTTTGCCTACATGTCTCAGCTTGAAGAAGGTGATTTTTCATCTAATTTATTGTGGCATGCAATATTTGGTCACTTAAATTATAACAGTCTTCATTTGTTAAGAAATAATGGTGTATATGATTTTCCTACTATTCCTAAGCAAAGGAACAAATGTGATGCATGCATACCGGGAAAACATACTAAGCAACCATTTCAAAAGTCTAAATTCAGAGGATGTAAAAATTTAGAATTGATTCATTCTGACTTATGTGACCCCATTCCAAATCCTTCTGCAAATGGTAATAAGTACCTCGTGACCTTTGTTAATGATTATTCAAAAATGTGTTGGGTATATTTATTGAAGACAATGTCTAAAGCATTTCAAACATTCAAGGAATTTCATGCATGGATAGAGAATCAAGCACACACACATATTGGTAAATAAATATCTAATGAATTTGAAGACTATAGTTACAAACATGGGATTACACATCAAACTTCAGTTACTTATAATCCTCAACAAAATGGTGTAGCAGAAAGGATGAATATATCATTAATAATTATGGCAAGATCAATGATATTTTTCAAGAATGTGAAATTGATGTTTTGGGGTGATGTAGTATTATGTGCAAAATATTTTAGAAATAGAATTCCATATCATGCTATTGAAGACAAGAATCCACTTGAAATGTGGTTTGGCCACATTCCTTCGGTTAGTTATCTCAAGGTTCTTGGTTCCACATGTTGTGCATTGCTACCTAAGGAGCAAAGAAACAAACTTGGTGCTAGAAGTCAAAGATGCATTTTCTTGAGGTATTCATACACTTCCAATGCATACCATCTTTATGATGAGGAAAACAAGAAATTTGTTGTTTCCGGAGATGTCATTTTTCTTGAATCTAATAAAAATGACAAGTCTATTGAAATACAGCTTGATCGTCTGGACAGTCTTTCTCATCTAAAGACATATTATGAATTTGATGATGACATTCCAAGTCTTGAGGGGGGGATCTCGATCTTGGATCAAAATCAATCTTTGGAATTTAATTTTGAAGCACTAGCACCCCATTATGAAGAAACTCATTAAGAAGAAGTTCACACCACTTCACTTGAACAAGTGATCTGGATATTTGGGGATGAGACCCGGGATGATTGAATGCTGAAGGAGGAAGAGATTCAAGCAACAAAATTGTTAACAATTGATCCATAGAGTAACATAGAGTAAATAGGCCACATGGAGGGGTGAGGCTAAAAGAGGGTTCTTTGAGCCTCACCTCTCAAACTATACTAAGAAAGACACTAAGAACCAATAACTCAAAAATAACTTAATAGAATAAGAGAAAGGTTGGATGTCAAAAATCCTTGAACGTTTTATTGAGAAGGCATAGAGAATTTTTTATAACATTATTACAATGTGCCTTGGGGCCACAACATGGGACAAAACCATGGGTTTTCAAATACCATGTATGGAATAGGTTTAATGTGTATTGAATCCATACCATGGAACAAAACCATGGGTTTTCAAATACCATGGATGAGGGATGAGGGAGGGTGGCCTCTCCATTTAATGCTTTTATGAATTATACATTTGAATTTAGACCATATGCTCCCTGAAATTTAGATAATCCCCCCCCCCCCAGAAAATAATGGTCCCCATCATTTCATGCTAAAAATATACCTATGATTACAATGTACCAATTGCTAATGAAGAGAAGGGTTTTATGAGATTAACCCATAACCATGGGTTTTGTGTGGTTGACCCATAACCATGACCATGACCATGGGTGACCCCTAACCATGGGTTTTGTGTGGTTGATCCATAACTGTGGGTTTTTTTTGGTTGACCCATAACCATAACTATGGGTTTTGTGTGGTTGACCTAGAAACATGATTACAATACAAAACTGTGGGTTTTTTGTGGTTGACATGTAACCATGATTACATAACTATGGGATTTGTGTGTTTAACCCATAACCATGATTACATAACTATGGGTTTTATATGGTTGGCCCATAACCATGGGTTTTTTTGGTTAAACCATATTCATGATTACAATAGGATTTAATAAAACTCCAAAAATTGAATAAAATCATGATCTTTGGTGCAATTGATGTCTTGCTGCAAATCCATTCATAACTTCTGATGTAGATTATGAAATTCAATTCCGTTGAAGACCCATTTGAGATATCAAAGACTCACATTTCCATACATATAGCATATTTTCTCTGTGGTGATCCAAGGAATGAGAAATTTTTTTTTGAAGCTCGAGAGTCACACGCGCACTATTCTTGCAGACATATGTTTCTTCAATCGATGATATCTCTCAAACTATAAATCCAAATGAAAATAGTGAAATACCCATTTTAGATGATGAAAATACCTTTCTAATGAGATATGGTAAATAATTTTGATATGTTATTTGGATTCCATGGTATTTGTTTAAATATTTTGTACCTGAGTTCTCATTGTGTACAAACATGTGCTGCTTCAAACAAGCATATCTCACAAACCATGAAGCCAAATGAAAAACCGCAAAATACCCATTTTAGATGACGAAAAAAAAATCAAATAACCTATGGAATACCTCTTGAAACATCTTTTAGAAATCACATAATCTCTCTAAAGTTTGCAGAAGTGGGTTGTCCTCCATATATTGATGAGTGTAGGTTTCCAAGGGTTTGTAGAGAAACATAGAATGTTGTAGAGATCATGGAATCTCTAGATGAAACATAGAAATCAGTGTATGTACCAACAAATAGAATCTAAGAGTGCCAAGAGGAGGTTGGAAACTCCTACATATATTTGAATCCAAACTATGCTCAAACCCTCATTCACATGGAATGGTTACTTGCTCTTATACCATTGATACAGATATTGGGGGCTAAGACCCAGGAGGCTTGAATGCTGAAAGAGGGGGTGATTAAAACTACAAAATTGTTAACAATTGATCCATAGAGTAACATAGAGAAACATGGAGTAAATAGTCCACATGGAGGGGTGAGGCTCAAAGAGGGTTCTTTGAGACTCACTTCTCAAATTATACTAAGAAAGACACTAATAAGCAATAACTCAAAAATAAATTAATAGAATAAGAGAAAGGTTAGATGTTACAAATCTTGAATGTTTTCTTGAGAAGACGTAGATCCATTTCTATAACATTATTACAATGTGCCTTAGGGCCATGCCATGGGTTGTCAAATACCATGGATGGGATAGGTATAATGTGCCTTGACTATACCATGGAACAAAACCATGGGTTTCCAAATACCATGGATGGGGGAGGGTGGCCTCTCCATTTAATGATTTTATGACTTATACATCAAAATTTAGACCATATTCCCTTGAAATTTGGATCAACAGGAGATTCAACTATATGATGTGATTGAGAGAATTGGAAGATTGAATCTTAAAGAGAATGAAGCACCTCCGTCTAATAANTATTTCCTATTTGTACTTTTATAATCAAACTGTCTGCAAGGTCTAGTATGTTGGTAACCCCCAGACCTAGGTTATTAGGTGAATTATCCATTACAACATAAACCTAGACCATAAAGGAATATTTTGAAACGAGCCATAAAGACACTTGAAAGTGTCCATTTGGATGAAGTTAGAAAGACAGGAATGAGAAGCTCAAACAGACAAGAAGATGGAGGAGAAGCTAATAAATCAGGTGACAACATGGATGCAGTCTCATTTGATTGTGAATTGAATTTATCTGCTAGCTTTGAAACAACTTCCTTCATAGAAGTTGATGCATATGATGAATGTAAATAAGCCATGTTGAATGAATATGATGTACTCATTAAGAATGGAACCTAGAAGATGGTTTAACCTCTAGTTGGAACCAAACCATTTGGCTACAAGAAGTGGGTATACAAGAACAAATACAAATTAGATGGCTCACTTGACAAGCACAAAGCAAGGATCATGGTGAAATTCTATGCATAAAAAGAAGGAATTGACTATAAAAAAACATTATACCCCATAGAAAAACAGGATACCATCCTCACTTTGTTCTCCTTGGAAGCACAAAATGGGTGGAAAGTCCAACAATTGGATGTAAAAACAAATTTATTGAATGGAGACTTGAAAGAAAATGTATTCATGTATCAACTAGAATGTTTTGTTTTGAAGGGACAAAACCACAAGGTATGCAAACTTGTCAAATCCTTGTATGGACTAAAACAAGCACCAGGAGCATGGTATGAAAATCTAACCGAGCATATTTAAAGATAAATTTCAAAGATTATAATCTTGATGATGGAACATTGTTTGTGAATATAATTTGGAAGATTTATTGTATTTCTTATGGTATATGTATATGACCTTTTGATGACTATGAGGAATGAAAATTATATAGCATCCATAAAGAAAGATCTGAAGATATGATTTGAAATGACTGATTTGGAACATCTTCATTACTACTTAGGAATTGAAGTGACTTGACATCTTAAGTACATATTCGTATCTCAGAAAAAATATGTTGGAGAATTGTTGAATAGATTTTGCATGACAGAATGCAACCCTTTCTCAAATCCAATGGAACAAATGTTGAATCTCACATCAAGTGAAGGAAAAGAATTTGAGATTGCGACAAAGTACCAACATCTTGTAGGAAGCCTTATCTACCTTCCCACTACCAAACTAGATATTTCTTTTGTTGTTGGCATTCTTTCCAAATTCATGCAAAGACCTTGTGAAGGACACCGGTCTACAACAAAAAGAGATATATGGTGTACTTGAAGGGGATTGAAGACTTTGGAATAGATTGGGGTGAGAGCAGATTGACACTTGGCAGCATCCTCAAACCACTTCTAGCTATTGCAGGAGGCAACTTCCCTATGTTTGTGGTCATGTTCCCAAGAAAGTGGAACAAGAGTAGGTGGCTCATTAAGTGAAAAACTGACCCAAAAGACCTAGGCATACTTATAAACTACCCATCAAATTCAGCAGGGGCTATCCAATCTTTACTTGTGAAATTTTTGAAGTGAAATTTGTGCACAAGGTATTCGATGGAGGGGAAAGGTAGAAGTGTTTGGAGTGTGAAAGTTGTTTTACTGAACTAGTGTAGTTGTTTTCCTGAGTTCTTACTGCATAAGGCAGAAGCATTACTGTTGAATACTGTGTGGAGTTACAGGGGTTTTATAGCCCATTCTCTCACCCAATTCTTTAAACCAGGTGGACCAGTGGATAGGCTCGGGGGTCCGAAGACTAGCAGCTAAGCTGTCTTCAAGAATTGGTTGGGTGGAATGGGATTCTTAGGCTGTTGTCTCCTCTACAAGTTCTCGGGCTCTAAAATGTGATTTTATTTTATCTTATGAGTACTGAAATGAATTTCGTTTAGGTAGAATTAATGTTATGTTTGATAAGTTGTTTCTATAATTTATAAAATAAACTAGTTTTTTTATTTCAAAACGTTACTGATTACAGTTATGGAATGTATGTATAGGGTTAGATTTAAATTTATTAATGAATGAATTACCTGTCTGTATTTTTCCACTCGTCTTAGGACGAAGTACTCTAGTACAATAGGTGTTTAGATGAATGAATTTACATCAAGTAAAGGATAGGTTGTAATATTTTAACTGTTAGTTGAATTTATAAATAATAGTAAAATCCTTTAACTACTAGAATTCTTTTCATTTATACTTTTCAAGTTTTATTTAATATTGAACCGAATTTAAAGAATAGATTTTATCACACTTTTGGTCACTGTGTTAAATATAACATAATACTAATTCCTTTCCATGGGTTTTTAATATATATATTTATATATTTATAATCTACTACAGAGTAGGAATATTTATATATTTATAACCCACTATAGAGTAGGAATATTTATATATTTATAATCTACTATATAGTAGTAAATATCTATATAAACTACTACAAAATAGAAATTTCTAAGTAAACTAATAAACAAGACATTATGTTAATACAACATAATTAATATGCTTCATAAAGAAACTAATTATGTAAGCTGAATAGTCAAGAGAATGAAAAGGTTTAAGATAAGGATACCTTTTTCCATAATCTAAACAACTTTAAAAAATCCTTAATCAATAAGATATAACAATCGAAATAAACTTGATCATCAAGAAACACTACATCCAAAGAGATAGGGAGGACGCGCTTGCTGCTGAAGCCGCGCCCTAGCCACCATTGCTGCTGGTTCGATTCGATCAGGCGATCATGCCAGCGCCTAAGGGAGGGCTTCCCCCTCCCTCTTCCTCTTCAGCCGATACTGATGCATTCAACTTTCTTCTTCGCCCCTTTGGATCCAAGCCCTCTTCCCCTGCCATCCCAAAATTCATCAAAAAGCTCGACTCAATTCCTGAAATCGATCTGCCATGTGAAATCCCCATCAAGGTTTCCATCGCCCTGTCTGAAAGAGGATTGGTTGGCCAGTTCATGGGGCTTTGGCCCTCAACCAAAACCACAGACAACTGGATCCAACGAAACTGGAGGCCCCAGCTCAAGAATAGTGTTACCTGCTATTCTGTAGGGCGAGGCTTCTTCATTTTTGAGTTTATATCCAAAGATGATCGAGACCTGATCTTCAGAAATGGCCCTTATTTCATGGGACCTCAAGGACTGTATCTCAACAAGTGGACCCCTTATTTCAATGCAGAAGTAGATGTGCCGAAGGAAGTTCCAGTTTGGGTTCAGCTTCCCCACCTCCCAGTCCATTGCTGGAACACTCCAACCCTGGAAAAAATTGGAAACGCTCTAGGGAAATACATAGACAAAGCTGATAACAAGGGCCAATACTCATGCACCCGTATATGTGTCGAGGTTGACCTAGATGCAGGCCTCCCTGAAGCTGTGAAACTCAAAGTTGGAGAGTGGCTACATTTCCAAAAGCTTGACTTCGAACAACTGCCATTCAAATGCCGCCAATGCCACGAACATGGTCACTTTCAAAGAAACTGCCTGAAATCTCAGAGCTCGGAAGAAGGAGAAGGATGGAAAAAAGTCAAGAAAAGCAAGACAAATGGCAAGAACCAGGCAAAAAGGACTACAATAGACATGCAAATCCATCCCTCAAGCTCCAATAAGTTTCCCCAGGAATCCTCAAAAGAAGACCGAATCGTGACCCCAAACCCTAAGGAACAACAAGACCCCAATCCAAATGGGAAGTAGCCAGCCACCATAAGCGATGAACCCCAAACGTCCAAGCAGCCTAATAGCAAAGAAATCGGAAACCAAAATGCAGACCAGCTGGAGCCTGGGGAAAAAACCCAATACCAGATGGGGGCTGAAAATCTAGGCTCCCCCAAAGAAGCAAATGAAGATCTACTACTGCTTGACTCAGATCCAAGTGAAGAAACTGATGAAGGCGCCTCCTCTAGCGGCCTGCAATCTATTCCCATGAAAATTCCAAGAGGGAGGAAATCTAAAAAGAAACAAAGAGAAGAAGCCACCTATCTTGCAGTTCTGGAAGGCTCCCAAAAAACGCTAAAAGGGATAATGAATACTCGATCAAAAAAAGGAACAAATCAGGCCTCCAAAGAGGCCAATCCATTTTCTCTTAGTTCCTAATGAAATACATTTCCTGGAATTGCAAAGATCTAGGCTCTACCCTGAAGGAAGAATCAATGAGAGATCTAATCCGAATTCATAAGCCAGAGATTCTGCTAGTTCAGGAAACAAAAATGGAGGAACCTGCAATCCTCCAAATCGGGAAAAAATTCTGGAAAAAAGGTACTGGTATTGGCAACAACTCCAGAGGCGCCTCTGGAGGAATAGCCACCTTTTGGGACCCCTCCCTGTATGACATTGAAGCTGAAGAACGAACCATGCACTGGATCTTCACCAAACTTAACCACAAACATTCTGGGCGAAAGGTAAGCCTTTTTAATCTCTATGTCCCTGTTTTACATGCGGAAAAAAAAGAGTGCTGGAACACTCTAGATGCCTTTCTTCAGCTACAGCATAGAGAAAATATTATAGTAGCTGGAGGTCTAAATGTTACTCTGGTTTCCAATGAAAAGAAGGGAGGCAACCCTGTCAGAGACCCTTCAAGGGAATGGGTTGAGGACTTCATTTCTGGTTGGGATCTGATTGACATCAAGCCTGTCAATGGTATGTTCACTTGGACAAACAAAAGGAATGGGCCTGGCCATGTTGCTTCCCAACTTGACCGCTTCCTCGTCCACTCCTCCTTTCTCTCCCTAGGCCTGTTAGCCTCCTCCAAAATCCTCCTTCACTGCACCTCAAACCATAAACCCATCCTCCTTGAACTAGCTTTTGACCAAAACCATGGCCCGATCCCATTCCGTTTCAGCCCTCTTTGGACTCACCATGATGACTTTCTGCAAACTATTTCTGACTCCTGGAATGCCCACCTTACTGGCTTGCCTTCCTTCATCTAGGAATCCAAATTAAAAAGACTCAAATTTGCCCTCAAATCTTGGGCCAAACGCATTCCCTCTCCGATCTCTAACAAATAACTCGCCCAAGCTGAGCTGGAAGCGCTTCAATCTAGAGTGGACTCCTCTCCTGCGCCTGACTTTCTCCTCATTAAGGAAGAAACTCTGCAAAAAAACTTCTTCTCTGCCTGCAGAATAGAAGAAGAGTATCATCGTCAAAAATCTTGAAACCTCTGGCTATTGAGTGGAGACAAAAATACAAAATACTTCCATAAGCAAGCTGAGGCACGTAAGAACTACAAATCTGTCTCGAAAATTCAATTTGAAGGAGAACTGATCCAAGACGCTGATGGCATAAAGAAAGCTGTTGTAGAAACCTTCTCCGACCTCTTCACCGCCCCCCTTGAAGACCCTATCAACGCCTCTTCCCATCCCTTCAATCTCATCCCTCAGCTCATCAATTTGGAGGATAATAATTCTCTAACTGCCCCTATCACCATGGACGAGGTCAAAAAATCTCTCTCAGTTATGAAACAAGATAGTGCCCCTGGCCTGGATGGCTTCACAGCTAGATTCTTCACTTGCTGTTGGGCAATAATAAAGTATGACCTCCTAAAAATGATTCGGTACTCACAGAAAACCAGCAAATTGGGAGGCAGCACAAATTCTTCTTTCCTGGCCCTGATTCCAAAAGAAAAAGGAGCCACCTCCTTCAATAGGTTCCGGCCCATCTCGTTGTGCAATACTGGTTACAAGCTCATAACGAAGATCATTGCCTCCAGACTGAAAAGAATTCTCCCTTGAATCATCCCGAAAAATCAAAGGGGATTCATCAAAGGAAGGAAAATCCTCGACAACATCATCCTTGTCCAAGAAGCAATCCACTCAAGCTTCCATCGTAAGGAAAAAGGTATGGTCATCAAACTCGATTTAGCCAATGCCTTTGACTGTGTTAGACATGATTTCTTGTTTGTAGTAATGGCAAAATTTGGCTTCTCCCTCAACTTTATAAACTGGGTCAAAGGTTGTATTGGTGACCCTTGGATAGCCCCTCTAGTAAACAGAAGACCCACTAGCTTCTTCAAAGCCTCTAGAGGGTTAAGGCAGGGCTGCCCACTGTCTCCACTTCTTTATGCCATCCAGGCCTCTATGCTCAGCTTTCAACTTAACCTTAGTCAAGAAATTCACATGCTTCCTGGGCTTAAGATTGTGAACAATGTCAAGGACATTAACCATGCCCAATTCGCTGATGACACCCTGCTGCTTGGTGGAGCCTCTGTCCACTCTGCTGAACAATTTAAAAAAGAATTGGAGCTATATAAAAAGATTTCTGGAAGCAAAATAAACTTCCAAAAAAGCAAAATATTCAGCTGGAATTGTACAGCCAGGGAACTAAGGAACGTCACCAAAACGTTGGGGATGGAAGGAACCAGAGAGTGGGCCAAATTCACCTATCTTGGCATACCCATCTGCAAAAACAAAATCCAATCAGCAGACTGGGAACCTATCGTTGACAAGCTCAAAAGAAAAATTCAAAATTGGGGAGCCAGCTGGCTTAATCTTGCAGGTAAAACTATCCTCATTAAATATGTTCTAAATAGTATGCCTATTTACCAATCCTCTATTTTACTTGCTCCAAGCTCAGTAGTTAGCAAGATTGAAGTGTTGCTCAGAAAATTCATTTGGGAAGGAGGTAAGGGAAATGAAAAAAAAATCCATTTGATCAGCTGGGATAAGATCAAAAAACCACGTGATGAAGGCGGTCTCCATGTACGAAATTTACCTTCCCAAAACCTAGCTCTGGGAGCCAAGTTACTCTGGCATTTGATCACAGGGAAGAACAGCTGGAGCAAGGATGTCATCCGTAAAAAATACTTCCCGGGACCTAGGAAAAGATGTCTGGACTTGCAGATCCCTCTCAAAAAAGGCTCCCCAATTTACAAATTATGCATAAAAGCTCTGAATCCCTTCAAAAACAATCTTTACTGGATTCCTGGAAATGGGAAGTCAATCAATGTTTGGGATGACTCCATTCTAGGTGAAACCCCCATTGGTTCAATCATGGAAGTCAACAACATCCAAAGATGGCTGCTGGAAAAAGGTGCTACCATGCTATGGGACCTTTCAACCTGGGAAGGAAATTACTGGTCAGGATGGGATTTAGGCCCTATCCCCCTTGAGCTGAATTCTGAAGCAGAAGCCTTGATTGCCTTCCTCAAAGGCAAATCCCCATTCAAAAAAGGAACCAGAGATAGAAGGGGTTGGGGGATCACTGGAAGTTACACAACATCAGAAGGATACAAGGACATACAAGCCATCCCGTACGTTGTTCCCAACCCAATTGTCTGGAAGTTTATTTGGACCAATCCTTTCATCCTGAAAGTTGATATCTTCTGCTGGACTTTAGCCCACAAAAGTATCCTCACAGGTGATAATCTCAAGAAAAGAGGCATGGAAGGACCCTCCCGATGCCCTCTTTGTAAACACCATGAAGAAACGATGGATCACATCATTCTAGACTGCCCCTTCTCCAAAGAAGTGTGGCTCCATGCTATGAACCTTCCCCATGTCACTCCTCTGCCCCTCACAACTCAGGATCTCTTCTCCTCTTGGATGTCCCTGTCTCCTTTCAAGCTGAACAAAAAAAAGATGCTTCAAACAGCCTAGGAATGGCTCCCAAAAGCCACTTGCTGAAAGCTTTGGCTTGAGAGAAACAATAGAATCTTCAGGACTCAAGACTCTCCACCCCGAAAAATTGCAATGCAGGCTAGAGCTCTCCTAGGGGAAGCCCTGGAAAGTAACCTATCTTTATCAAACTCCACCCAGCTTCTGCAAGAGGAGTTATGCTGGCTAAGCTTGCTTGCCCCCAACCTCCAGCCCTGCACCTCTCGTTCCATTCCTCAAACAGAGCACTGGGAAATTAGACTTGAGGAAACAGATTTCAGGCGTTGGATGGCTACCTTGAATGAACATTGTCTATTCTTCGATGGTGCTTCAAAGGGAAACCCAGGTTCTGCCGGTGCTGGAGGAATCATCACTCTAGCAAATGGGAACACGCTATGCAATTATGCCTGGGGTCTAGGAATTGATTCTAACAATGCTGCTGAATTTTGTAGTTTATGGCAAGGCTTAAAAATAGCGCGTGATAAAGGAATTGGCAACATCACAGTCTTTGGGGACTCCAGGATTCTTATCAGCACCCTCATAAACAAGAAGAGCCCCCCGCATATTAAACTTTGGCATATCTTTCAAAAAATCCTTCAACTGAGCAAATACTTCCAAAATATCAAATATTTCCATGTGCTGCGTGTGCTTAATATGCAAGCTGATAAAGAAGCCAACTCTGGGGCTGCGCTGGACCAAAGCATCTTGATTATTGATGGTGAATCCCAAAGATGTGACATTCCTTAGCTGTAAGGGATCCTGGATCTTCTTACAGACTCCTCATTCGACCTGTTCATCCCACGTTTTCTCCAAACTCAAGAATGGCAGAGATTCCCTGCATCTTAGCAGGTCGTCAGATCAACTCGTCCTGTGGGAGATTCCAGCCAAGTTAATAAAGAAGCGCCCTCTCAAGACCCCTTATCCATTATCCTCTGCTCTGAAGTATTCAGCTCCAGGAAAGAACACGGTGACTTCAAGTTCCTCACGCGCCAAGCCACATCCAGCTCTTCCTGCTCGCGCTCTACCCCGATCCAAGTGAAGACTGCCTCAGAATGGATTCAGAAGGCTCATCAAGCTCAGGAATCTCAGCAGAAGGAAGAATCGGCTCACTGGAAGATGCCATGGGGCGCCTTAGAGCCAAACTAGATGAGCAAGACAAGAAACTTCAAACTGTCTCCAAAGCTGGAGATCAAGCCTGGGACCTGCTGAACAAAGAACTGAGGCAGCTGCGATTTGATCTCACTGATAAAATGAAAGTTGTCAAGGATGAATCCCGCACAGGTTTCAAAGACGCAGCCATAACACACGGAGATTTTGGCAACCACATCACTGCACTGGAATCTGAAGTAGCCAAACTAAAATCCAAACTGGACAAATGATCCAGCGACGCAAGCCCTCTCCTTATCACTCTGCTTTTATTATCCACAGGTCTATTTAAATAACTGTTTCAGGCCGTTGGGAGGCTGTGGCTCCCTGCCTCTTTTTGCTGAAGTTTCTTTCGCATCTATGTAACTATGTAACTATGGTATCTCTATTTTTAAGCGTTCGGTAGCTTCTTACCAGTTTTAATATATCCTAAAATTATGTTTCTGTCAAAAAAACAATTGAAATCAACTTTACTATAATTACTAATATTTTTGTTGTCTGCAAATTCTAAAATCACTATTATAAACTTAAAAATGGTTGTTTACACAAGAAAACAAATCCAAAAGGATGACCTGTTTATCAAAATAGTAATTAAAAACAAAACTCTAAAATAATATTTAACAAGTAAAGTTTATAAATAAATTTCCATTGTACTTTACTCTGAATTTTTGGCCTAAACCCCTTTCACTATCGGAAAGCTTTGACAAACAGTTTTGTCTTCATGTCGATAAAATCTATCATTTTTGCTTTTATAAAACTGTTTACATTTAAAATTTATAGAATATATAACTTATACAGTCTATCTTGAAAACCTTAAACTAAATCATTTGCAAAAGATTTATAAATTATTTTAATAACAAATTTACTTATCATATAACAACTTTAAGCGAAACCCAGGACTGTTCTCTATAAAAGAGTTTCGTTTAAAATAAGTTCTTTTCCATACATTTTACCCTCATAAAAACCAAAAAACAAAATCCGTATATTATCAATTCATCTTCCAGTTTTGGAACTGTAAGTACAAATTAAAAACAACGCCATCTCTTTACCTTCCTTCAAAAACATTAGCCGAGGGGTTTATAATTTTAAAAATCCTATGACTTTTAAAAATAGAAACCTAACCTAATTTATTGCAAAACTAACATAATAGATCTACGACCATATGGCCTTTACAAGTAATAATACAACCAAATACAGTCACATCCATCGAAACTTTCCATCTCTGTTTTAAACGCTTCCTTTCATCAACGATAACACAACCCCACACATCAACGAAGAAGGAAACTCAGGTTGTGAAGCCGAGGATTACCGAGGGTTGTTATGCTAGCACCTACAGCTTGAACCCCGTTTTGATCACCAGTTTTTATCCTACCTCCAGCTGTGTGTCGAAGGGTATGTACCTAAAACATCTTTTTCGTTGAACAAATAACAACAGATAGTTATTAAAACCTTTGAATATCTTTTATAAAGATTTAATAATTACCAGTCAAGAGGAATATAATTTCACTTGGTAGTTCCTTGTTTGTGCTCACAAGTCGCTTGTTGTTTTTATATAAAATCCCACTTAGCTATGCTTAAAACCTTGCAAAAGAAACCTCGGTTCAACAACGGGGAATTGAGAAAACCTACACAACGTTTTTCTCCAGTATGTAAATGAAATGCTCCAACTAATTAAATAAATGAACGATTTTGGAAGAATAGAGGGTTTCACTAGGGCTTGCCTTTTCTTGCCAACAGACTATTCTACCACACCGTCGACCTGCTAATTTGTGTAAACAACAAAAGAGAAGTGGTTGTTGAGAGAACCAGGGTCATTCTTTCAACCTTTCCATGAAACCATGAAATCACAGTATCACGATGGTTGGAAACAGCAAAGCTTTTAGTAGAGGTAAGCAGTGTCAATCCCGTGCAACCATGAAGGATTTGCTAGGGAGGAATTAACAGAAAACACACTAAAAAGGTCAAAGGCCTGTCGGTCGGTCTCCTCACCTCAACCAGCTCTTAGACCAAAAAATGACGAGGGTTTAGGACTGAACAGTCTTTACAAGATAGGGTTTAATTTTTATGCTTCTTCGATGTGAAGACACCACGTGGATTACACTACGTAAAAGATTTTTATGGGATTCGATATAGTTCTAAACGGTTTGGTTAAGCCTGTATTTTTAAACCATTGTTAATACGTTTTCATAGTAAATCTTGGTTTTACAAATTTTGTCCTTAAATTATTATTTCTAGGTATGCCTATAGATTGTTGTATCTATATGGATTTATAGTTCTAAAGTATGCATCGATAGGATCCATATAAATATGTGGAACTTGTAGTTATATTTTAGGACAAACAAAATTATTTATATATTTTTCTTTGTATTTTCAAATAATCATGCCATTATATAAAACTATACAATAATTTTATCTACAAGCCTAGATTTAGATGTTTTAGATGTAGATATCATTGACTGTTTAAAACATGACAAGTTTAGTTTTCGGAACCATAACAAACATACTATTTTATAGTAAATAAGTTATGGAAAGGAATAGGTTTTTCAGTACCTTCACTAATCAAAAGCTTTAATTTAAATGAGCAACCTAGCATTTGTTTTTTATTGCTATCGAATTATAAAAATCTCGAGCTTGAAACTGGAAATAAAAAGGTTTACCTGTAAAACGACCTGTAACAAGAATCATCATTTAACTGCATTAGCTTCAATGAGCTAAGTAAGCCTTAGACATAGCCAGAATTTCCTTCAATAAACAAGAAACAAACTTTAACACATTGCACTCACTAGTAATTAAATAGTTGCTTTCAATACTTTACTTCTCCAAGTTCTTTTACTTGATAAATCGATAATTCATGACATTGATTTTGAATGTTGTTAGTAAAGAATGTATTTATATATATTAAATGATTTTGTTATAGTATCTAAATTTAGATATTTTAGAATGTTAACTGATAAAAGTTAAGTTACTCTATTAAATGATGTTTTAAACATTAAATGTAGCAAAGAAAAATTTTAAATTTTTTTAGAATTTTGGGGTTATTACATATGGTCTCAGAGCCCACGTTCAGACACTAGGCCTGAAGCGGCTCAACTCATGTAAGCAAATAGTAAATAAAATTCATGCGTACTGATTTATTATTTTTGAAATGCTATTATACAAAAAAAAAAATTGAACTAGAATTGCAGGTATGGAAGGACTTGAAGAGTATGCAGATGAAGGGTCCCCATTAAAAGAGCAAAGTAATTCTAGAAAAGAACCTGTTAAGGAGGAAATAACTAACAATTCCTCTGAACTATTACAAACTGTTAAAGAATTAAAAACTGAAATGGAAACAACTAAAAGAGAGAACGAAAGAATTCTAAGAGCTCAAGAGGAGCTGAACCAGATACTGATGGAAATTTTTCAGAGTGAAGGGAAGGATAAATAGATAGGATCTGAAAATACATCCTACCAACATAAAAGTAAAAATTCCAAACATTCTAAAATTGAAAGTAGTTTGTCCTCTGAAATTTATGGTGACTCACACAAGAAGAATCACCAGTATTCTAGTGATAGTAGTAAGGATAATTACCATTCTAGAAAAAAGGAAATATAAGCCCTATGAGGAAATTTCTAGAGAATTTAAGAAGATAAAACCACCAACTTTCAACGATGAAACAGATAAAGGGGGGGAAGTCGAAGCATGGTTTTCCGAAATGAAGAAGTATTTCCAAATATATAATTACTCCAATCAGTTAAAAGCTAGAATGGCCATTCATAACTTAATTGGAAAAACAGACATCTGGTGGCAAGATATAAAGCGAGTAAAAGGCATAAAGGAAAAGAATATAAACTGGAGTACCTTTAAAAATAAGTTTCTGTAGGATCAGTATTATGAAGAGCGAGCTAAAGAGTTTTATGATTTGAAGTTGGGAACTATGAATATAAAGGAGCTAAACAGTAATTTTTTAAGTTTACTACATTACGTGCCTTACATTGTTGATGAGAAACCCAAGGTGCAGCGGTTTCTGAACTGTTTACCTTTTCACATTAAAGACATAATTGAATACGATAATCATAAAACCCTTGAAGAGGCTATGCGAAAAGAAAATTTCTGCTATGAGCAGAACCGAAAAAGGGAAAACATGCCAAACTGGAAAGCCAAGAGGTCCAATAATTTTGAACATAAAAAGAAGGGTTTCACACCTAATCGAAATTTTGGGAATAATAATGCACATAATTTTCCTAATAATTATTTTCAAGGAAATAAAGGTAACTCACAGCCAAACCCTAATAGCCCTAGAAATAAAGAACCTGCTAATAATCACAGCAACTACGTTAAGAATAATGAACGTAAAGAACCAATAAAATGTTGGGATTGTAATGGACCTCACTATGCATCCGTTGTCCTAACAGAAAGAAGACCATTAGAAACATCCATACGGTGCAAGAAGAGATGATGGTTGGTGACTTAGCAAGAGGGATTCCCAAGATCAATGCGGCGCTGGAAAATAGGCAGGGTGATTATCAAACTTCCATGGTGGAAGTATAAGGTAAGGTGAACCAGACACCCATTTCTATCTTAATCAACCTAGGGGCTATCCTGAGTTATGTTTCTCCCAGTTTAGTAGGAAAATGTAAATTATCAGTAGATAAATTTACAAAGTCATGGATGGTACAACTAGCTACAGGAGTAAAACGAAAAGTAAATAATTTTGTGAAAGACTGTACTTTATTTATGAATCAGATTGAACTTCTGTAAAGTTAAATGTACTTCCGTTAGGATTTTATGATGTGTTAATTGGAATGGACTGGTTATAACAGCATAGAGTAGTATTGAATGTTTTGATAAAACATTTACACGCATAAATAATGAAGGAGAAACAAAAACAGTAACAGGAATTCCTAGGAAAACAACAATCAGACAGATTTTTTCCTTGCAACTAAAATGGGTTGTTCGAAAAGGATGTAAAGCTTTTGTTGTAACTGCAACTAATGAAGAACATAATAATAATGAAGATAAACTAAAATTTTGAAGATATTCCAATCCTGAGGGGGTATTTGGATGTATTTCCAGAAGAAATTCCGAGACTGCCTCCGAAAAGGGAACTAGATTTCACCATTGAGTTGGTACCTGGTGTAGTGCCTAACTCAAAATATCTTTACCGGATGAATATCTTGGAGCTTAATGAATTAAAATCACAATTAAATGAACTTATTGATAAAAAGTATATAAGACCAAGCATGTCTCCTTGGGGAGCACCTATAATTTTCATTAAAAAGGAGGACGGTACTCTACGCTTATGCATTGATTACCGTCAACTTAATAAAATTACCATTAAGAATAGATATCCGTTGCCCCACATAGATGATCTGTTTGATCAGCTGCGCGAAGAAACAATATTTTCAAAGATTGATTTAAGATCTAGTTATCATCAAGTTTGAATAAAATACGAAGATATTTTTAAAACAACTTTTAGGACCAGGTATGGTCACTATGAGCTTGTTTTCATGCCATTTGGGCTCACTAATGCCCCAACTGTCTTCATGTGCTTAATGAATAATGTATTACATAAATACCTCGATAAATTTGTATTTTCTTTTATTGATGATATTTTAATTTATTCTAAGACTAAAGAAGAGCACGGGGAACACTTAAAGATTGTTTTACAAGTGTTAAGAGAACATTAGATTTATGCTAAATTCAATAAGTGTGACTTCTTTAAGGATAAAATACAATATTTGGGTCATATAATAACTAAAGATGGGATCTCGGTTGATCTAGACAAGATAAAAGCAATTGAAAAATGGCCAGTACCAAAGGATGTGATTGACATACGGTCATTCATGGGGATCACAGGTTACTATCGAAGATTCATTGAGGGATTCTCAAGGATCGCTAATCCCATAAATTCCTTACAGAAGAAAGGAAAGAAGTTTGAATGGAATAAAAATGTTATGAAAGTTTTAAGAAATTAAAATCATTATTAACTACTGCACCAATTTTAAGAATTGTTGATCCTAACAAGGACTTTGTTGTATGCACTGATGCATGCAACGATGGTCTTGGTGGGGTCTTAACTCAAGAAGGACACGTAATTTCATACAAGTCTAGAAAACTAAAAATTCACGAGAAAAGCTATGCTACTTACGATTTAGAGTTGGTTGTCGTGATACACGCTTTAAAGATGTGGGGCCATCACTTGATCGAAAGAAAATTTATGTTAATGACGGATAATAAGGGTTTAAATTATCCATTGGATCAACCAAATTTAAACACAAGGAAAACTAGGTGGCTAGCTTTCCTTAGCGAGTATGATTTCAAGATCCAACATATTAAGGAAAAAGAAAATAAAGTCGTTGATGCTTTAAGTAGAAATTCAAGATTGAATTTTGTGGCAGCAATCAGCACTTATAAAATAGATTTAGAAGATCATCTAGAAGAAGAAGTAAAATTGGATGAAAATTATCAGAAATTACAAGCTAAAGTGGCAGAAAATTTAACTGAAAGTTTAAGTACAGATTACAGTCTAAATGAAAAAAGGTTAATACTTTATAAAAATAGGTTGTATATACCTAATGTACCTAAAATTAAGCTACTGATTTTAAATGAAATACATAAGACTCCTTACTCAGGACATCATGGCTATCAAAATACCATAACCATGTTGCGAAAAGATTATTTTTCGCTGAATATGAAGAATGAGTTGGCGGAATATATTTCCAGGTGTTTTGAATGTCAACAGGTTAATACTAAACACCAGCATCCAACCGGTTTATTACAGCCGTTACCAATCCCTAGCTGGAAATGGGAAATAATCAGTCTAGATTTTATTACAGGTTTACCTAGAAATCAGAATCAGAATGATTCGATTATGGTAGTCGTTGATAAACTCAGTAAAGCAGCTCATTTTATACCAGTAAAGACCACCCACAAGGTTGTTAATATTGGTGAAATATTTATGAAACAAATATTTCATTTACATGGGATACCGAAAGTTATAATTTCTGATAGAGACCCTAAGTTGATGGGAAATTCTGGAAATCTCTATTTAAAGGTTTGAATACTACTTTAAATTTCAGTACATATTTTCATCCACGGATGGATGGAAAAACTGAAAGGGTGAATCAAATATTGGAAGATATGCTAAGGATGTATGTTAGAGAACAACCAAGTAAATGGGAGTACTACTTACACTTGGTTGAGTTTGCATATAACAACCACTACCAGGCTTCAACAAAATACAACCCCTTTGAAATTATGTATGGCAAAAAGTGCAATACTCCCATCTCATGGAGTAACCCAGTTGACAGGTTAGTATTAGATCTGAGCTATTAAAGGATATGGAGTTAATTGTGAAGCAGGTGCAAGTTAATTTTAAGGTTGCACAAGACAAACAGAAGACTCAAGCAGATCTTAAATGAACTCAGAAAGAGTTCTAGGTGGGTGAACATGTTTTAATAAAGGTAAGGCCTAAAAAGAGTTCTTTAAAGTTAGAAAGTTGTGCTAAGTTCACACCTAGATATTGTGAGCCTTTCGAAATATTGTCCAGAATGGGACAGGTGACATACCAACTGGCTTTACCACCAAATCTAAAAGTTCATAATGTTTTTCATATCTCTATTTTAAAAAGATATGTACATGATGTTACTCATGTTATAAATTGGAATGATGTGCAAGTGGAACCCGAAGGAGATTTTTGGGTGGAACCGGATTGTATCCTCAACAAGAGGGATATATTACTTTGGAATTGCACCATTTGACAGGTGAAGGTGCAATGGAAGCACCTTAGTCCAGAAGAAACAACTTGGGAAATGGAGAGTCATATGCATGCAACATATCCAATTATGTTCTAGGGCAGCTCTGAAGATGATAAATATAATTAGAGGAAATTTCAACTCAAAATGGGCCTTTTAACTTTTATTCAATTTTCTTGTCACCATGTGTTAGCCAATGAAATTGCTTTAAATTTGAAATACCGTATAGGTATTAAACAATTTTTTAATATAAATTTGGGGATATGTATCATAAAANTCTTCCTCCAAAATTAATAAATATTATTTTATTATTTTAACTATTATTTTATTAATTCATTTTAGGAGGCCCATTTTGAGTTGAAATTTCCTCTAATTGAAATAACATCGAGGACAATGTTATATTTAAGGGGGTGTGTATGTCACATACCCCAAATTAAAAAAACAAATTATGTTTAAGAAGACATTATACTTTAATTTGATTGTAAAGTTTGTAATTATTGACCAAGTGGGGTCAAGGATGATTGTAATTAATTATGTTGAATATTTTATTAATTAATAAATAAAAGATGAGACAATAGATTAAGGAGGCTGTTAAATGAGTGTTTACTGGTCACTAGGTGGAATAGACTGGGGTGAGAGCAGATTGACACTTGGAAGCATCCTCAAACCACTTATAATTGTTGCAAAAGAAAACTTCCCTATTTTTGTGGTCATGTTCCCTAAGAAAGTGGAACAAGAGTAGGTGGCTCATTAAGTGAAAACCTGACCCAAAAGACATAGGCATGCTTATAAACTACCCATCGAATTCAGCAGGGGTTGTTCAATCTTTACTTGTGAAATTTGTGCACAAGATATTTGATGGAGGGGAAAGGCCGAAGTGTTTGGAGTGTGAAAGTTGTTTTACTAAACTAGTGCAGTTATTTTGCTGAGTTCTTACTGCATAAGGAAGAAGTATTATTGTTGAAAACTTTGTGGAGTTGCAAGGATTTTATAGCCCATTCTTTCACCCAGTGCTTTCAACTAGGTGGACCAGTGGACAGGCTTGGGGGTCCTAAGACTAGCAGCTAAGCTGTCTTCAGGAATTGGTTGGGTGGAACAGGCTTCTTAGGTTGTTGTCTCCTCTACGAGTTCTCAGGTTCTAAAATGTTATTTTATTTTATCTTATCAGTACTGAAATGAATGTCTTAGGGTAGAATTACTGTTATGTTTGATAAGTTGTATCTGTAATTTAGAAAATAAACTAGTTTTTATTTCAAAAAGTTATTGATTACAGTTATGGAATGTATGTCTAGGGTTATATTTAAACTGATTAATGAATGAATTATATGTCTGTATTTTCCCACTCGTCTTAGGACAAAGTACTCTAGTACAATAGGTGTTTAGATGAATGAATTTACATCAAGTAAAAGATAGGTTGTAATATTTTAACTGTTAGTTGGATTTATAAATAACAGTCAAATCCTTTAACTACTAAAATGCTTTTCATTTATACTTTTCAAATTTTATTTAATACTGAACCGAATTTAAAGAATAGATTTTATCACACTTTTGGTCACTGTGTTAAATATAACATAATACTAATTCCTTTCCATAGGTTTTTAATATTTATATATTTATATATTTATAATCTACTACAGAGTAGGAATATTTATATATTTATAACCTACTACAGAGTAGGAATATTTATATATTTATAATCTACTACAGAGTATTAAATATCTATATGAACTACTACACAATAGAAATTTCTAAGTAACGTAATAAACAAGGCATTATGTTAATACAACATAATTAATACACTTCAAAAAGAAACTAATTTTGTAAGATGAACAGTCAAGAGATTGAAAAGGTTTAAGATAAGGATACCTTTTTCCATAATCTAAACAACTTAAAAAAAATACTTAATAACTAAGATATAACAATCAAAATCAACTTTAATATTATTACTAATATTTTTTTTTCTGCGAATTCTAAAATCACTATTATAAATTTAAAAAGAGTTGTTTACACAACAAAACAAAGTCAAAAGGATGACCTGTTTATCAAAATAATAATTAAAAACAAAACTATAAAATAATATTTAACAAGTAAATTTTATAAATAACTTTCCATTGTACTTTAATATCTGCCTTTTTGGCCTAAACCCCTTTCAGTGTCGAAAATATTTGACAAACAGTTTTGTCTGCGTGTCAAGAAAATCTATCGTTTTTGCTTTATAAAACTGTTTACATTTAAAATTTACAGAATATATAACTTATACAATCTATCTTGAAAACCTTAAACTAAATCATTTGCAAAAGCTTTATAATTTATTGTAATAACAAATTTACTTATCATATAACAACTTTAAGGGAAACCTAGGACTATTCTCTATAAAAGAGTTTCATTTAAAACAAGTTCTTTTCCATACATTTTACCCTCGTAAAAACCAAAAAAAAAAAAATCCTTACATTATCAATTCATCTGCCAATTTTGGAACTGTAAGTAAAAATTAAAAACAACGGCATCTCTTTACCCTCTTTCAAAAACATCGGCTGAGGGGTTTATCATTTTAAAAACCCTATGAATTTTAAAAATAGAAACCTAACCTAATCTATTTGTCATGTCCGCAACCCTCCGACCAGTGAAGAGGATGCGACCATGGCGTTAACCATCCGGGCAACCAGCCCCATGAACATGTGAATTCATAAAATTACTGAAATGTTGAAATAAAATGCTTTGAACTAGACATGCATACATGATCATTTATCATACACATATGCAATTGTTTATCATGCACAGCAGAAACCAGATACATTCATACAAGCATTCATTCAACATGTTCATCACATTCATTAACGGAAAATATGGTTGCAGAAGTAAAATAGGAAAGATTACTTATCTTATGAAGAACTCAATCCGCAACCAGCTACATCGCTGCAACGTTCCACCCAACCATAGGCCAACATGCTCCTTAATCTCTCAGCAGTGCTGCCACCCCCGAGCTGGGCATGATTCTCCAAGGAATAAGGGAACAAGCAGGCTTACACATAGCCAAGGATACACAAAACATAGCCAAGCCAACACAGTTGGGTTTATTAGGCCATTAAGGAGTTGGGAAAGGATAAATGCTAAGCCGATGAGCCCATTACAGAGATAGGAACACCTACACCAGAACTATTCTGACTTCTAAGACACCCACACACACCCAACACAAGGAATTAGTCCCTTCTCTGCTACACAGTCCCTCAGGCCCTGCATTCCCTTCCAATGCTATTCAGGGGTTGTGGAGAAGAAAGCCAGCCCTCTAGCTCCGTCTGTGTGGTTTCCAGCCACCAAGTTTATCAAGCAAACCAAGCCCCCATCCCTGCTCCCTACACAGTCCGAAGACCAACCATTGCACGTACGCAATCAATCAGCGGTTATAGCTTAACAGGGGAAACGATTCCTGAGTCGTTCTTGACCCTCTCATGGCCAAAACGACTCCAACAATCTACAGCAGCCCCAAAGCGTAACAACAAACAAAATCACAGGGGAAAATACTCCCAAGCGAATTATACAGTCCCAAACGAAATCAGTGAGCACCACTCACAACATGTGGAAAATGACTACATATAGTCTGTGCATGAGGGAAGCTTGCACCAGACCCCAAATGTAAAGAAGACTGCAACAATCACAACGTAAGGGAAACCACACCAACCCGAAATCAGCCTGTGAGGTAGGTATCTACCCACACTGTCCACAGAATCTGTAGAGGAGAACAGCATGAGTAAAACCAAGTAAGTTCCCATGCGTGAGAATAATCAACAGGTAACGGTCCCTGCGTGAGGACGAATAGCTCCCAGCTTGTGCGTGGATGAACAGACAATGGATAGACACGAGTAGGGAGTGCGTGAGCGTTTCAGCACTATTGTGGGGAGAGTGGAATTCCTGCAGGAGTAAAACCAAGTAAATCATGTGCATGGAGGTGAACAGATAGTGGAGAGGATGCGCAGGGGAGTGAAATGCAATCGTGAGTCTCCTGGAGTGATGGCGGTAGTTTTCCCTTGCCACTGTGAATTCAACCACAGGTGGAGTGTGCATGTAGGCAAGGACTCACAGTCCTGCCACCCCACTCCCAAAAACAATAACTACCTCAACCACCACCAGCAATTCTTAATAGGGGTGGTTGGGTAAGACAAGGTGGTGACACATGGGTTTTTCCCTCATGGCTCAAGGTTTGACAATTTCCCCACCCTTATCCTTGTGAAAATCATGCCCCTTCTCAATTTAGTTGCTGCAAACGTAGCTGGTTGGGTTCATTTTAATTAAATATGCATACTTACATGATGACAAACTTAATATATGCTGCATGCCCCGACATACCATCGGTGACAATGTAAATCCAAAACATAGCATAACCAATCAATGGTGGGGCCTTGGCCTTTAGCTCCGCACCATGATCATTACAATATATACATCATGTACATCTAATGCATCAGGGTCAAAACTAGGGTGTTACATTCCCTTCCCCCTTCTATAGCACTATCCTCAGTGCTTTACAAAATTTGAACAAATTGCTACACTGGTATCGCCTTAGTGTTCCGCAAAATCGAACAAAAATGGATGTGCCAATTGCATGGTATCCTCCAGCTCCCACGTAGCCTCTCCAGGTCCGTAGTGCTCCCATTGCACCTTTACCTGCCCTATGGACCGGTTCCGGAGCATTATGACCTTCCTGTTGAGGATGCGCATTAGCTCGATTCTGAACTCTCCCTCGGGTTCCACCTGAATCACATCCCAATTTATCACATGGTTAGGATCATGTACATATCTCTTAAGCAAAGAAACATGAAAAACATTATGAGCTCTAGTGCTAGCAGGCAATGTAATTCTATATGCAACTGGCCCTATTCTTTCAAGCACTTCAAATGGCCCACAGTATCTTGGTGACAACTTGGCACAACTTCCAAGATTCAAGGAACTCTTCCTTGCCCTCACTCTGAGGTAAACATGATCCCCAACATTGAACTCCCTGTTCACCCTATGCTTATCTGTATAGCTTTTCTGTCTGTCCTGTGCTGCTTTCATATTCTGCCTGATCTTTACTACTTCTTGCTCCATTTCCTTGAGCAATTCTGGTCCAAGCACAATCCTGTTCACTGGATTATCCCAAGTCACTGGTGTTCTACACCTTTTTCCATACAAAGCTTCATACGGACTCATCCCCAAGGATGTCTGCTGTCCATTGTTATAAGCAAACTCTACCAAGTGCAAGTAATCTTCCCACTTGGTCGGTTTGTCCATCACATACATGCGAAGCATGTCTTTAAGCACCTGATTAACTCTCTCTGTCTGCCCATCTGTCTGAGGATGGTATGCAGTGCTGAAGTTTAGCTTTGTACCCAAATCTGCAAACAACCCCTTCCAAAAGTTGGAAGTAAACTTGACATCTCTAACAGAGACTATTGCCTTTAGAAATCCATGCAATTTGAATATCTCCTTCATGAATATCTTTGCAATGTCATCAGTCTTATGCGTAGACTTAACCGGTATAAAATGTGCTTCCTTTGTCAACTTGTCCACCACAACCATGATGGAATCATGTTGTCTCCAAATCATCGGCAATCCTGTAATAAAACCCATGGAAATAACTTCCCATTTCCATTCTAGAATTGGCAAAGGTTGCAACAAACCTACTGGATGTTGATGCTCAACCTTTACCTACTAACATTTCATACACCTGGAAATGTACTCAGCCATATCCATTTTCATTCCTGGCCAAAAGTACTACTTTCTAGCTGTAGCAATTGTCTTCTGATATCCTGGGTGACCAGAATACGGAGCCTGATGGATCTCATCCATAATAGCTCTCCTCAAATATGCTACATCTGGAATATAAATTCTACCTTTATAAGTGAGATTTCCATCTTCTTCCAATTTATATCCCTCATACCTCTTCTCAAGACCTTGCTGCTGCAATTTGTCTTTTACCTGCTCATACAATTCATCTTCAGCAGCATGACTAACAATCTGCTGCCTCAAATCTTATTGGCAAATACTAAGAGATGCCACATGCATTTCCTGCACCTTCCTGCTGAGTGCATCAGCTACCTTATTTTCCTTTCCCTTTATGTGCTTGATTTCAAAATCAAACTCACATAAAAATTCTAGCCATCTTGCTTGCCTAGCATTCAGAGTAGGCTGATCAAACAAATACTTCAGTCCATAGTGATCTGTTCTGAGCTCAAATATCCTGCCCATCAAGTAATGTCTCCACATCTTGAGGGCATGTACTATGGCTGCAAGCTCTAGATCATGAGTGGCATAGTTCTTCTTGTGCTCCTTCAACTTTCTTGACTCATAACATATCATGTGGTTGTCTTGCATAAGGACTCCTCCAAGCCCTTGTCTACATGCATCAGTACACACCACAAAGTCTTTCTCTAGATCTGTGACCTTCAATACTGGTGCACTGGTGAGAAGATTCTTCAACTGCTGAAAGCTTTCTTCACACCTCGATGTCCATTTGAACTTCATCCCCTTCTTTTGCAAAGAAGTGATGGCATGTGCAACTTTGGAGAATCCCTCAATGAATCTCCTGTAGTATCCTGCAAGTCCCATAAAAGATCTTACATCTGTCACATTTCTTGGAGTAGGCCAATTCATAATGGCTTCAATCTTTTCAGGGTCCACAGATATACCTTCCTCTGAGATAATGTGACCCAAATACTGAATTCTATCTCTATAAAAGTCACACTTGCTCAATTTTGCATACAACTGATGCTCCCTAAGCAATTTCAATGTCAATCTCAAATGCTCTTCATGTTCTTCCTCATTCTTAGAATAAACAAGAATGTCATCAAGGAAAACAAGAACAAACTTGTCCAAATACCTGCTGAAGACACTATTCATAAGGCACATAAATGTAGCTGGTGCATTTGTGAGACCAAATGGTACCACTACAAACTCATAATGCCTATACCTTGTCCTGAAGGCTATCTGATGAATGTCTTCATCCTTGATTCTCACCTGATGGTAACCAAACCTCAAGTCAATCTTGGAAAATACCTTTGCTCCTCTCATTTGATCAAAGAGGTCATAAATCCTAGGAAAAGGATATTTATTCTTCACAGTAACCTTGTTCAATTGTCTGTAATCGATACATAACATGAGTGTACCATCTTTCTTCCTTACAAATAGAACTGGTGCTCCCCAAGGAGACACACTCGGTCGGATATACTTCTTTTCCAACAACTCTTGCAGTTGCATCTTCAATTCTAACATTTTCGGTATACTCATCCTGTAGGGTGCCTTGGACACTGGTGCTACTCTTGGCACGAGTTCAATAGTGAAGTCAATGTCCCTCTTTCGAGGAATCCCTAGAATCTCATTAGGAAACACATCCATGAATTCCTGGAACACATGATAGTCTTCCAACCTAGGAGTTTTATCTCCCATTTCCTCCAAAATATGAGCTGCATACAACTAGCAACCCTTCCTACAGAACTTCTTTAACTGCATTGCTGAAACCTGCCGTACTGAAACACCTTTGGAATGCCTTTCACAACTACTAGGTTCCCTTCTTCATTCATGCATTCGAAAGTCTTATGGTAACAGTCAAGCTTCACCCGGTGAGCTTCTAACCAATCCATTCCAATGAGAACATCATAGGAACCAAGCGGTAGAACATTCAGATCTACACAAGTGACCAATCCATCCATGACCAATGGACATTTCTCTACCACTTCACTGACCTTTCTCTTAGTTCCAGTGGCTAGCTGAACTAACCAAGACTTCCTATGCTTTATTTTCTTAAAAGCACAAATCTCCACCACTCTAGGAGTAATGTAACTGTGTGTAGAACCAGGGTCAATCAAAATAGAAACAGATTGCTCAACAATATTACCTGCTACTTCAACCACAGTTGACTGGTGATCTGACTGGCGGTCCTCTAGTGCTGCATAAATCCTAGGGATTTCCCTTGCTACTTGACCCACTGTTTCTGCTTCTCGAATGTTATAAGCTGGCCTTGCACTCTCATTCTCAAGTGGACAATTCCTGCGCATGTGGGGTCCTCCACATTTCCAACATTGAAGTGGCCCTCTATTCTATTGTGGATCTTTAGGCTTTTCTCCTATCACTCCAACTGGCTTACTCGTAGCTTGGGATGGCTACTTCTTCTGATTCCTGAAGTTAGAAGGTTTGAAACCTTTCTTTCTTTGGTCAAACTTCTCATTCTTCTTGTCCTTCCATGCCTTATGGTAATCACGTTTACCTTTGCTTTGCTCATAGCAATACTTAGCCTTCCTTATTGCTTCTTTAAGAGTTCTAGGTTCATAAAACTCAATTCTATCTTTGTAAGACTGAGGTAATCCACTCAGAAAACGCTGGACCTTCACTTTTTCATCTCTGATGTACCTAACATATCTCAACAGCTCCAAAAACTTATTTGCATATTCTTCCATGGTCCATTGTCCCAATCTCAGCTCATGGAACTCCTTAATCTTGTCATCATAATACCTGTCAGAGAGGTACTTCTGCTTGAAATACTTCTTGAACTGTTTCCACTTAAGTCTCCTTTCACTGATCCTCTTTCCTTGCTTGAAGTGTTCCCACCAAATGGATGCTCTTCCATTTAGATTGAATATGGCAACTCTTGCCTTCATGTTTCCTGAATAATCGTGCACTTGAAAGTACTTCTTTATCCCAAGAAGCCAAGCTTCAGCCTCTTGTCCAGTATTTACTTCACCATCAAACGTAGGAGGTTTAGCTTTCTTAAATTCATCCCGAGAGCAATCCCTATGGTGTCTCTTTCTTTTCCTTTTATGAGAAGAAGAACTTGAATCCCCACTGGATTCTTCAAAATCAGATGATCCACTAGAAGTCCTTCTCCTTCTCCTAGTACTGCTCTTACTTCCTTCTGGTCTTGCTGTACCTCGTCCAGAGTCTATCTTTCTATGTAAGTCTGTCAAACTCTGCAACATAGTAGCATTCAACTAATGCTACTCTCCCTGGGCTTTGATCAGGCTTCTCATGGTGGCTGCAACGTCTGATGGTGTCTCTTGGAATCTCCTTCCATTAGACTCAATGTCATCATTTCTATTATGGACATTTTCTCCCATGGCATCTCGCGCGTGCTCATAAGAATCCCGAGCATCATATCCGTCATGGGTTCTCATAACTGAACCACCACTTATTTATCAAAATGCACTACCTGGAATACTGCCCTTGAAGATGACTATGACTCTGCAAAGGTGTTAGTAACACAACTATTAGATGCATAGCATTGATATAAACCAGCATTGCTTACCTTCTCTTGGAAAAATCATAATACAAATTTTTATTTTTTATTTTTTTTTCCGAGACAGAAATTTTTTTTGTTTTGTTTTTTTTTGTAAATCTATGTTTTCGTGCAATCTATCGCATAAGATCGCTGCCTCTTTCTCATTTTCAGCTCTGAAAATCCAATGAAAAACATCTGAAAATCCCACTGAAAAATGGTCAAAATCTGCTGGGGAAATCCCATGGAAAACTCAAATTTTCCTTATGCAGAATCGGCTCTCATTTCCACTATTGATCCGACATTTCAGTAGTCAAAACAAATAACTTCTCTGTTGTTCATCAGTTGTCGAAACAACTAGCTTCTTTTGCTATATCGACGATCGAAACAACTAGCTTCGTCCACTGTTCATCGGCTGTCGGGTGCACTGTTCATCGAGAGGATAGTTCACTAAACAACCGCAACGGCGGGTAGTGATCTCACTACGGGTTCCGCAGACCATAACTCATCGGCTGTCGGAAAATCTATCCACTAACTTCATCTGACGTCCTTATACTTAAACAAAAATTTTAAATTCCCTTTTTCATCGGCAATCGGATCCACTATCCTTTGGAAGGATAATCCATTAGACAGCTGCAATGACGGATGTTCAATCCACTAACCATCGCCGATGGCTAACAACTCCAGGACTTAGAAAAATTTCCGAAATTTTCCCTTTTGTCTTCCTCTTCACTGCTTGATCGGCTCAACTTTCTTCTTTTCGTCAACAAAATAGTTCCATCAGCAGCCGCAATGACGGAACATGATCTTCGATCTTCTTTCGATCGACGGCACAACCTCATCGATATCGGCAGTCTTTTCTCATCGACAGGCTAGTGCTCTTGGCTTCTGAAATGGCGTCACACATAACACTACCTTCTTCCGATGGCTGCTGTTTTCATTACTTAGAAAAATTTTAAACTTTCTTTTACGGCGTTGGCGGTCAGAGGTCTTATCCATCGGACGTGTAGTCATTTAGCCGTCCGCAACGGTGGGCGCTTGATTAGCTATTTTCCACCAACAAACGTCAAATCACTTAGAAATTTTTCCATGATTTTCTTTGCAACTGTGCCCCGTCGGGAAAGCTTCCATCTAGCTCTTCCAGTACATCGGAAGTCTTTCCCACTAGCTCTTCCGATGATCTGATAGTTCAAACACATACAAATTTTTTTGTCATCAACTTTTGATCTCTGTTGGGCAAAAAGAAATACTGCTTCTGTCCCTGTATCTTCATGGTCCATTCAGGCCCATGCTGCAACATGAGCTCTGATACCACGCTATCACATCCCCAACCCTTCGACCAGCGAAGAGGACGCGACCATGGCGTTAACCATCCAGGCAACCAGCCCCATGAACATGTGAATTCATAAAATTGCTAAAATGCTGAAATAAAATGCTTTGAACTAGACATGCATACATGATCATTTATCATTAACAGATGCAATTGTTTATCATGCACAGCGGAAACCACATACATTCATACAAGCATTCATTCAACATGTTCATCACATTCATTAACGGAAAATATGGTTGCAGAAGTAAAATAGGTAAGATTACTTATCTTATGAAGAACTCAATCCACAACCAGCTACGTCGCTGCAACGTTCCACCCAACCATAGGCCAACGTGCTCCTTAATCTCTCAGCAGAGCTACCACCCCCGAGCTGGGCATGATTCTCCAAGGAATAAGGGAACAAGCAAGCTTACACATAGCCAAGGATACACAAAACACAGCCAAGCCAACACAGTTGGGTTTATCAGGCCATCAAGGAGTTGGGAAAGGCTAAATGCTAAGCTGGTGAGCCCATTACAGAGCTAGGAACACCTCCACCAGAACTACCCTGACTTCTAAGACACCCACACACACCCAACATAAGGATTCAGTCCCTTCTCTACTACACAGTCCCTCAGGCCTTGCATTCCCTTCCAGTGCTATTCAGGGGTTGTGGAGAAGAAAGCCAGCCCTCTAGCTCTGTCTGTGTGGTTTCCAGCGACCAGGTTTATCAAGCAAACCAAGCCCCCATCCTTGCTCCCTACATAGTCTGAAGACCAACCATTGCACGTACGCAATCAATCAGCGGTTATAGCTTAACAGGGGAAACGATTCTTGAGTCGTTCTTGACCCTTTCATGGCCAAAACGACTCCAACAATCTACAGCAGCCCCAAAGCATAACAGCAAACACAATCACAGGGGAAAATACTCCCAAGCGAATTATATAGTCCCAAACGAAATCAGTGAACACCGCTTACAACATGTGGAAAATGACTACATACAGTCTGTGCACAAGGGAAGCTTGCACCAGACCCCAAATGTAAAGAAAACCGCAACAATCACAATGTAAGGGAAACCACAGCAACCCGAAATCAGCCTGTGAGGTAGGTATCTACCCACACTATCCATAGAATCTGTAGAGGAGAACAGCGTGAGTAAAACCAGGTAAATTCCCGTGCGTGAGAATAATCAACAGGCAACGGTCCCTGCGTGAGGATGAACAACTCCCAGCTTGTGCGTGGATGAACAGACAATGGATAGACATGAGTAGGGAGTGCGTGAGCGTTTCAGCTCTGTCGTGGGGAGAGTGGAATTCCTGCGGGAGTAAAACCAGGTAAATCCTGTGCGTGGAGGTGAACAGACAGTGGAGAGGATGCGCAGGGGATTGAAATGTAATCGTGAGTCCCCTGGAGTGATGGCGGTGGTTTTCCCTTGCCACTGTGAAGTCAACCATGGGTGGAGTGTGCGTGTAGGCAAGGAATGACAGTCCTACCACCCCACTTCCAAAAACAATAACTGCCTCAACCACCACCAGCAATTCTTAATGGGGGTGGTTGGGTAAGACAAGGTGGTGACACATGGGTTTTTCCCTCATGGCTCAAGGTTTGATAATTTCCCCAGCCTTATCCTTGTGAAAATCATGCCCCTTCTCAATTTAGTTGCCACGAACGTAGCTGGTCGGGTTCATTTTAATTAAATATGCATACTTACATGATGAAAAACTTAATATATGTTGCATGCCTCGACATACCATCGGTGACAATGTAAATCCGAAACATAGCATAACCAATCAATGGTGGGGCCTTGGCCTTTAGCTCCGCACCATGATCATTACAATATATACATCATGTACATCTAATGCATCGGGGTCAAAACTAGGGTGTTACATTATTGCAAAACTAACATAATAGATCTATGGTCATACGGCCTTTACAAGTAATAATACAACCAAATACAGTCATGGCCATCGAAACTTTCCATATCTATTTTAAACGCTTCCTTTCATTTACGATAACAGAACCCCACACATCAATGAAGAAGGAACCTTAGGTTGTGAAGCTGAGGCTTACCTGGGGTTGCTGTGCTAGCATCTACACCTTGAACCCCATTTTGATCACCAGTTTTTATCCTACCTCCAGCTGTGTGTCGAAGGGTATGTACCTACAACAGCTTTTCGTTGAACAAATAACAACAGATAGTTATTAAAACCTTCGAATATCTTTTATAAAGAGTTAAGAATTACCAGTCAAGAGGAAGATAATTTCACCTTCTAGTTCATTGTTTGTGCTCACAAGCCGCTTGTTGTTTTTATAGAAAACCCCACTTGGCTATGCTTAAAACCTTGTAGAAGAAACCTCGGTTCAACGACGGAGAATTGAGAAAACCTGCACAACGTTTTGCTCCAGCATGTCAACGAAATGCTCCAACTAATTAAATAAAAGAACAATTTTGAAAGGACAAAGGGTTTCACTAGGGCTTACCTTTTCTTGCCAACAGACTGTTCTACCACACCACCGACCTGCTAATTTGTGCAAACAGTAGAAGAGAAGTGGTTGTCGAGAGAACCGGGGTCATTATTTCAACCTTTCCATGAAAGCATGAAATCACAACACCACGATGGTTGGAAGCAGCAAATATTTTAGTAGAGGTAACCAGTGTCAATCCCATGCAACCACGAAGGATTTCCTAGGGAGGAACTAATAGAAAACATGCTGAAAAGGTCGAAGGCCTATCAGCCGGCCTCCCCACCTCAACCAACTCTTAGACAAAAAAAATGACGAGGGTTTATGGCTGAAAAGTCTTTACAATATAGGGTTTAGTTTTTACCCTTTTCCACTGTCAAGACACCACATGGATTCCACTACATAAAATATTTTTATGGGATTTGATATAGTTCCGAACGGTTTGGTTAAGCCTTCATTTCTAAACCATTGTTAATACGTTTCCATAGTAAAGCTTGGTTTTACAAATTTTAGTCCAAAAAGTATTATTTCTAGGTATGCCTTTAGAGTGTTGTATGTATATGGATTTATAGTTCTAAAGTATTTATCGATAGGATCCATATAAATATGTGAAACTTGTAGTTATAGTTTAGGACAAGCAAAATTATTTTATATATTTTGCTTTGTATTTTCAAATAATCATGCCATTATATAAAACTATACAATAATTTTATCTACAAGCCTAGATTTAGATGTTTTAGATGTAGATATAATTGATTGTTTAAAATATGACAAGTTAGTTTTCGGAACCATAACAAACATACTATTTTATAGTAAATAAGTTATTGAAAGGAATAGATTTTGCAGTGCCTTCACTAATCAAAAACTTTAATTTAAATGAGTACCCTAGCAATTGTTTTTTAATTGTTGTCAAATTATAAAAATATCGATCCTGGAAGTGGAAATAAAAAGGTTTACCTGTAAAAAGACTTGTAACAAGAATCATCATTTCACTGCATTAGCTTCAATGAGCTAAGTAAGCCTTGGGCATAACCAGAAGTTCCTTCAGTAAACAAGATACAAACTTTAGCACCTTGCACTCACTAGTAATTAAACAATCGCTTTCAATACTTTACTTCTCCAAGTTCTTTTACTTGATAAATCGATCATTCATGACATTGATTTTGAATGTTGTTAGTAAATAATGTATTTATATATATTAATACATGATTTTGTTATAGTATCTAAATTTAGATCTTTTAGAATGTTAACTATTAGCAGTTAAGTTACTCTCTTAAGCGATGTTTTAAACATTAAATGTCACAAAGAAAAATTTTAGAATTTTTAGAATTTTGGGGTTATTACATTATCATTTGCACATAAAACAATAAATATGGTCTTTATTTATTCAATGATCAAATAACCATACACAAATTAATGGGGTTTATATAATTTCAAATTTAATTAGTTCCCCAAATTTGAACTACTATTTGAGGTCAACTATCACGTAGATGAAGGGTAAGATGTTTCACATATCCAAAATGTTATGAGCACTTTGATTTCCTAAATGATATATACAAGAGAAAAAATTCTGACATTAAATCGGAAAAATATTGAAAGGAAGTGCATTTTCCTTTGAATGTTGGCATGACATTTCCATAAACCAAAAAGAAGATAAAACAACATGGAAAGAAGAATTATGAGAAACTTCATTTACTTGTTAATGCACTCAAGCATGATTGCAACAATCAATTATCAGGAAATAAACTAAATGTAAGAGGGAAAATAGTTAGGAATGGAGAATGCACAACTATGTGACTTACAAATATTTCTAAGCATGAAATTTTTTTATTGAACCCTTTTTCATCACTAAAGATGGTATTTTTCACTACTAAAGTTAGCATAGAAACTTCATGGAACCCTAACTACCAATATATCACCAAGGTTTCTTTAAATTTTCGAATGTAGACATACATGAGCCACAAGCCATGGCTGGACCTTCGTTAAATCTAATCTTGTTTGGATTTCTACAAATGCATCCCTAAGAAAGACATAGAAAAAAAAAAAAACTTTGTTGATGTCAAAAAAGAAGTTGTTGTTGCATGTTGGTTACATACCTTACTCTTCTAAAGTTTCACAATGTTAATAATGAAACCAATAAATGAAAGAAGAAACACATAAAGAAAAACTCACCATGATGACACTCTTTATAAGGTTTCAAGGCGACAACAACCTATACATGGAACCCTTGCAATGTGCAACTCTATAGGTCAACAACCAACTACAAAACCACACAGGTATCCACAAAACAAAACATCCATATTTCTTATCATTGCACTTAACTTCTTATAAAAATTTTCTAAGGAATTACAGTAAAGTCCAACTTTAAAAAACTATCATGTATCCAAGAACAAAGAATATCATTCATATTCTGAATATTAATTCATTTCCAAAGGAAAGAAACATAGTGTAGATATAGATGGATGTAAGTCTACAAGTTGAAAATAAACCTGTGCATGAAAACTCCTCATATTGTAACCCTAGGTTAGCAACCAACTACAAACCTACAAAAGCATTCAAAATACTTTCTTCTCATAGAGTTTTCAAAGACATGTAGCTTCCAAACTTAACAAATGACATTCACAATTGAAGAACACTTCATTACATAATGAAAAGGTGTTGTAGAGTGATAGACATAAGCCCTCTATGATAGCCCCTCACAAATTGAACATGGTATTCGTCCTCTATCGGTGTGTTTGCAAACAACAACGAGACTATGATAACTAGAAAGGAAGGTGAACAACCTTCTTAGAGTCTAATATTAGGTCAATAACCAACCATAACCCTAGCAAAGCATCCACTCTATCTTCTTCCCACATGGTTTCAAAGACATGGAGCTCAGGGCCACCTTCTAAGAAACCATGATGTTTTTAGAATCATTGATTCCTGAATAATATTCTATAGTACCATGGTGTAATATCCCTTGTTAAATTGAATGTGATTTATATCAACAGTAATGGTTGTAAATGGATCACATGTCAGGAATTTTACTTTTAACAAAAAATAATATTGAATAACAAATAAAATAGATAATGTATTTTTTTAGTATGAGGTGGGTGATTATTTCAATGATGATGCAAAGTAGGGGGAGATGTTGTCACATAACTTAGAATTATGCCAAAATTAAAAAGTAATTAAAAAAATCATGTTATGTCATAAAAATAAATAAAATTAAACTAAAAGTAATTAAAAAATAAATTAATTAAAACCAAATGAAAAGTAATTAAAAAAAATCCAAGACGACTATGAAGCACGATACTAGCATAGATCCATCATCTTAAATATGGGTCTATCAAGTACTAGCATCAAAATCAAAAACACATTTTCAATACAAATACAATTATAAAAAGTAAATAAATGTATGTTCTGAAACAAAAAAAACTAATATTAAAATTTTAATATAAATTTTATAATATACAAGTATAACTAAATAAATATTACATGTATTGAAATAATACTGTTGATTGCTAAAACTTAATCAAGGAATTCATAACATGGAAATTGATGATTTCATCCAAATACAATCAAAATAAACTACATGTAAAATTTCAACACTACAAAGAAAAATCTATTGCATCTAAAACACTATTAACTTTTCCTCATACACCACCCCCAAACAACCTTTACTGTTAAGTTAAATGGAAATCGACGATTTCCTCTCAATACAATCAAAATAAATAAATAAACAAACTAAATGTAAAAATTTCAACACTACTGTGTAGCAGGGATGATTTTAAGAATCCCCCTTAGATTTATATGTATAAAAAAAGGGAGAATCTCTCCTATATATAGGAAAATTTGAAGGTGATTTTCTCAATAATATAATATGTATATATAAAAAAATTGGCGAATCTTTCTTTCTATTATATAAAGTTGTAAAATCTTGACAAATCTTTCATTTTATTATATAATGTTGTAAAATCTTGGCGATTCTTTCACTAAGTTATAAGATATTGTAAATTCTTGGCGAATCTTTCACTTCATTATAAAAAAATTGTAAAAACTCACGAATCTTTCACTGATTTATAAAACATTGTAAAAATAGAAGAACAACAACATTAGTCAAATAACATGAATCACATCATCAACATCAGAACATGTAGACACACGAGTCACAACTGGAAGGTGTCAGTGAAACACAACTGCACTGACTAGATTCAGGGCAAGTGGGGACTCCACTTGTTATCTCGTCCCTTAATGGTCCAATGGACATGTGATGACCTGAATCTTAACAAACTGATAAACTAATAGAATCAGACATTATGCTCGATCTTGGACTCCACTAGCTAATTGAGGTCATGGAGGATAATACAATTATGCATTGTAATTATGCCAATTGATTATTGCATTAGATGAATGTTGATCTCGTGCCGATAGGGAACTTACGATCAATGCATAGGAACCTAGTTCATAGACCATTTTTCTCTTCGCTTAGCTATGTAAAGCTCATTTATTTTTTTGAATAACGATAAGTATTTACAAAGAAAATATACAATCAGCATAAAATAATTGAAAAAGCGAAGACAATTAATTCATGCAACTAAAAGGTAATAAAAACTTATTTTCTCAAACCCTGAATCAATGGAAATTGACTAAAATCAATCTTGATTCAAGCTACCACAAAGGGTTAAATAAAGCATCAAATGATAACTAGAAGCATTCAAGGGACTAACACAAAGCTCTGGACTGCAAATTCTATGCAATATAGCATCTTAGAAATTCCAAGAACTTGTTAAGATGTTGGATATGCAATCATGTTATACATATTGTGAGATTTTGTTACACTGTAAAATGATAGAACTGTGATGTATTTGGTCACAAAGATCAAGACTATAGGAAGTCAATAATTCCCTCAATTAAAGGAAGGGTCCCATATATGGATAACAAGGATTCCAACAAAATATGGAAGAGAAAATAAAATGAAGAAATGTATCAGCCGGGTATGAAATAAAAACAACTTTCCTCAAATCGTTGAATCAAAGGAAATCAAATGAAACCAATGAAGCTACTACAAAGGTTTTAGTAACGCATCAAATAAGAACTAGAATCGTAATGCATTCAAGGGACTAACATTATATTTAACCAAAAGAAACCCAAACTTCCACAATCAACAAAATACTACAAACATAAATAGTAAGCAAACCATAGTAATTTTCCAAGGTACAAAGCTAGACATTAGCACGGTTTCATTTACTATAATGAGCCCATTCTTACTTAGCGGAAATCTTGTTAAATTATTTATTTATCCTTTAATTCTAGGACACTATCTATGTGAAAAGATAGGCCCCACCTACGTCAAATTCCAACTTCATTTCTTGTCATAAACAAGAAATACAATGTAATAGTTAAATATTAAAACATCAATCTTAAATAGCTAACATCAAGGAAATGCAGTCCCAATCATCAATGTTACAATGAAAAACACAAAATATAGAATTTATTTTACCCTAAATGCAGCTTCAAATTGACATATAGCGATCTTGCTACCATAAGTACTTTTCAACCTACTTCAAAAATAGAGGAACACAAACATTAATCAAATAACATGAATCACATCATCAACAACAAAACCCATCTCAAGAGTCACAACTGGAAGGTGTCGGTGAAACCCAACTCCACTGACTAGATTAAGGGTAAGTGGGGACTCCACTTGTTATCTCATCCCTTAATGGCCTAATGGACATGTGGGGACCTGAATCTTAACAAACTGATAAACTGATAGAATCAAACAGTATGCCCGATATTGGCCTCCACCAACTCCACTGACTAGATTAAGGGCAAGTGGGGACTCCACTTGTTATCTCGTCCCTTAGTGGTCTAACGGACATGTGGGGACCTGAATCTTGACAAACTGATAAACTGATAGAATCAAACAGTATGCCTGATATTGGCCTCCACCAACCAATTTTGGTCATGGAAATCGACTAAAACCAATCTTGATTCAAGCTACAACAAAGGGTTAAATTAGGCATCAAATGAGAACTAGAAACATTCAAGGGATTAACACAATATATAACCAAAATACACACAAACTTCAAAAATTAACAAAATGCTTCAAAGAAAAGCAATAAACAAACCAAAAATTTTTGTCAATATGTTCATGCTAAACACCAACATGGTTTCATGTACATGTGTCATGTCCCCACCCCTCATACCGACGATGGAGAGGACATGAATAGGATGTTGTTGCTGTCAAATGGGTGATCTAGCCCCATGAACACAAACATAAAAATGAATTGGAATAGAAACATATACGGATGCATAAGCCATGTAAATACAGCGGAAGCAAATACATTTTTTTCAACACATTCAAGCATTCATAATGTTCATAATAAGTTATAAAACAAATACAGTTGCAGAGATTAAATGCATAAGAATACTTATCTGGAGAAGAAGCTTTCCCGCAACTAGCTATGTCGCTGCAAGGTTCCACCCAACCGTAGGCCAGTGTGCTCATCATTCTCTCAGCATCACTGCCACCCCCGAGCTGGGAATGATTCCACAAGGAACTAGGGAACAAGAGGCTTACACAAAGCAATACCATACATCCACAGTTAAGCCAACACATAGTTGGGTTTTATAGATTGTTAAGGAAACAAGCCAATAACATGGGGGTTCCTTGGACTTACTCTATGTTACGGAGAGAAATTCCTATGGCTTGGGGTATCACAACAGATAGCTTGACTCCAGAAATCAATCCTTTCCAATATGCAATAGAAATTAAATGTCTAACACTAAAGGATCAGACCTCGTACCTTATTCTGGACGGTTGAAGTAGATCCCCGTTGAGCTTTCCAATCTTCAGCTTGAATTGCTATATTAATTCCTCAACAACAAGTAAACATTACAAGCATTCTATATATCATGGTGTTAGATCTATTATAGCATATATAATCAATAATGTAAAGGCATTTGACATAATCCCATGGATAAAATATTCATTCAAATACACATCATTGGACAGGAAAAGATATTTCTATTAATATAAATCAAATATTACAAGATACAACCTCTGACGGCACGTCTACGAACCGGAGAAACTGAATCCCCCACTTGGGCCTCCACCACTTCAATCCTCCATCTCTCGATAGCAAGCTCACAAGCAAAAGGCAAGCTTGGGAAGAACACAAAAGTGCTCCAAGGGACAAAGGGATGCAGACTCAAGCATAAGTTCTGGCAACAATGGACTATAGTTTCTTTGCTCTCAATTCTCTCTTATGCCTTCAATGTGCCAAGGGGTTCCTTATTTAGCTTTTCAAAGGGGTAATGAAAGGTTGAATCCGAGTGATCTCAAAGCATATGGAAGGCCAGGAGTCAAATGAGTCGGATCCATGTCAAGGGAAACTCCAAAAGGATTTGGACTATGCACACATCCCGATGTACGCGGTTATATGGGTCAAACCCACGTATGTACACGCTTATAGGTTTAAAAGTCATGTATAGCATTTTTCATGTGTTTTTAGGGATGATCAAGGAAACATCAAAGGACAAAAAGTGGTCCATAGGGGCTAAGGAGTCTGCAGCGGGACAGGGGAAGGCCATACAAAGTGTGATTCACCTGTAGTGGTGAAATCCGCTATAACAGATGCCCCCTAATGTATGAGATCATAGGGGTTATACGATGGCCGAAATACATTATAAGTCCATCCCAGAAGTGGAGTGATGAAGGATCCCAAATGGAAGACCAGCCACCCAATCAGCATAGTACAATAATACAACTCTGCATATAACTGCAAGTACATATAGCAATCTCGGATACATAAGAGTACAATGGCCATGAATAGGCATGATACATGATGTCACATATGTGGTCATAGCCACGTACAATATACATAGATCAGAATCTCCATGATGAAGATATACAAAGGACCATGATCTCCAAGATAGCTGAAGATATATAATAGATCAAGATCTCCATAGTGGCTGGAAATGTCTGACATATACTGGAATCAAGTCACGAGATCTGAAATATCATGAACACTGGCATGATCAAGGAGGTAGAATATAAGAGATGCCACCAATCTGGAAAGTCTTCTACACAAACCGCTACGAGTACATGTCCTACTATGCGAATAGAGGTGTCGAGGTCGAACATAGTAGTCCATCATCTGATTACCGGTCATTAATGTATACAGTTAACAGATGCGAGATCACCCACTGATAATGAAAATGGGAATCAAGGTACTAGAGTGCAAAATAACAAGTGTGAATAAATGTGTTGAGGTCGAACACTTGAAAGGGTCCATCGATTAGGGGACATTGATGTATTCCCAAGAAACTGTCGATGGCGAGAGAACCTGCCACTAATGACTTCAAGTCTCAAGGCACTCAAAATGACTCTAGATTCCAATCCCAGAATAAATGATCTGAAGTCGATGGGATGAAATCCGCTGGAAGGAGGGAATTAAGGCATCCCCCATCATCCAACACGAGGTACTCAGCAAAGATGTATAATGTGTAAGGACTTGATCATAAAGTGCACGAACTAGTAACTGTACCGAGAATGGCCGACATGCAAAGTCAATATAACTGAGGAATGGCCGACTTAGGTTTCAACTTCCTTCGAACAAGATCATAATGGCGTATGGTGACTGAATGAAGGAAGCATACACTCGATATGCAAACTAGGACATCCCTGTGACACAGGAGGCATCAACAGAGGCTCCATGGGGACTGGAAGCTTAACCAGTCGGTGGAGATAAACTCAGATAAATGAGTACAGCTCCTAAATTCAAACTAAAACCCAACCAATGGATGTGATATACAGTGCTTTTTTCGAAGGCGACACAACTCGACAGCTGCCAAAGATAACATATTTCCTTATCCACCTTTTTGGTTTTTTTTTTTTTTTTTTGGACTTTTTCAGTTATTTGAAAAGCTTGAAAAAAGAATAAACTAGCTTTATAGTTACAAACTAGGAGGAGACGAGTGTCATAATGGCAAACAAACTAGTTCCAAGCAGTGGAACATATCTATGCTCAATGCAAGGATACATGTGTAGGATATCGACACTCGGGGGAAAATCCCCTCCCGGTAAAAAGGGAAATCAAGCTGTGAAGGATATAAAAAAATGTCTCTGCATGGCTAGACATGAGACAAGCTTGGGCTATATGGCTGAAACGCAATGTCAGGGGAGCCGGCATAAATCTCAATGAGACAGGCAAAGCTCATGATAATGCATTCATAACTTGACATGAGGGAGTCCTGAGGGAAATATGCCAGCATAAGATCAAGAGGAGTATGAGGCTCTTGCGAAATGTCATGGCAGTACTATACAACGGACTCCCACAACCTAAAGGAGAAAACGTCGGCATGGGCACCAAATGCAAATAAGGCGCTAACTAGGGTACCCATGTAAGGTGAAGCTCTACCACTCGCATCATGCCACTTCTAGAGTAGCAAGAAGGTTCCATGACATAATAGAGTGGGTTCGTACCTAAGGTCATGATGAGATGGTCATAAGGTTATGCATAAGTGCAAGCGGATGTAAAATCCTAACCTATATGCCAGTTCAGACATAATACCTGTGATAGGAATGAACGGGTCGAAACCTCGGAGAGAGTGTACAAAAACTGGATCCTACATGACAACCATATTAGTTCAAAATAACCCAAAATAGTCAATAAAGAATCCAAACTATAGGATATAGGGAGGAATGATCATGACAATAGCACCCAAAGGAAACATTGCGATGAACAATGGGACATAAAAAGGAAAGTAAGGTGTAGACCCAACATTCACGCATCCACTACCACCCCAGTGAGGGTGACCACTGGTGTAAAGACCAAGCAAAGGGAAAAAATCCTCCACAAATGGAGTAGAGGATGGAAGATGACCATTCCCAAATCTATGAGCACGATAAGGGGCTGTGATGCCCCTAAGTCTGACACCAGGGTCCGTACTAGGACCAAGACGGGTGATAGGATACCAGGCATGCCGAAAATAAAAGGACCTGAACTCAAGAGAGCATAAATATACTCAAGTAACCATGATCCCAAAGGCCAACTGGCGCACAAAGAGCACACTCTTAAGAAAATCTACAGCCAAAATACAAGCAAAACAAGGGGAGGATATGTGAGCTCCCGAATGCAGCAGGTATTTCTCGCCTAGGAGAGGCTCGAAACTCCCATACACTACAAGCGAAGGTGCATAACCAATTATAGTGGCCCTCAGCTTCAACGCGTAAAGTGACTATGATGTCCGACCCCAACCTGGACGGGACACCTGCAGAATAACCTCTACAAGTACCCCCTCGATATCCTAGGTAAGGCTACTAAGGTCACCTCAATATAATCAATGCTCAGGCGGACAGTCGCAGGCGGGATTGACCGTATGGGCAGGGTAGCAAAGCCCAAAACTCTTGAAAGAGCCCCCAGATACGAATACAATCCTGGAAATATCTCCGGTGCTACTCAGTTATGACTGGGGGTCATCCCAATCAATAACCGCTCACACTGCCTCGTGCTTAACTCCCTTTTGAGAGGAGGATCCTGAGAAACACTGGTTATACCAAGGATTTCACACACTCACCTGGACAGACACTAGATGTTGTTGTTTAGTGATCTTGGAGAATTGACTTACAATGAACTATTCCAAGATCCTAAAACCTAAGCTTGTTGGTGCACCCTAGAAAAGAAAAGAGTGTAGTTCATTTTAATTTAGCGTTGATTTTAGTTGGCTGTAATTACTCAAAGGGAAATGGCCGTGCAACTAGTGACATTATGACTCAACAGTGAAGTAAGTATGCACACCATAACAAACAATGCTAAGTGCAATCTTTGTCAAATGAAAAATAGGGTATGCCACTACATGAGATGCATAAATATATATTCCTTTCCGAATGCCAATGCAATCCTTCCTATATGAAATCCTAAATACAACTCTCATCCAAGCAATCCAATGCAAGTACCTCCTCAAATCCATATCTAAGATGCAACTAAGAGTGCAACTACTTTGTATTTTTCAATATAAAAGAATGAAAAATGCAATAAAAGTCATCTAAAACTCTCAGCCTCTGTAGCAAGTATAAAACACAAACCCAACAAGACACCGAGACAAAAAGAGTAATGCACTAATGGAAAAACAAAAAAGGATAAATGACTAAAACTACTTTCAAAGAAAAATCAATGAAAAAGTGGTCTCTGGTCGCAAAAGAAGCATCCAACAGACAACATCAAACCCAAGGAAGACCCAACCACACTCACAACCCACCCAGCAACTTCCCACGACATCAAACTCACCAAAAGGGAGTATGTACGTGACTGTTTAAAGAACAACTGCGTATATATGTGACTTTTGGCCAAAAACCTGCATGTATACGCGGATTTTGGCCAAAAACCTGCGTGTATACGTGACTTTTGGCCAAAAATCTGTGTATGTACGTGACTTTTGGCCAAAAACCTACGTATACAGAGAAGGCAGTGGTAAAAAGCAGGCCAAGGGTCAAACCAATAAAGGGGAGTGTCAATGGATGAACATACTATAACATGCAACACAGAAACAGGGAGAAACAGAGAGCAAGTCAAGAATATCAAGCCCATTATGCCCCCAACCCCAAAGAAAAATAAGGAACATCCCCAACGGAATCACCAATTCTGTTACAGAGAGAAATTCGTATGGCTTGGGGTACCACAACAGACAGCTTGACTCCAGAAATCAATCCTTTCCAATATGCAATAGAAATTAAATGTCTAACACTAAAGGATCAGACCTCGTACCTTATTCCAGACAGTTGAAGTAGATCCCCGTTGAGCTTTCCTCTTCAGCTTAAATTGCTATATTACTTCCTCAACAACAAGTAAACAATACAAGCATTCTATATATCATGGTGTTAGATCTATTCTAGCATATATAATCAATAATGTAAAAGCATTTGACATAATCCCATGGATAAAATATTCATTCAAATACACATCATTAGACAGGAAAAGATATTTCTATTAATATAAATCAGATATTACAAGATACAACCTCTAACGGCACGTCTGCCAATCGGAGAAACTGAATCCCCCACTTGGGCCTCCACCACTTCAATCCTCCATCTCTCGATAGCAAGCTCACAAGCAAAAGGCAAGCTTGGGAAGAACACAAAAGTGCTCCAAGGGACAAAGGGATGCAGACTCAAGCATAAGTTCTGGCAACAATGGACTATAGTTTCTTTGCTCTCAATTTTCTCTTATGCCTTCAATGTACCAAGGGGTTCCTTATATAGCTTTTCAAAGGGGTAATGAAAGGTCGAATCCGAGCGATCTCAAGGCATATGGAAGGCCAGGAGTCAAATGAGTCGGATCCATGTCAAGGAAAACTCCAAAAGGATTTGGAATATGCACACATCCTGATGTACGCGGTTATATGGGTCAAACCTGCGTATGTATGCGCTTATAGGTTTAAAAGTCACGTATAGCATTTTTCATGTGTTTTTAGGGATGATCAAGGAAACATCAAAGGACAAAAAGTGGTCCATAGGGTCTGAGTCTATAGCAGGACAGGGGAAGGACATACAAAGTGTGATTCACTTAGAGTGGTGAAATCCACTATAACACTCTGCCAAGCCATCACAAGGATTCACACAGCCATACAATGCACATGTTGGGTATGAAGGAAAATGTTTTTCAACCAAGAACAATTTGGTGAATGGGGAAATCAACCCCTGGGTGAGAAACCTGAATTCAGCAACGATTCAATGGGTTCACATAGGCAAAAATGACACTTACCAATCCCCATCTCATGGATTCGAACTCAGAAACGTTTATGGGGTTCACATGGATGAAATGAACCCTTCCAAACCCCAAAACATAGATCCATCTTCATGGGCACTTAGCAACACCAAAAATGAATTCCCAGCCATGGGGAAAAATGGGAAACCACATAAAAATGTGGGGGGATATCCCAGCTTGCTCACAGGGGCAAAAGCGACCTCCATAAACACCCAAAAAAATCATGGGTTTCTTCCACCGTTCGCTGTGCAACCAAAAATAGTTTTTCCCCAGCTGGGTAATGAGGAATCAACAACAAAAACATCCAGGGAAGAGCCTAGCCACTGAGCATTTCCCAAAACGACCTCCCATCCATGGGAAAAATGAAGAAAACTGCAAAAACGTGAGGGAGAAATGCCCCAACTACATGAGGAAGCAAACACGTGAGTGAATAATGGGTTGGGAATTCCTTCCAAAGCATTTTCTTGCCCAAGAAGCCAAAAACACATTTTCCAAAAATGGGTGACTTCCCAAATTTGAATTTGACCTCCACACCTTTCCCATCCCAAGGCAATAACTTCCTTCACCAACTTTAGATGACTGGGCATAAAAGACAAAAATGGGCAGTTGACAACTTTATGGGTTTTCCCTTAGACATTGGCTCAAGGGTTTGAATATTCCCCCCTCCCTATTCCTTGTGAAATCACGCCCCCATCTCTTTAACGTTGCGGCACATAGCTAGTTGTGCTATTTTTATTAATTTACATTTTACATGATGTCTCAAACATATATTGTGCCTGGTTAGAACATAAACCATCGACATCAATCTTAATTTCCGAAACATAAAACACTAAATCCATGGTGGGGGATTTTCCTTTAGCTCCACACCACAACTTAATACAATATTTACATCATATGCAATTTAATACCATCGGGTCAAAACCAAGGTGTTACAACATGAATGACCCCATTCTTAGCAAAAGTGTTTTCAAATTAGTTATTTATCCTTTAATGTTAGGACACTATCTATGTGAAGAGATAGCTCCTAGGCCTATCTTTCTCAAATTCCAGCGTCATTTTCTGTCACATACAAGAAAGAGACAATGTAAGAGATAAATTTCAAAACATCAATCTTAAAATAATATGCATGAAGGTAATGTAGCTCAAATCATCAATGTTACAACAAAAAAGTACAATGCAGAATCTATTTTTACCTAAAACACAACCTCAAATTCACATATAGTGATCACTAGCAAGGGTACATGGAACACCTAGGCCAAAATAATACTCAAGAGTCCCTCATGTGTATTAGATCATATACAATCTTACGTGAAATATGTTTTCCAATTCACATTATCGTCGTGGTCCTCATTTTTCAATGTTCTGAACATGACCTTCTCCAGATGAACCGTCATTATGATCATCCAAAACATTATGTTCCACATCAAGTTCATTAGAGAAATTTGTGATATTGTTTTCTCCCTTTATTTCATGATCTGATCACCAAAGAGATAATGCTCTTTCATATGGAAAATTGTCAACCTCATACTTGTTACATATAATCTTAAGCATCTATCCACATTTTTATCAAGCTTGTTCCTCAACTTTGAATTCAAGAATGTCAGTGCACTAAACATTCTCTCATCCTTCACTAATCTGAAAATCACGGTTTGACATGTAAATCCACTAATTTGAAATATTCTAAAATTCTTTGCCATAGGATTTCGCTACCACTGAGCTTAGTCCATAATCTTGTAATTGCACCATATTCTAGTTGATTATCCAACGAACAAAAATTGGTCCTGCATTGTTGTAGAAAATCATTCAGCTTGATCTATCATTTTTTCTTGATCTAAATCACCTTGAATATGTTCTCCTTATATCTCGGCCTCTCAAAAAAATTGGCTTTGCAAAATCTTGCATTTCTCTATAAATTCAACCTTTAAAGTATCTGAACATTGACTATGGTTCCAATATTGAGGTTATACGATAGACATGGCCTCCAACAATTCATCTCGAGGAAACCATTCTCTTATCTATGATGATAGTGATTTTGCAATTTCTATCAAGTTGTGTCTCACTGAATTACAACATCATGAAATTGTTCTCTTGACACAGGGAACTGTTGGGTGGATCTTCCTATCCTCATTATAATAAAAGGGAACCATATTCCCATGAAATTCCATACATAGCATCCCTTTTTCATCAACTTAAATACAAAAAATCATTTTTTTCTAAATTGATTATCTTACTCCAATTTGTAAACGCTAGACTTGTAAAAGACTCTGCCATAAGATACAAATTATCCAATGCAAGGCATGTTAATTTTCTTGCTCTTGTGTATTCAACAATATATTATTGTACGACTCTAATCCATCTTCATGAGGTTATTCATTTCATGAAGCATAGGAAGAATCCAATCAATGTTAATAATGTCTCTATATCAGTTAGCAGAAAGAGAAGAGTTTGAGATTTTTCTACACTTGAACGATGTTCATACATCACCCCTACCAACAATGCATATTCATTGAATAGTCTTTCAATCGGTCCCTTCAGTGAGATCAATATTGTATCGACATCTTTTAATAGTTTTTTTCCATTTATAACACCATCAAAAAAAAAATTAAACTTTAAAAAGCGTTTGGGACTCCGGAAAAAGTATGCATGAACCTCACATACAATATATTCAACCTTTGAAACCAATGAAAAGTTGCTCACTATTTTAAATGTAAGGTTCATCCTGTGATCCATACAATGAATACTAAACATATACAATGAAGTTGAGAGTTGCATTCTAGCCCAAAGGTCATTCCTTTGTCCTTGCATTATTGATGCTCAATCTGCTCCAACACATACCAATTTTTTTGCAACCATGGAATGATCCATACCACCAATTTACTTCAAACTATCAATAACAAGTTCATAAATATTTATTGCTATGAAACTCTTGGTCATTTTATGAATTCCAAGTAGATAGGAATGCCTAATATTGTCATTGACCATATAAATTCTCATGCAAATCCATGAAGTATTATCAATAGTTGTAACTTCATCCAAAGACAGTGACAAAAATGTAGCATTTGCAATCTTCTCTTTCATAACATCCTTTTCTACTTGAGTTAGATATTTCCCCCATTCCCAGCTACTCGATAAATACCAATGAGAAGATGGAAAATTTGGCACTTGAATAAAAGATAGATATTTCATCATTTTTGGATAATCTATAATAGGACTACCATTGGATAATATGTGAAATATAGTGCTTAATTGTATCGTCTTTGATAACAAATTTGTTTCCATCATCTTTCCAAATTGAGATGTGATGGTTCCTCCATTTTCCTCGACTTTTCTCTTATTTGTTAAGAATTTATTATATTCCTCTTCAAATTGGAGATGTCAACATTGGCTAAGAGATTTCCATCTAGTAGTAGATTTATTCTCATCATTTGCAACTTTCTTATCATACACCTTTCCAACATGCTTCTCTATTGTGTCTAACTTCATCTACAATTTCATTACCTTGTCAAGTTTCCAACTACATGAAATGCATTTAACTTCTCGTGAGGTCATGTTCTCATTTGTTGGAGGTATTGGTTCAATCAATGGGTATCTTGAGACCCAATCAAATTTGAATTTTCTCCCTATGTCCCATTGGACCTTTTTCCTTTTCCGTGAATGCACTATGTCACCTTGCAAGGAAAAATCCTCAACATTTGAACGACCAATTTCATATGAAAATGAATTTGTCTCACTTTTATCGCTAGAGGAATGTATTATACCATCCATTGTATGGGTTGCAGATGCATTCTCAAAAGCGTTGACATCTCTCTCACCGATACCTTGCTCAAGAGAGCTTGAAGCATGAATAGGATGTGGATTATTGGATTGAGGCTTTTGAAAATATGATATTACATCCTTTTGTCTTGATGTTTTATTTTTCTTTCCACGATCCATGTTTGACATCTTACTTAATATCTAAAATTGAAATTCCAAATCGGTATAGAAACTAGAAGTGAAGCTTGCATGAGAAAAATGATATAAAATTAGTACAATAGCACATTATTAATTTATATTGACCCGACTTACAATGAGTGTTTACATTGACTCTTTCAATTACTTTTACATGACCAAATACATCATAACATCCCATGAAGAGGTATAACACTAATACAATAAAAGTACAATAAGAATATCTTCAGAGAGTTACATTTTTCAACATATTTTGGACATGAAAAAACAAATAAAAAAACCCTAAAAATGAAGACTTAAACCCTAACCCTAAAACTATGGCTCAAAACCTATAAGTTTAACATTGAAACCCCATCCCTAAATTGATGAATGGTAATCTGAATTTTAATGTCCCCTAAATTTTTATACACATTTAAGATAAATGAAATTACCATCAAGAAGAAGGTATGGTCCACGACCCAACAGAAGAAGGTATGGCCCTCAAAATATTCACATTCATCAATGATCATAATATATTGAACTTGTTAAAGGCCTACTCTATATAGAAAACCTTGTGAGCTTGTAGTTTAATTTTCACATGTATGTATTGAACTAAGGAGAAACTCTCCTAACTTGAGTACAACTCAATCCTAAGTATTTCTTGTAGTAAGGAATAATACAGCTTTAAAACATAAAAATGCAAACACAAGCTATTCATACTACAAACAAAAACTGAAATGCTAGCAACATAATTCCTACCAAATATCAATATCATGCACACAACATGATCCACTATGAGACATGATCTTGGGTGTGTCCATGTATGGTATACTTAAAATTTTCAACATGTGTACTCCCTGAAAAATTAAAATAGATAATAGCACCTCATTTATTAGCACCATATCAAATATTATTCCTTTCAATCCATTCAAAGGTGAGTTAAAAGAATAATCAGAAGGTGGTGATGTAATTGTAATTAAGCAATAATAGCTTCATAACCAAGCTTCATCTGATTCTTCAAAACAGGGACCAGTAGCATAATATTTAATTAACCATAAAAAATAAGATCTATATGATTCTTCATAAGAAATACCAGTGGAAAAATATATAGCTATAAATATACTGGAAATTGACCCAAGAGTTTTCAAGATAAAACAAGCATCTCACAGATGATATCAAGTTGTAGCTAAAATTCCCCTTACCCAAATCATTGCATTGCTCCTCCTGCAGATAAATTGTTTTACCAAGGCCAATTGTTAACATAAGTTTCTCAAAACTTGTACCAAGTTGAAGTTGTCTTTGTTTGGATTCAGAAAATCCAATAAACTTGGCATGGATTTACAATATCCTTGTGTTGAGTGTGGTACTTCTATGCAACAGAAGCTTCCTTACTAATACACTATTACAATTATGTGAGCAGTAAAACGAGCATGATGTTGATGGAGGTACAAAGAACCATTCAAGGAGCCATTGTCCACTGCAAGAATTCCAATTACATTGATGGTAAGTAGTGTGGTACCAACATTGTTCTACTCTATGCAAATAGCTGGTATTCCTCTTAATGTAGTTGAGGCAAACAAACTATTATGATCTCCCTAAACTTCATTATGTCATATCCCTTCGACATAATAATTATTTCCTAATTATTGAGGATCACCCTATCAGACAAATATTCTTGCATGAAGAGGTTGTACATATTACATGATTTTTTCCAAATTAACTGTATAGAAATTTAGAATTCAGATTTAACCATTTTTTGCATCTTAAACTTGCTTCACTCTTTTTGTTTTTTTCTCTCCTTCAAACTATAATCAGTTTGCCAACTAAGAAAGCTAGATTGAAAATATTGCATATTCTTGTCAATAACATAGCACATCTAACCCATATGAGTCATCACGTAATATGTATAGCCTCTTCATGCGAGAATGTTGGCTTATAGAAACTTAAAGATCATATTTAACCATTTTTTGCATCTTAAATTTGCTTCACTCTTTGTTTTCTTCTTTGGAAATTGGCATGTGATTGAGAGTCTAGATTGGATTCATTATATCTGCTCAATATTTTTTCTTTGCAAATAAACATAAAAACAAATTTTATCATTTAACATCCCAATTTACCCTCCAGATAGTTGAATGAGTTTCTTATCACTCCTTTAAACTCTAATCATCCTGCTAACTAAGAAAGTCAGGTTGAATAAGATTGTGGATTCTTGTGAAGAACATAACACAACATCTAACCCATATGAGTCAATACCCATCTAACCTAAGGCTAAAACCTCCAAGGCAAGATCCCAAGTGTGAGGACCTTGGATTATCATGAGCTTATTACCGAAAGCAGAGTGGGAAAGCAAGAGAAATAATTCACTGATGAATTCAAGCAGTAGATTCTTTCAAACTTTGATGATCACATGGATCTTAGGCCTTATCGCTTACCTACAAACCTAAGGTTTGAAGGTCATTTTATGATCTTTGAAACCTCTTACTCTTTTCCAATCTGTACCTCTTACTATGGTTTTCCAGGCTCTACTTGGTAAAGTTCTGGTTAGGTTCACCCTTCGAGTTTGATATAAAGAAAAATCAAATTTTTTATACTTTCATGCTGAACTAAAGCAAAGCTATGATTAAAATTGTACTACTGTAATAAATTTAAAACATAATTTTCATCTCTTTCAACTTTAACATTCCAATCATCCAATGGTCACTGTGTTAAAGTTGGTCATTGAGATGATTTACCAATTGCCATAAATAGTAGCAATCAATGTACAAGAAATAAAGCAGTAATAGCAGTACTAAAGAATAGTAACAAATTACAATGCTGAGTGGGGCGGCAGGGGGGCAGGGTTATCTTCAACCCAGATGGAAAAATGGAAACCAATTTCTCTTGGGGGCTCGGAATGGAATCAAACAATATAGCTGAGGCTTTATCACTTTGGCAAGGTCTATTGATTGCCAAGAACCAAAGAATTACAAGGCTATCAGTCTTGGGGGACTCAAGAATAGTTATTCAATCTCTAGTCGAGGGCTCCCTCCCAAACCATCAGCATCTTAGTCAATTGATAAAAAAGATCCAATATCTTGCCCCTTCTTTTCACAAAATTGATTTTTTTCACGTGCTCAGGACCCATAACAAAGATGCAGACCTAGCGGTGAATAGTGGAACCTCGCTAAGTGCTGGCTCTCTCCTGATCAATGGCTTTTATTCCTTGTGCAGCATTCCATAGAACTGTGGCTGAGAGTTTGGAGATCTCTAGGCGCTCCGACTCTTTTCTCCCCACGTGCCTGCCTCTTGGTGAAGCACGCGGACATGTTCCGACACGTGGGCTTTCATGGCATTGTAAGGATGCTTTTAAATACAACACAACGAAGGACAATAACCAAGCACATGGAAGGTTATCAATTAGTCAACGTATTGTGATTTGGGTGAGGTGACACATGTTTTAATGAGCAGCATGATGATTTCAGGTGGTCTGAGAGTTTGGTTTGTGAGGAGCAGAGATATTAATACCCGTAAGGAGAAAGGGAGAGGAAGCTTGATCTGGTTGGTCTGTAGGAGAATCAAGGACGTAAGTTGGGTTCTTTGTTAGAGGATATTGAGCGCAGTGGAGTTGAACGTGGCCATTATCTCTGGTGTTTTCACTGAAGTAGGAATTTCTGTGAATATGGTAGCTTCTGGATCTTCGAGTTCATCCCCGCCGGCAGTGATAGTGGGTTATGATATCAGGGAGCTTAAGAGGGATCTGGAGAACCTGAAAATCACAGTGGACACTATTGATATAGAAGGAGGAAGACGTCTGAAAAATGTGGAGAGAGACCTCGTGTTTCTGAGGAAAGAATTGAAGCAAGCAGTCAAGAGATCAGAAGGTGTTGTTATCAAACTAATGGTCGATCTAGAGGTGAAGGTTGAAAATATTGCTCTGAGGGTGGTTAAAATGGAAAGAGAAATTAAGTCAGGTTCGTCGACCCGACCTGACAGGAAAAATAATTAATTATGGGTTGAATCTTTGTTGAATTGTTGTCTGTATATGTCTTCTGCTCTAGTCCTGTTGAACTATCGTCTGTACTTGTCTATAGTTCTCAAATTAGTAGTATATTTGGCTAAGTGTTTAAAGTTGTAATGGTCTCTGTTAGTGAACTAGCTCTCCTAAAACATATATATAGTTTTCAGAGATATTTTGTTCTCGTTTGCCACTTCCATAAGGGCATTTATTGACTTTTTTTCACTGCCATAAGGGCGTGATATGAGAACTGTTGACCTGATTTGCCGCTTCTATAAGGGTGTTTTGTAGGTTGGCACTGTTTCTGTGGTTATACCACCTTTGTAATATACTATAACCGTTTCTATCTAAAAAAAAAATTACAATGCTGAGTTTTTACTTGGTAGTATTCTCATTATTTGTGATTGTATACCACTCTCTGAGCATAAAAGAAATGCTACATTCATCTGTCATCTTCAACATGTTATTTCAGCAGTTCGTGGTCACATGAAGGGGGAGGTTTTAGTAAAAATGGGTTTCATGTGCACTGTTATCTACAACAGCGAACAAATAAAGTGGGAACTCTTCTATGGATATCCCGTGTTTGAAATATCAATGTAATTCTAAACTATGTGGTTATTTAGAAGGTTGTAACAATCATCTTAAACAACCAAAAGAATATGATTCCATGTAGGTATAGTAGATGAGTGCCAATAATACTTTGATTGAATCAAGGATGATTTTAAGGAACCATACTTATTTAAAAGTGTATAAATGTTGGCGAATATTACCAATTCTTAAAATTTCAACTATAAAATGATTGGCTATATTTTTCAAAAAATATTTTAATTTCCAAGGATTTTATATCGTCTATATAATAATTTGGCGATTTTTAGGGTGAAAAAATATTTACCCCATCAAAATTGGGCGAAATAGGGCTTCAAAAAATGAAAAATGGTGAATCTTTTTTGGGAGAAAAACATGGAAAAATAGCCCACTGGGCTAAAATTCGCCCCTAAAATTATCCTTGGATTGAATCAACAAATCCTATCAAGTAATACCTACAATGGATCACTATGGTTGCATGGTTTACCTTCTTGATCATGGTCGGAACTTTGACGAGGCATAATATTTTATAAACTAATGAAAATGAATCCTACTACTAAGGCGCGGACGTGTTTTCTTAATACCTGTAGACTACCTAACAACCTAGATCTAGGAGAACTTGTGAAAGAATATATTTTGGAGCTAAACCCCCAAAATTATGCTCCTTATGTGTTGTTTTCAAACATCTATGTTGTAGTTGTCAGGTGGAATAGCAATGAGAAGGTATGGAAAATGATGCAATATAGGTGTGTTAAAACATTCTTGGTTTTGGATGGTAACAAGAAAGGAAACTTTATATTTGTCTCCCTTTCCTTTTAATCTATATTCTTCCACCAAGTAACTAATATTCACAACTACAAAAAATTCACACATCAATGAATGTTGACTTGTCCATCCATGTTATGAATATGTAAGCTAGTGCTTGAAAATATATACAACAATTCACATACATGCCAAGAAAAGTGATGTTAAGACTCAAACTCTAAATAGATGCATGTAGTTTATCAAGATGTCTCCATTGTTGCATAATGCAAATAATATCAGGATATTGTTTCAATTCTCACAAGACCACCACAAAACCCCACTTAAATATAAATGATAATTTAACACTCTAACCTTTGTCATGATTTGGGTAGCTTTGAAAATTTTACTTTGCAAAACTATATGTCGTATAAATGGAAATCAACCATTGCATCTTTCATTTCTCTTTGTCAATGACATTAAATTCAAAATTGGAAAACAATAATTTTCACTTTAAAGTACTACCATTCCTCATCCCATGATATCACATATCCAAACAAGAAGAAGAAACCATAGCATAGGGTCTGTCCTATGTCAAATGTTCTTGTGTTCTTATTGGTCACTGATTACTCAAGAAGGATAGTAAAAGATTGCAAGAGAGAATAGCGATATAAAAAGAAAGAAAAAATTAAATTTCTATCATTGTCTCGCTTTTTATTTGTAGATTATGCTATCATAATTGGTTTGGGTTATGTTAGGGAAGCAGAAAGAATATTAGGAATTTCTATAATTACACTGCACATGAACGATTATGGAGGTAAATTCCAATAAACCAAATATATTCTTCACTAATGCAGATGTAGACCAAGAAAGAAGGATTCTCCAAATCCTCCCTTTTTATGTTTCCGTTTTGATAATGGACTAAGGAATTTAAGATTCATACTAAATTAACGTGCTTAAGGATTGGATTTGGTTCCATGAAAAGGAAGAAACAGAGTGGCAAGCTGATACTATAGGTGGCCTTTTAAAGGAGTAAAACTGATTTTAGTGAAATTGACCCTAGAGGTAATCCCTTTGTATTGGAATTCACTAGATTACATCCCAAAATGAATGTTGTAAATAATAAGAAATAAATATTTTACGTTCCTTATGGAATTAGAAGACCAAAAGGGATCCCTGCAAAATGTTGCATTATCATATTCATGTACCCTAGGGAATGTATCCACATATCACCGAATCAGATTTGGATTTGCCCTAAAGTTTTATACATGGATAGAAGGTTCCATAGATTCCATAAGTTGTGGCACATTCCCTCTATTGTGAAGATGAAAAAGGTCCTGAACCTTCCATAAATTGAGACACACATTCCCTCTATCGTGAAAATGAAGCTTAAAACTAGGGTCATAGATTTTGAAGCTTGCCAGACTAAGTCATAGGCTAGTTCAAGATCATATATTTTGAATATTTTGAGGCTTGTCATATCTTGGGTAGCAAGGCATATGGAGGTTCATAAAATTTGAAATGGCAGCAAGGCATATGGCAGTTCAAGATGCACGAAGAATCTCCAAGACTATCTTTGGACAACAGATAAATTTCAAGAAATTTTGTAGACTTGAAAAGTAATTACTCCAACATGTACACACCCAAGATCATGCACAAGCACAAGAATTATAAAGGATATTTGATAGAAATAGAACATCAATGTAGTGAAAGAAAGAGTTCTCTAAGTGTTGTTGCTCGTTTTATGGGATTAGAAGAGATGTTGGATAATTCAACCCTGACTTCTCAAAGAAATGGAGCATTATATCTGTCACAATCTAAAGAAAATCATGGTTTCATAATTTCTCTAGAGGTAGGGAATTAATGAATCAACTCAACAATGCACATAAATAATATATTGTGAGATTAGCGTTATTTTTTATTGTTGTTATAAGGAAAACTACCCATATGTGTTATTTAATGCTAATTAAACCTTAATAATGCCCATACCATTGATCCATCATTGTAGAAAATAAAGATCCACCGAGACCTTCTTTTGAATTGAAAGAAGGCCCAAGATCTTCATTTTCAAAGGACCATCCAAGGTTATCATATGTTGGCAGAGACATCCCTCATTCTTCTTCATTAAATATCAGAGAAGCTCCAAGACTATCTTTGGACAACAGATAAATTTCAAGAAATTTTATTGAGTTGAAAAGTAATTGCTCCAACATGGAGACACCCAAGATCATGCACAAGTTCATGCATTCTAATGGATATTTGATAAAGATGGAACATCAATGTAGTGAAATAAAGAGTTCTCCAAGTGTTGTTGGTCGTCTGATGGGCTTAGAAGAGATGTTGGATAGTTCAACAGTCAACCCCAACTTCTCAAAGAATTGAAGTTTTATATCTGTCACAATCTGAAGAAAATTATGTTTTCAAAATTTCTCTAGAGGTAGGGAAAAGTTTCCAATATTGCAAGGCTATGGAATCTACTAAGCTGGCTACAAAAAAGAAAATATCTTATTGGATGCATGGAAGAAGCACCATCTCCAAACTTGATGTAGTGATGAGAGATCAAATCTCGTTGAAGAAAAAATTGAAATACCATTGGGATCACCAGAAGAATTCAAAGTTTGAAGTCGCCTTAAATTAAGCATATTGATGAACTTGAAATTCCATAACCATTATTGATGTAGAGGTGTCCCATTGAACCTACCCCTTTGAGACAATAGGATGGTTTTCAGATTTATCAAAGAAAATATTTTGAATCTAAGAACTTCTTAGATGTGTTGAAAAGGAATGAGAGGTCATCCCAAGATATTTAGAGTGGAATTGAAAAGAGAATGAAACAAATTGAGAATGAACATTATGGTAAGGATATCAAAACTCTTAAAAAAATTATGGAAGCAATGCACCATAAAGGTCTCCTGATTCTACAAAAGAAAAATTCATTCATCATGAAAATGATTTTGATTACACTCCTAGTTCTAGAGTCTCTAAAGAAGGAAAATTTGTTTCTAGAGCACATGAAGGAAAAATTGTTTACATAGCACATGAAAAAATGTTTATAGCAATCATGTAGGGCATCCACCATCAAGGAAAGATATATCTGATGACCTAAAGGAGAGCATTGCACCAATAATAATATATTGTCTTTTTTTTCTATAGATCATAATGCCACATACCATACTAAAAAAAGATCAAGCAAACTAATGCAATTTTTGTTCCAAGCATCTCACAAGTCCCTAAAACACATGATTGAATTCACCCTAACCCATGGTACATTCACTAGTGCTATTAAAGAAATATAATGTATTTACAACTTTCATTGAACTATAACTTAGAAAAAAAAATGACTACCCTCGTTATCCACAAGAGTAGATATAGGAAATTGACTCAAAATTATGTAACTAGCAATTTGATGAGCATTAATTGTAGAATATAGTATGATAACCTATTGAAAAATAGTTGCATCCCTTACCCTACTACCTAGTGATATTTTATAATTGAAAAATGTAATTAATCCTTGTCCTAGTGCTGTTATCTCATTGATAAAAATATTCAATTTTTACCCAAGTGAAGTTATTTATATTTAATCATATTTTATAATGCATGTAATTGAACAATCCACACTTCACATTCAAAACTATGCGCCTAAGGTTAGGGAGTCACAATTCCCTGTGTGCCAATCACCCTAACCACTCCAAAAAAAATCCCTAAGTATTACACTTTTGTGGTTCTCTCTACAAGTGTTAGGCAAGTATATGGTTGTGTAACCATTTTTGTCAATCTGAGTAGGGAATCCCACATGTGCCAAGATAATATTCTTTCAAACAAGCTCCATTCCACCCCTAAGTATAACACCCTTCCTTAAATTTTGCACCCGAGGTTAGGAAGGCACAAATTCACATGTGCCAAAAACTTGAACCGCTCTAAACACAATCACTCAATATCGCACTTAGGTGGCGCTCTTTTCGAATCTAAGTGTTAAGAAATTAGATGGTTACATAACCATTTTTGTTGAGTGCACTTATCCAAGCAACAACCCAAGTAGAGTGTCTTACATGTTCGAAGGTGGGTATGCACAATCCCATGTGTGAAAACTCATCCACTCCAACTATTTTCATGCAACATGTGTGACGTTCTAGCAATGCATCTCCAGTTAAATGTGCCATACTTGTCCATGTGTCAAAAGTAGATGAAAAGTGCTACAAGATCAAAACACCCATCATTAATACTCTCTTCCATGAAACACTCTCTCACTAAGTGAATTTCCCCTCACACACTAAGTGCTCATAAAATTGAAGGATAATGTACAATAAGTTCTAAGAATTCAGAGCAACAAGTCCATTCTCAATGCTAAATTGTGTCATTCTCCAAGCTACTAGTTAATAGTTACCTTACAACTTTTTAATTCAACCTAAGTAAATCCCTCGTCACAATACAAATCTCATAAAGGGAGTGTATGTGATGGAGATTGAATGATTTGGTGCTAAGCGCTACAACCTAGATGGTGATGTCCTAGTGAAGATGCTCCATGGAGTATGTGGATTGTTTGACCTTGAACTAGGGTCGTGTTTGAAGTAGAATGGATCAACAATGGAAACATTCATTAAATCTAGGTAGTTTTGTGAGTTATTTCATGTTCATCTCAAATTCTAGGCATACTCCAGCCTTCAATTAGTAACAATTAGCTCTATTATGGCCCTTGGACATCACTAAGAGGCATCTTTGGGTAAATCTGTGCACATTGTGAGTTTGTGGAAGGAAACATAAGTAAAGCCCATTTATTCTGAATTTTGGGCAGCAAACAACTTAATTCTTGTAGCAGCAATCCATGTTGGGTTTTTTTGTAGCATTTATGTGAATTCTACATAGTTATGGGTATGTTTTAACCACAGTAGCAACCCTCCAAACAGTAGTAAGATCAATCCTAGGTATAATGTGGGAATCTTCCTTGTAGTGGCATCCTTGGTTTAGCCTCAACCAACAAGAAGAAGTAAGTCTGGGAAATTTTTAGTTAAAGAACAACAATAAAGATCTTAATTTCTCAAGTTCCTAAAACTAAGCTACCATGATTAATTTATCCACTTTTGGAACACTCAAATCCTAGGACATAATGTACATCTTTGTCACATTTCCATACTCATGGAATTAATAATATTCAATCTCGGTTTCCATCATAGTGAAGTAGAAAAGGGTGGAGCCACAAAACTTAAAACTAACAAAGTGGAAAATGCACAAGAACCAACGGGCCTGTGTGTCAACAAGGAATAGTTGCACTCTCACCAAACTATAGAGGAATAAGGTCACGAAACATATCCAATTCTAGATACTAATGGAGTAACTGAAATTGTTGAGAGCCTTGACACTATGAATGTAACACATATAATGGATGTTCAAGATATAAAAGAACCAGAAAGAAGAAGCCTTGACAAATAGGAAACAATCTCATACCCATCATTCGCTGATCAAACAGAAGAATCACATAAATCTAGTTAGCATTCTAGTAACAAAAGTTGATGGGATGTTTCCAACAAATAACGAGGCCCTGACAACAGACTTGACAATAACAACAAATGAAAAACACGAAGAATCCAATAGAGCTCTAGATGCTAATGTGAGGATTGAGGAAGATTCAATATGCTCTACTCTCTATTGCAGCAAGAGAGTCTAAGGGTTTGGAACATGAAAGGAATATGGATGAAAATGCAGAAAGGGAAGAAATCACAAATGTTGAGCTACAATCAACCTTGTCTCCAACTTTAGAACAAAAGCATGAAGATTCACAGACATGTTCAAATATCAATGAAGCAAATGAAACTCATGAGAGTGTTCACAAGAAGGAAAATGATTGTGAAGTGGACCCAATGATACCTTCAGAAGAACTGCATGACCAATCACATACATAAGTGAATAAAACAAAACTAGAAGTTGGCAAGTTGCTATAGCTATTAGTGGAGTAGAAAAGGTTGAAGCCACAGAACTTGAAAGTGACAATGTGGAAAATACACAACCAACATGTTTGTGTGTCAACAAGGAACAATCACACTCTCCTCTAGCTATACATGAACAAGCTCTAGAAACAAATCCAACTGTAGATACTGATGGAGTAACATAAATTGTTGAGAGACTTTCCACTATAAATGGAACACAGAGACCAACATCGATAGAATTCTATCAAGTAGAAACTTGCATAACTTCATCAATAAATGCAATAAGTAAGGAAGATGTTCTAGCTACTAACATAGTAGCAGAAGTGGCTGAAATGATGGGATTTGAAAGCAAGGATGTTAAAAAAGAAAGAGAGAATGAAAGCATGGATGTTGAAAAACATGAAGGTGTTTCATCTCTATTTTTGAAAGAAAATTGTTATGAAGAAAACACAATTCAGGCCATATATACAACACCAGAACTTGTTGAGACCTTCTACATAAAGGATGATGTAGCTGTAGCAAAACAAACAATGATATTGGAAGAGCCACAAGAAGAATGCAACATAACACCTGACAGAGATGCAATAACAGAGATAGATATTCCAACTACTAATGAAGTAATAGACAATGCAAAAGATGTGGAACTTGAAAGTAATGGTTTTGAAATTGTAAAAGATCTGAAAATCATACATATTGAGTATATTGACCAACAGAAAACAGTCTTGTATCAAGGTTCAAAACAACATCACAAGGAATCATACAGTAATTTAACTAGCATTACAACAACCAAAATTGTTGATACCCTCCCAACAAGAGATGATGCAAAAATAGTAGTGGAAGAAAATTTTAAAGAATCCAGTAGAGCTCCAACTAATGTTGCAACAAAAGAGGCCAATTATTTTCTCATTGATAAGATAAGACAGAAGAAGGATGTAGAACATGAAAAGGACAATGGGAAAAATTCAAAAAGGACCAAAACTACAGCTGCAAATGAGCAACCTTTAACCTCATCTCCAGCTCTAGAAGAACAACATGAAGAACCACAAGCATATCCATATATCAATGTATGAACATAAGTTTCAAATACCATTCACACACAGGAAAATGCATCAGAAGCAAACCTAACTATAGCTTCTGGAGCACTGCATAAATTCTCAGACATAACAACTTCTAAAAGAGTAATAGAAGTGTAGATGTTACAACCATCAGTGGAGTAGTTGAGGGGGAAGTGAAGGAAGTTGAAAGCAATAAAGTGGAGAAAGCAGAAGAACCAACAAGTAAATATGTTTATAGACAACAATCACACTCACCTACAAATATGGAAGAACAAGTTGAATCAGATATGGCACCAGCTACCAATGTAGTAAATAAGATTGCTAAGAACCTTTCCATGATGGATGGTACTAATACAACAATACAAATAGAAAACCATCACAAAGGGCTAGCTTTTTAGTTGTCTTAAATGAAAAATACACTTCAATATATGGCATGGCCACATACAAAGGAAAGGACATGTCTTAAGATAATACAAGCTTGAACATATCATACAAGACTTTCCTCTCGAGGCTGAAGTGCAAAAGAAAAAACCAAAATAGACCCACACAACATTGCTTGTGCGAAGTTATATAATACTAAAAGAAAAAATATTTAATTGGATACAAAAAATTTCAAATAATCCAAGAAAAAAATTCCCTCTCCCTTTTAGTTCCATCTTCTTTCCCAAAACTTTGGTTAGGATCAGGTTAGAATAATATCAAGTTCATTTTGCATTAGGATGGAGTTCATATTGACAAGTTAAGGTCCCAACACTAGTATAACAAACCGTTAGTGTTGAGTTTTGTCAATTTCTTAGCATAGAGATTTCACCATGGGTATCTAGATTCTATACACAAAATACAACAAAATGAAAATATCATCTAGGGTATAATCTATTTACTCTGTCACTAACATATTAACTAATCAATCAAGAATCCAAGATTTTTCAGGCCTAAATACACAGCTAAAACATTAAAAACTTGCAAGACACAAAAACTCTCAAGTGCCCAAACTAAAGTTTGAACAATTACAAAATTTTATGCCTAGTTGGGTTAGCATTTGGCTTTAATCCTTAGGTTTTTTTTAACTCTTTGAGAAGTTATATAGCTGAGTTTCACTGGCTATAAGTTTATAAACCCTATTTAGACTGATACTTTCATAATCAGACTTTTGACAAGAAAAAAACATGATTGGAAATTGGAATGGAAAAATTATCAACAAACTAGCTAACATGAATTTCAAATTCAAGAGAGACTTAAATTTGATTCTTGAATTATAGACACATAATGATAATGTTCACTGCACATTATTTGGTTCTATGAAAACTAACGTTTGTGAAGACTTCAAACTGTGGAAATTGAACCCAGTGATAGAACAATTTTACTCACAACAATTATCAATTGTACATGCAAAATCACTCACAAAAGAGACTGAATATGGAGCTGAACACTAAACTGTATTAACTCAGTGTACAATAGCCAACCCTGTAATAACATAGGCTGCTACATTAAATAATTACATAAGGGATTCGAATGCATGAGGAGGCAATTCGAATCTAGTCAAAAGCAGGCTTACTAAAATTAAACAATTCCCCCATAGGTGCATAAAGTAGTTTCCAAATCAGCTAAGGAGCTCACAAATTGGCAAAAGCACTTAGGCAAGCTAAAAGGTGATGGAAGGACAACTCATACATGCTTTTCATAGGAGAAAAGAGTGGAGGATGTGGAGGACAAAAAACTAGTTAACCTCACCTAGTCAAACTTTCCCAATTGCCTTAAAGCTCTGAAAAAGCAGGCAATAAAGCAGAAAAAGTAGAAGGGGGCCTAAGAGGCCAGGAATAAAGCAGATTTGATTCCTTGAGGTTTCCCAAGTGCTCCATGAGTCAAAATAGGCAAGTTTGACCACTGTGGATAGGTAGATGACAACTTGCATAAGGTGGAATCATGAAACTAGGAAAATAAGACAAAAATGATTAATTTAATGTCTAAGGTAGCTAACTATGGGTTGATTATTCTAACACAAACCACAATGAACTTTGAAGAAATGCAGAGACAACCACTGTCAAAAACCAAGCTTCATGCAAATACGAAAGATCTGATGATTCTCCGTGTGGATTTCTATTGACTCTTGTCACATTATATAGGGATAAACATGTTGCATAACTCCACGTTTTACTTAGATTTGGACCAATTTAGAGTTAAAAAAACCTTCACCCAAAAAAAATTGGGGTTTGAAACCACTATAGATTCATAGAAACCTCCACTAATGAAATCTATGGGTGATTCAACCAAAGAAAGAAGGTAAAATAAAAATTTGAGGACAAATTCAAGGCTAGGGTTAATATTAGTGACATTGCCCAACCTCAAATCGAGGGTGTTCTAATTGTGAAGGTCCATATTGGTGACTCAACGAGACTGCCAACCTCAAATCAAGGGTATGGTAACTGATAAGGTGCAATGGTTCATATTGGTGAGACTGCCCAACCTCAAATAAAGGGATTACTAGATGATAGGGTCCATATATCAATGACAAACAAGCTGTATCACCCAACATTAGTGAAAAATCGAGGCGAACTCAACATTCCATGGCTTCATTACTAAAAAACTGTGCGATTTCAATATTTCCTGGCCTTCCTACCAAAAATACCGAGGCGAACTCCCTGATTTCAACCATATTTTCTGAAGTTTGCCTCTTTCACAAGCCTTCATAGCCTTGGCGATCAAAATTCACATTAATATGAGTCAAATAAATTTAGAGCTAATGTATTAAATTTAAAAAACCACAATTCATATTAAAAATTCGCCCTTTAAACCCCTCTAATTTTGTCCTCAAACTATATTTCGCTCCTTAAAAACATCTCTATTATGTAGATGACCAATCTAACTTCGTTTGAAACTTCAACCTTTAATGTTAAGTTACCCCGCCCAAAAGTTTTTAATATTAAGCTGCAAATGTATAGTGTTCACTCTAGAAATGACCAATCCAACATCATTTGAAACTATAGCATTACTGCAATATGACATCCCACCCCCATCAAATCCAACATCATTTGAAACTTTAGCATTACTGCAATATGACACCCCACCCCATCAAATACTAGGAACTAGTAAAACATAGGAATTAAATTTAAAAAATAATAAGAAAAATCTAACCATATCCTAAGTTATAGGCTTTTTGTGCTTTCCAAAAAAGATTGAAAACCTTACGACACATGCCCAATGAAAACCGAACAGGGCCGCCCCACCACCTCAGCCAAAGTGATGGCCACGTGATAGCTCTTGCCCTCGTTGGATATGCTGGATATCATATATTTTAATATTATTCCTTCTTACCTGTTAATAATCAATAGTTTTGGCCCTTGAGAGTAGTTTTCCAATTATGTGATATTGTGGAGATCCAATTATTTTATTAATATTAGGTTTAGTTTTACAAATGCCATTTGATAATAGTTTGACTCCGGATATCACGTGGGGCAAGAGCTATCCATTGAGCTGTAAAGCATTTAATGTGGCTTCAGCAAGTTTGATGGTCGTTGGATCTTGAGCTACTCTAGATCCAAGGGTTATCAAACCTGCTGCAGCAACATTAAATGCTCTGCAGCTCAATGAATAGCTCTTGCCTCCAAGGATGAGAATATTGATTTTAGGATTTTTCTTTTAAAAGAATAATATATTTCCATTTCTTTTAATTTTAAAATATATTTTTCGAGTTTCGTGCATTCGTCGACAGTAATAACCACCGACATATTGATGCAAATAAATTACCGAGTTACAAACTCCACTGCCCACGTGAGTCGCCGCTCAGAAACATCTCTGAATGGGGTTCTGGGTTCGATTCTTCTAAACTCCAGAAAATGGCAAAATTCAGCGTGAGCGAAACAGCAGAGACGGCATATACGGCATATAGAGTTCGGGAGCGTAGAGTGGGGTAAATTCAGGAACTTCAAATGCTTTAAATTCCCGAAAGATTCAGGCGATGAGCAGATGGATTTCTGGATTTCAAGAATTTGAGTTCCGGATTTATCCCAAGCAACAGCGCCATCCACTGTTCTACAGCAAAGCCACCAAATCTCAGCCGGCCAACATTTCTCCGGCGAGGATCTGTCCATACCCGCGCCTCCACTGTGTGCCGGGAATCGAGATCTTGTTATCAAAAAGGAAAGTTCGAACATTGAAGGAGACGGAACGGATCCGTGAGTAAAATCCAAATTTTCAGGTGAAATCATTCTTTGTTCTATAGTTCATGTGCAATTTTTGTTTCGGAATATGAATGAGAAGTATGTTTGGATTACTCTTGGAATTTGATGGGTAAATTGTTAGTGGGAAAGCAATTTCTTCGTTAAAATTGTTCATACTGTTATGCATTTGATGGGAAATTGTTAGTGGGAAAGCAATTTCTTCGTTAAAATTGTTCATACTGTTATGCATTTTGAAATTCTTGATATTGCTTTGTATTTTGGTTTTTATGGGTAAATTGTTAGTGGGAAAGCAATTTGTTCGTTAAAATTGTTCATACTGTTATGTATTTTGAAATTGTTGATACTGCTTTGTATTTTTGGTTTTGTTAAATAATTTTTATATATATTTTTTAGATAGAATGAAAATAGGAAAGAAGTCTTTCATATTGATGATAATAATGATTAACATGTAATGCTATCAATTTTGGTTTATGGAGCCTTATAAATTAGCTGTATCAAGTTATATGATTGCCAATATCAAACTGTAATGTCTTCAAATTCTTACATTGATCTGCAAATGCTGATAACTGTAACAAAATTCCCAAAATCAAGCTATATTGTTTTCAAATTCGTATCAAATTCCTATCCTGATATGCAAATGTTAATACCTGTGATACCTGTGGCAAGATTCCCAAAATCAAGCTGTATTGTTTTCGAATTGGTATACTGATCTGCAAATGCAGCTTTTAGTTTTGTTAAATATTTTGATATTTTTAGATGTAAAATAAAATATTATAGAAACCAATCAAATCAATTAGTATGTTAGTATTGACTTTATCAGGATAGGTTCAGTTTAATATGTTTTTTTTTAATTCAGTATTATATTTATATTTAGGTAGAGTGGTTATGAAATTCAGTGTTATATGTTATTATGTTAGGATTTTTTATAAAATTTATTTAATTAATTAAATTTAGGTAAAGTGATTATGAAATTAACTATTATCCATTTTTATTAAATGTTATTATGCTAAGATTTTTTATAAAAAAAAATCATTATGATTTAAAATTTAACTTCAATACATTAGTTTTGTCAATTTATGATTTAAAATTTAACTTCAATACATTAGTTTTGTCAATTTATAAAATGATATTTTACTATTTTAAAAAAATTCATTTTGATGTAAATAATAATTAAGAATTGAAACACATAATATTGAAATAGATATAGGATATGCCTAATTGTAATTCTCCTTTGATGTAAATAATCATTAAGAATTGAAACACACTATATATTGAAATAGATATACAACATGCCTAATTGTAACCTTGGTATAAGGATCAATTCAATTGAATGGCACTCTTACAATCAAACCATTGTCAAATAATATCAAAACACCAAATACAAATATTGTTTTTTCAAATATTTTAAATAAACTTCTAATCAAATGAACATCTAATGTTAATGTTAGAAAACTATATTTTTTTTTTAATAAAAGAAGGTTAACATAGTCAAGAAGTTCACACATTAATAAATAACTAACAACACCATTATCTAGAATTTCAACATCATGAAAATCTGGTAATATTAACCATCATGTGCTTTTAAGAAATTTATCCTAGTTTTCAAAGTTATAGCATCTACTAGAGATTAATGCCCTTTTATATGATGCATTGAGTATTATGATTTGTGGTTGTAATTAGGGGTAGAATAATCAAAAGGGATATTAATGAGGTTTTGATATCTATTTATTTGTTAAAAATGTGGTGAATAATTTGTAATTGTTGGAAAACCAAAAAAATTGCTTTAGATCGTATTATAATTAAAGTCTCATTTTTGTATAGAACACTACACTTTGTTGCATTTCCTAAAGACAAACGTCTCGGCCCTAATGGGTGGACGGTTGAATTTTTCCGTTTTTTCGATTTGTTGGGTTCTAAGATTATTGTTGTGGTGGACGAGTCTAGAATGATAGGGGAGTTCTTGGCATCTTGAATTCCATTTATATTACACTTATTCCGAAGAAGGACAAACTAGAGAGTTTTTGTGATTTTTCGTTCTATCTCTTTGTGTAATTTGTTGTATAACATCATTTCTAAAATCATTGTTGAAAGACTGAAGCCCTCCCTGGATAAGTATATATCCGAGAACCAGTTTGGTTTTCTATCGAATTGTCAACTACATGATGTTGTTGGTATAGCTTAGGAATGCTTGTATTCTCTGAAGCTGAGTAAGAGGAAGTATTTTATCCTCGAATTAGACTTAGTTACGGCTTATGGTCATCCTGATTGGTCCTTTCTCAGATTAATTCTTATTCAGACTGGCTTACCTTATGAAATTACTTCCTGGATCATGGGTTGTGCTGTTTCTTCCTGGTTTGCAATATCAATCAATGGATCACCTTCTCAAAATTTCTCGGGATGTAGGGGTATTAGGCAGGGTTCCCCTCTATCTACCTACCTCTTCATTCTTTCTATTGAAGGTCTCAATCTCCTTTTGAGGAATGCTATGGAAAACAAGGCTATTAAAGGGGTGACGATTGCGGGAACCATAAACCTTTCCCATCTTATTTTTGTCGATGATGTCCTCTTATTTGGGAATGGTTCGGTAGAGGAGTGGACATCCTTCAAAGGTATTCTCTCTCTGTTGTGTGAAGCCTCCGATATCAAAGTAAGCCTAAGAAATATTTGCTTTATTTTTGCAAATGTTGATGAAGCTATGAGACTGGTTTTTGTTGATATCCTTAGTTATAAAACGGTGGACTTCTCAATTGGTTTTAAATACCTTGGATTTAGGCTTAAGCCATGTGGGTATTCTTCGAAGGATTGGAAGTGGTTGTTACAAAGAATCTCTAGGAGAATTAGTTGTTGGTCTTTTAGATATCTCTCGTTAGGAGGTAGACTCACTCTAATTAAATTTGTTTTACAAATCATACCAGTGTTTTGGTTCTCCTTATTCAAAATTCTAAGTTCGATTCATTCCTCTATTAGAAAATTGATTTTTCATTCCTTTTGGCTGGAATACTAGATGTTGGTAAGCTCCACTTATGTTCTTGGGAGATTTTATCACAGTCTCTTGTTTGTGGAGGGTGGGGAAACAAATGTTTATCAAGTTTTAATCAATCTCAGTGCGCCAAAAGTCTTTGGCGATGTTTATTCAATTCGAGACTGTGGGGTAGGGGCATTAGAGCTAAATATCTGAAACGGATGAGTCCAAATCATTATAGCAGCATTTTCAAAAAGAAGTCGTGAAACTCCTTGTGTATCTAGAACAATTTTTTGCACAGTTTCCCCTTAGTAAATTATTTTATTGAGTGGATCGTTGATAGAGGCATTCGACCTAACCTTGGGTTGGAACCAATTGTGGGTGTTGAGGAGGGCTACAGGTTGTCGAGGAGGCTAATTTCGATGCTTCATTCAAAGAATATTATGGTTCTTCAGCAAGGATGGAAGGAGGTCCCTAGTGGTCATCGGTGTAGGACTTACAATTGGAGGGTAGTTATGGGGAAGAATGGAGCAGCTATCTGGCAGCTCTGAATCATTCTAGTATTAATCTTTACTCTAGTCCTGACATGTTGGATTATGGTCTGATATTCGAATCTGATTCAAGATTTAGTTCATGTTGGTGGTTCAAGTGGCTTTGGAAGGCACAATTCTTGCTTAAGGTTAAACTCTTCATGTGGTTGTGTTTGAATAGTAAAATCCTCACCCGGGATGTTCTATAGGTTAAAGGTTTTTATTGTATCATGTGTAAATCTAATGAGGAAAATGTTCAGCATTTGTTTGGCCCCTGTCCATTCTTTATGAATATTTGAAGGCTCGTAGCAGTCATTATGATTTCTTTGTTAGTTGGGATGGCAAAACCTTGAATGATAACTTGCACCTTTGGTACACAAAGAAGAAATTTTTAACCTCTCTTCCCTTTTTTGTAGTATGGGATTGTTGGAAGGCTCGCAATAGAGATTTGTTTGAAGGAACTAAAGGTGATCATGTGATTGTTGTCTCTAGAATTCTAGGTGCCTTCTTGGAGTGGCACAGACTGGAACATATAAAGAAGCCACTTTTTTTACATATTCCCATTTTTTCTTTGGCTCACCCAGTGGGTTATTTTGATGGTGCGAACTAGGTAGATGTTTGTGGAGCTGGTTTTGTTTTTATATTTAAGTCTCCCCGGGTTGCAATCAAAGGATGGATGAAAGTGGGGAGAGGTACCAATGCTAGAGTTGAGATCCTAACACTTTGGGGAATACTTTTTCTGTCAAAGGCATGTGAGGTTGAGGAAGTGTTGATTGTAGGGGATTCCCAAGTTAGCATTGATTGGGATAATGGGGATTCTATCTTTTACTCTCTCATTTTGGAACATTGGAAGTTGAAAGTTACCAGGATGGTTTCATCTTTCGAAAGTATTTCCTTTCAACATATTTATCATGAACACAATGTGGAGACCGACAAACTATTGGGATAGGAAAAATGGATGGTATCATCCATTATGAGGTCCGGCGTAACTTTGTTCTCTCTTTGACAGGTAGTTTGGACACTACTTGAGGACTTTCCCATAATGGATGGTATCATCCATTATGAGGTATGGTATCATCCATTTAGATATAATTAATTTGATTAATATATATTAAAAGTTAATCCAATTTATATAAATTTACTCTTTAACATAAAAATTGATTTTAATGAATTAAATATTAAAATGATAAAGAATTAGTTGAAAATGTAGCATGTGTCTTCCCTTTCATTTATTAATTAGTTACAATATATATTTTACAATATAAAATAGCTTATATATTTCGTAACATTTAAAAACATAGATAATTTTAAATGAAATATAAAATTAAAGAAAAAACATATATCTTTAATACACAGAAAAATTATCAAATCAACTTCATGATTAATAATAATAATTTAATTGGAGAATGCAAGTTGTGGATTTACATTAGTTGAGAAAAAATAGTGCTCTTTTAATCAACTATTTGTTTCTCTTTCTATTAAAGAATTGATATTTTTCATTGTAAAAATAGTTGTCTTGAATTATACATTGATAAGTCATATTGCTGTTCATATTTAGATTTGTTTTTTTTTATGTTCATATTTATATTATAATAATATTACATGTAATACTTGATTTTTTTGTTATAATGTTTAGTTACCAGCATAGATCCATCTTAAACCTGAATCTAGAAAGTACCGAGAGGGATCCAATTTCTTTAGGTGTAAGTTATTTTTATCTTAAATTTTTAAATGTTTATAAAAAAATACACCTCAAACATTTTGATCACTTTAGTGTTTGGTAAATCCGGGTTTAACATGGATCTTTTAATTACTTTTCATTTAGTTTTATTATTCAGTTTTTATTATTTGATAAATTAGGCGACATGTTTTTCTCTATATTCTTTTTTGTTTTGTTTTAGCACAAGTGTTGGTGTAGTGTTAGGTTAAACACACTTTGGTCTTATCAATGTTATTTGGATGACACTCCTTTATTCTAATCAATAAGCCATAATATCTAAATTTTATTATAAAAAATGATTTATTATTATTACGCTGAATTATAAAGAAAGTTAGTTAATTTAAATTATTTTAAAATTATGTTAAAAGTAATTAAAAATAAAATAAAATAAAAATGCTAGAATCTTGGAAAAAGATTGAATATCTTTTAAAAAGGAGTTTAGCATTTCCAGTAACCATTAATGGTCAATATATATTAGAGAGAATAAAAAGACAAATAGACCTGAAAAAGAACATTAAAAATATACAAGTGATCATTTTCTAAAGAACGAATATAGTAAATTAACATATATCCATTTTAAACCTTGATTTATTAAGCACCCAAAGGGATTTAATTTATGGATCTATGCTAGTTTGGTTTATTTTATTTTATTTAAGTTCATATGTAATTTATATTTTTCATTTTTTATTTTTAATATTTCCATATGTAATGTTCATTTCCTTGTGGTAGATTGAAATTTATTTGATGAATTGATTTTGGATTGAGTGGACACTATATAAATATATGAATCCACAATATTATTTTTTATTTTTTATTTGTATTTATTTATTTATTTATTATTATTATTATTATTATTATTTTTATGTCGATTAACATATTGTTTTTTTATGTCGGCATAACATGACTAATGTGACAGGATCTCCCCCATACTCAGCTGAGAGCACCTCTCGGTGCAACNATATATATATATATATATATATATATATATATATATCCTTAAAATTATAACAAAACAATGTATATTATTATACAAGTATAATATTATGACAAATTTTACTACATTATTAAGAAATTAACAATAAATTAAAATATCCATGTAAATTATATCAAAACAACATGAAAACCATATATATATAATACTGTGACAAACTAAAACAACGGTTTTTTTTTCTTGGGAAAAAAATATTGTGACAAACTATACAACAATTATAAACATGATACTATCACAAATTATACAACAATCATAAATCATATAATTGTTACAACTTCATCCAATATCAATATAAAATTCATAAAGATATTTAATTATGGGATATTTTTTATTCAATTATATTATTTAAACATAAACATACCATCCTTATCATTGTCCCCATCTAACAAACATAAAAACAAACACCATCATACCATCATTAACATGAAACTAATAAAAATAACCATTAACATACCATCATAAACATCACATTACATATACATGTTACAGATTTAAACATCTAACATATCAAATGTTATAGATATAAACATCTAGCATATACATGTTATAGATTTAAACATCTAACATACACATGATCTAACAATAACATGTAATAAAACACAAGTTCCATTTTCTAACATAACCATCACAAACATCTAATGAAATCATTGAACCTTACCTAACATACACATCATGACCGTCAGCATATAAATAAACGTCAACAGAATCATCAACATCAACATCTACAATATGGAAGACACAAACATCTAATGAACATCATCAAACCTAACCTAACATACACATCATGACCAACAACATAATCATCAACATCGACATTTGAAAAATGGAAAATGATGTGTGTGCATGTGTGCAAACAATAACACAAAAACTGATCATAAATGTCAAATATGTACATGTTTAGTCCACCCCCAAAACCACATCATCGTCCCTATTTGTCAACCCACCAAATGTATCGACACCTCCAACAGTAGAGCTACAGACATGATCAGTACCTCTGCTTGGAAATAAATTAGCATGTAGATAAGTAGGAAATGCATCTATAGGAATTCATATCATCTCACCCAATCCAAGGATCCTCTCCAAAGTCGAGGGGACTAGTGGATCGGGATCATGGAGAGTTGATGGATCTATAGAGGTTGATCAATCGGATAAGTATAACAGATCAGATGTTGGATCCATCAAAGGAGGGGGAGGGGGAGGAGGAGAGGAATGGGGAGGAGAGGTCTGAGATGATAAAGGAGAACCAGTAGGAGGTTGATGAGATGTCAAAGGTGGAGGAGGATGTGGATGTTGAGGAGGAGTTTCACAAGATGTGAACAGTATATCATAGTCAAAACAACTAATGGAGAAGGAGGTGGACTAGGATTCAGTCGAAGATCTCTATTTGCATGTGTCAAAGAACTACTATGACGGGAAACAAATATAACATCGCATGCTCCAACAACATGCTACATTAAGTTCTTCAAATCATGAGGAATCATCCTCCACAACTCCAAAAATCGAGGGTCCCTCACAATGTATCTAATAAGTACAGGTTTAACCCCCCATATCCATTAGCAATATCACTATCTGGTTAGTGACATCCTGTTGAAACCTCTCCTTTGTCCTGTGTCAGTTAGGTCTAGTGTCTAACTGGGAGATCTCAGGATGATCTACCTCCACCTCAATATATTCCTTACATCACCATCAAAATTCCTAATATGTGTAAAATATATAGTACATGACAATAATAATTAGCTAATTTCATTAAACATGAATTTAATATAACAATTTAAAATATACTTCATTTGAATTAAGTATATATAAAATAAAATGCAACTAGATTAATTTAAACATAATTATAAACTTGCCTCTATCATCTGGTGGCTCATCCCAAGTGAAGAAGTCTCCAATCTAATCCCGCATATGGAATAATAATATACTCTGACCTCCAAGCTTCCTAGCATTCGCAACCGGTCCGGGATAATCCTCAATGGAAAGTCTAGTTGCCCACATCTGTCATCAACCTAGGATGGTGTCGTTGAAAATATGGCCTAGTGATCAGAAATATCTCAAAAAATAAACAAAATAACTCTGAACCAAAAGGGAAGTTCCCCCTCTCATCAATACACGCACGGAAACACCTAAGAGCAAAACAAAATTGTTGTAAAAAAATAGTAGACCGTGTAATACATCTAGGTCTCTGCACTAAAGAATCAACATAATATAATAGAGGGAAGTTAATGCACTTCCCATAAGAGATCTGATGTGCAATGGTCACAACCAAATAGTAGAGGCATCTCACATCACGGGGGCTTCACTGATGGGCCAATACCATATCACATCCATTCATATTGGGGGTTTAAGAATTAAAAAAAAAACATTATATTGGGGCCATATTAAGGGTTTGGGGGTTTATTTTATGGGTTAAAATACATATCTAATATGTAGGGGTTTTTATTATAAAAGGGGGGAGAAGTAGCGCGATTGGGGTGTGAAGAAGAAGCGCGAGAGGGGGAGCATCATGAGATCATTGGAATTCATTGTGGTTTGGTTGTCGATACTATGTCAAGACCACCCACAGACTACCTCGTTCACTGGAAAGGCCCAGAGACTAGATGGATGAATAGATGAGGCCTTGGTTGATTACAAGCTCAATAGATTGAAACCTAGCTAGTGATATTTAGGTGCTGGGAGAAGCAGCACGAGTGGGGTATGGAGTGGGTGTAGAGAAGTAGAGAAGAAGCACGAGTGGGGTGTGGAGAAGCAGTGTGAGCAGGGGAGCATCACGGGAGCATTGGGGTTTGGTTGCTGAGACTACCAACAGACTACCAAGACGACCTCAAGCGTGCCTCAGCCAAGACTACCCATAGACTACCTCGTTCATTGGAAAGGCCTAGAGACTGGATGGTTGGATAGATGAGGCCTTGGCTGATTACAATATCAATAGATTGAAACCTAGTTGGTGATATTAAGGTGCTAGGAGAAGCAGCGCAAGCGGGGTGTGGAGAAGCAACGCGAGCGGTGTGTAGCTCCTATCTTTGCTCTGGGTGTTGGTTATTTTATCTCTATTGTTGGTGGTTATGGGTCTTCAAGCAGGTGATACCTTAACCTTTGCGACTGATGTTGGTTCTTAGGCAATGGGCCCTAATTTACCAAGTTAAAGGCCAAGTTAAATTGTTAGAATATACCGGGAGAAGCAGTGCAAGCGGGGTGTGGAGAAGCAAAGAAACACGTAAGCAGTGTGTGGAGAAGCAGCACAAGTGGGGAATTATTGGGGTTTGGTTGCTGAGACTACCCACAAACTACCGAGACTACCCACATACTACCTCATTTACTCGAAAGGCCCAGAGACTGGATGGATGGATATATGCGGCCTTGGATGATTACAAGCTCAATAGATTGAAACCTAGATGGTGATATTGAGGATACCTTTCAATAAACGTTAGCTGGATAGATAGTGGGAAGCACCAAATCCAACACTTTACCCTATGCCTGCAAATTAAGCAGTACACTTTGCACCAACAGTTCTAGGTATAGCAACTTGATCCATTTATCTGAAAGCTTTCATACCCAATGTTATCATTTGCAGTGAGATTCATTCTTTGAGTAATCTCATTCTTTGTGTGTGGGTATGTCTCTACACTGTAGAAGTCAGGCTTTGTAAGTGGGTATGTCTCTATATCTATGTCTTTGTATTGTGTGAAGTTGTTTGTTGTATATGGGTATATCTATGTGTCTTTGTGTTTTATATGGCCATGTGGGTATGTCTCTTTACTGTGTGTATGTATGTCGAAAGAGCAATAGAATTTGGATGAGCAACCCCTACTCATTGACTCGCCACATGGAGTACGTCCGTGCTCATTTAAGGATATTAAACAAGCAATGTGAAATCGATTGATGCAAACTCTGGTCTCCTAATTCAAGGTAGGCATTTCTTTCTAATTTCTTCAAGAAAGTCTACTGCCCTCTCTTTTTTGTAAATCATTGTTATCTCACAGCCCTGATTATGCTAATCTTTATGTGATTTTTTAATCTACAAACCATTTGTAAAAACTTAAGGTTCTAAATGGGCGTGCTTCCTTTGGGGTTCTCATATTTATGTGACAAGTGTCTATTAAATTGAACACATGGATCTATGGACAAACACACAATTCACAAGATAGATCACACAATTTACTTAGTTATTGAAGAATGAAACAATGCAAAAATGGCTTTCAGCTGTGAATGCTTTTCATTAATCAAAGAGTAATTAGATAGTAATTACAATAAAGTACAATGGCTTAAATAGCCACATGAAATTCAAATCCACATGAGGAAATTCGAATTGATTAGACTCTACTTGACTGTAGGTATCTAAGACCTTGTCTAAATCACTGTCAGAGGACTCAATAGTTAACTGACCTTCTCTAAACCATTACCGGAGTTCAAAGAAGTTCTAAATCACAACTCAAGTGTCTACTTCAGTGTTGACTGAGGCTAACTGACCGTGGTAGGTGAGAAATGTGCCTCTCCTGCATGCAACCATGCAAACCTAGCACTAACTGAATGTAACTAACTCCCAACTCAACTTGACTAGTCACTAACTGAACTCAACTAATGAAGGTTGGTATCGGCACTCCCAGTGGCTCCTAAATTGTAAGAATTGATCTAGGAGGATCCTAAACTAATGCATGCAAGTGCAATCAGTGGCAGTAGGCCTCAATTAGTGTTCCCACACTTTAGTAACTGGAACATGTGCCCCAATTAGGCCAAGTGGACCCAATGGTGCTAGTGACTAAAAATAGACTTAATGGACTCCCTATTTAGACATGACTCCTGATTTAGACATATGACCAAATTGGAAAAGAGAGGATTAATAATCCCAACACCCCCCCCTGAATTCTAACTTGGAAAATCTGTGGGTCCTGGTAACTAAGACCGCAAGTCACCCATTACATCAAGTAAAGTAAAGTAACTGTTCAATACAAGGAGTTGGGGAAAAAACCACATGGGAAAAAAGCCCCCCCTTTAATTAAGCGGGTAGAATCAGGATCAATCTGGTTCTTCTATGCATAGGTATCTTGGGGCCTGGCATATAAACCTCTCCATCATTATGTCTAGAGGAATCTTCCTCTTTGGAAGAAGAATGATATGCTCAACTAAATCAGAAATATAGACAACTGTTGGATGAAGACTGGACCCATGTAGAGCAACTGAAATCAACTGATAAGTGAGAAAAGGTTCTTGAGGATTTAGAACATGTGAGGAACACTCAAGAAACTGATATGTTGTAGCCATGAACAACAAACCATGAGTGGTAAAATCAGCCCCAATTGTTAGGAGCAAGTGTTCAGGAGGATGCAGAATGTCTTCCTCTTTACTAGTTCTGTGAGGAGATGAGCATGTGATCAATGGTAGAGAAGCACTGGGACTGTGGAGAGAGAATTCTTGAGATCCATAGTTTGATATAGCTTCAAAAATATATAATGATTCACAAAATAAAATATCAGCAACCTCATAAGAGGAAACTAACCCCAAATCCCCTGCAGCAGTTTTGAAGAGAAATTGCAGTACTTGATTTTTCACACCGGAATTGGTGAGAGCAGCTACAAGCATGATTGAAATCTCTTGGATTTTAAAATTTGAACCAAATAATACCAAACCAGAAAGTAAATCAGATCTAAATAGGTTCGCAACAGATCCAAAACTGTGAAATGAAATCAAATCCACAGCAGCAGTTTTGTAGGAGACTTGTGGTACTTGTTTCTTCACACCGTTGATGAGAACAGCTACAAGTAGTACTGAAAGATTATGAATTTGAAATATTAAACCACGAAATATTAGATCGGATCTAAATAATATCATATCAGATCCAATAAGGTTCATATCATATCCAAATAAATGGTCAACCGAGACGGTGGATGCACAGCTTTTTTCTTCTTCAAAATTCTGAATTTTGGTGCATGCAATCCTGCAAGAACTTGCTAGAAGATTTAGATCAAGGGGAGCGAATGGATCACTATGGTAATCTAATATTTCTTTCAAAATATCCAATGTATTACATATTTTCACACCAGCAGCAACATTAGAGGGAGAAAAATCAGATTTCTCTTCACTTTCGGAAGCAATTACTGGCACATTTTGCACATAATTCAAAGGAAAATCACCGGTGAATGTTTGCATGGAAGTGTGGCAGTATTTTTCTTCAATATCAGAGATTAAAATTTCTTCTTATGTTTCATCCATATGAGGAGATGAGATATCAGAGATCTCATAAACTTCCATAGCATCAGGAGAAGGAGTCACTGCAAGGAGACTGTCTTCAATTCGAATTGACTATGTAGAAGCTTATGCTTCTTCTTCATCTTGAAAAAATTCATCAGAGAGAGTGGAGGCTGAGATTTTTCGATCAAGCATGCTTATGGTGTTGGATGTGCTCTCCAAAGTGCTATTATGATCCTCATCAATCATTCCAAAGGTTTTGTCCAATCTTGTCTAGAGATCCTTTGAGTTTTCAACATATTTTTTGAGGTAGCGCATGCTAGGAGAAAGGGCCATACACATTGTTCCAAAAGCTACATCACATTCATTTAGTTAGTCATATTCACTGTCAAAGGACTCTTCACCAAGTCCAATAGACACCTCATAGAGATCTTGTTTCTTCAGAGATGCAATCATCTTCATCTTCCATTCTGAATAGTTTGAGAATAGGGAGAGAAGAGGAACTGATGAATCNAGGGGGGGGGGGGGCACCATAAGGTTGAACATCCTACACATTTCATGTTTTCATCACAACCAACATAGTTGATCAAGCTTGATCAACAATTCCTTAACTTGGGGTATTAAGTGGTAAACCTTCCGCTTCTAGTGCAGAGCTAAAAGGAGCAATTTTGCTAAAAAATGATCCAGTAGGAGATCTGAGGAGAAGTGCCTTGTCCGCCAAGGCTCTAATACCATATTAAATTGAGCATGTAGCAATTCACAAGATAGATCATACAATTTACTTAGTTATTGAAGAATGAAACAGTGCAAAAATGGCTTGTAGCTGTTAATGTTTTTCATTAATCAAAGAGTAATTAGATAGTAATTACATATAAGTACAATGGATTAAATAGCCACATGCAATTCGAATCCACATGAGAAAATTCAAATTGATTAGACTCTACTTGACCATAGGTAACTAAGACCTTGTCTAAATCATTGTCGTAGGACTCAATAGTTAACTAACCTTGTCTAAACCATTACCGGAGTTCAACATAGTTCTAAAACACAACTCAAGTTTCTACTTCAGTGTTGACTGAGGCTAACTGACTGTGGTAGGTGGTAAATGCGCCTCATGCAACCATGCAAACCTAGTGCTAACTAAATGTAGAGGACTAGAACTGAATGTAACTGACTCCTAATTCAGCTTGACTAGTCACTAACTAAACTCAATTGATGAAGGTTGGTATCGGCACTCCCACTAGCTCCTAAATTGTAGTAATTGATATAGGAGGCTCCTAAAATGATGCATGCAAGTGCAATCAGTGGTAGTAGGCCTCAATTAGTGTTCCCACACTTTAGTAACTAGAACATGTGCCCCAATTAGGCCAAGTGGACCCAATGGTGCTAGTGACGGAAAATAGACTAGATGGACTCCCAATTTAGACATGACTCTTGATTTATACATATGACCAAATTGGACAAGTGAGGATTAATAATCCTAACAGTGTCTTACTGTGGGGGTTTTATAGTAGGAAATTGTCATTGGACTAGGAATGGGATGTGTTGTTGAATCATTAAGATGTAGCAAATACCCAGGTACACATCCTGCTAATTGAATCATTTCAGTGTCCTTTTCAAGAAGTGTAGCAAAGAACTTCACCATAGATACATGAAAAGGCCCTTTAATAGGGAAATGTAGAGTAAATGTGATTAGGGAATCATTGGTGAATTCTTCTTGAAGTCAAAATAAAAATAAGAATATTTTCCATTAACAACCATGATGCCTATATTTGTAGTGTGTAGTACACTTGACAACCATAGAATAATGAGCTAGTCGGTTTTTTTTGTTAAATATTTACACACACAATGGTAGATTACAAATTAACATGTGATATGCATCTTTGCATCTTTGCATCTTTGGAAAAAAACTCAAATCGTAAAATAATGTTGAGCATAAGTAGTACCTAGTAACACAAAAAGGCCTATGAAGTTGTTTCTTCCACTAGTGGTCAACAATCTGTGAAATTGGCATGTGTTTGTGTTGATAAGCTTGCTAGGTGGATCTAATAACCTTATGGCCCTCTACATGATCTCATAAAGGTAATCCATTGTTGGCTTCTAACCATCAACAATTTGTAGGACTTTTAGGAGTGATTAACAAATGTAATCTCTTCCTCAACATCGCTCCAAAAACCTTCATTATATGCAAGATTGGAAACTTGAATGCCTTTTTAGGTCTTGGCATATTTTTATTTTGCATACTCTTTGACCTTAAATACCCTCCTCAAAGTTAACTTTTTTTAAGCAATGCTTTGCAAGATGAAACTATTGGTAAATCTACCAATGTTGGGTCAAACAAGCTCATTTCCTTCTATATGAGTCTCCGTCATGATAAGTACCTTGTATAATTGGTTAGGGATTTGCACCTGTTTAATGATTTCTTGGAACTAATTTTTTTTTGTGATGTCCTTATACATGAGTTCTATATAGTGGGTTGTTGGAGTTCCAAAATATGGTAGGGTAATTCTAGAGTTGAGTGATTCTTGACATATCTCATCGATAGAAAGGATTGGTCAATGGTAGTAGGGTTTGGAAGAGAATCAATTTCAAGAGGAGAATAAAGTTCAATGGAGGAATGGGTTGCGACAAAATTGTGACAAAATGAATAGTTTTATCATCATAAAATAATGCTTTGGATTGGACTTAATGTTGTAAGAATTGACTTTCAACAACAACATGTGTTTAGGTCTTGTGATAATGGCACATCATGGAAGATGGGGAAAATTAAGGTGGGGGATGGGTTTAGTGGAGTTTCGTGGCGAGAAATGATGAGGGTTTGTGGAATTAAAAATTTTAGGTATAGAGCTAGTATTAGGGTTAGTATTATGGAATGGTGTAAATATAGGTTTCTTGTGAATTTTCATTTGATGACTAGGGAACAAAGAAAGGCTTGGTCTAGGTCGGTACTCTCAAACATAAACATTTCAATATGAAAAATAGTGAACAATCTAGAATTGAACTTAAGAACAAGTACTTATTCCAAATATCTTATATGAATTTGGAGGTGGATCTTGTTAATTACATCAAGAAACTATTGGATAAATTTCCCTAGTGCTGGACACAACTACAACCACTTGCACATGAAGTTAGATAAATATCATGGTTGATAAAAAATGTTTCTCAAGTAATGGATAAAGGCATTAAATGTATTTATGATAGTAGGATTTGTGTTGGTAGCCTGATGTTCATTTAACTCCCATATACCTTAAGGTCATCTTGGTGAGACTATCAGCAAGCATGACAAAGTCCCTCTAAATGTGTGACTTTAGGAAGGAGGTGATACTCTTTATTTTTCACCAGGCATTGTTGGAAGTAAGCAGTGCGAATACATATCAAGAGTCCAAAACATCTTCATGCATCTAGCTATTATACTTCGGTAATGATATTTTGGTGTCTAGTTGAAATGTAGAGGTTGAAACCCTAAGTTGTAGTTTAATGGATTTAGTGAGATCTCTAACCAATTCTTGGGCCACACTTTTCAAATTGGTATTTGCATCCTTACAGGATCAAGTGTTGTGAAAATACATTAAGAGATAAAGATATGTTGTGAAATATTTGTGGGTGAAACCCCAAGTTATTTATCTAGTTAGGGTTGTTTGCAAGAAGGGTTCATTGAGAGATGAGGAGTGTGATGCAATCCTAGTAAATGTGACACAACATAAGAGAGAAGAACTAGTATGGAGGATGATGTCTAGAGACCCCAATCAAAGATTACACATAGATTATAGGACATAATAGGAAGTCTTGAGGTGGGATGGAAGCCTCCAGAAAACCTCAAGTAGAAAATCTAGGTAAATGTTGAGCCAACAGAAGAGGTGTGTTGTAAAATAGTTCATTTGTTGGAGTCAATGGACAAGAAAACTAGCTACAATGGGGAGATGGTGTGGAGGATGGACCTCAAAGAACATAAAAAAACTTGATACATCTACACTAAATAAGATAATGGCGTGCATAGGGTGGACTCCAGATAACCCTAACATTTGAGTAAAAAGGAGGACAACATATTACTTCTATGATACCTAATGATAAGAAACAACCATCATACAAAACAAATAAAAAATAGAAACAAAGAAAAAGGTTATAGTTGATCTAAACAAGAGATAAGGCATGAGAACCCATAAATGAGAGTAGATCTCAACATCTTCTTCAACTTTATTAATGAGTCCAGTGAATTCCTTCTTGTATGTCTGCATAGCTCTCCAAGTCCAAAACCCTAGTCTAAGGATGCACATTAGTCAAAGTTCAAAAAAATATAATATGTGCATGAACATAGCTCAAGGATTGAAATTTATTTGACCTTAGCTAACTAATCGAGACAAAAAAATATATTGTAGATTCCCCTAGATTCTAGAAGATAGCACCCTCAAGTGATCAACATCCCTTAATATCTAGGTTAGTTGGCAAGATGAATCCTTAAGGGAGGAGTGCCCTCAATCCTTGGATTGGTTGATTGGCTAGCTAAGCATATTCCACTAGTTCAAGTGGCTAGGCTCTCCTTAGATACTTGGATAGAGGAAGAAACCTATGTTTCTTATCAATCAAGCAATGTAGCATTAAATTTGATATATGTTGAGATATACACATTGTATGTGACTCATATCAAATTTCACTATGTATATTCCAACATATATTATAGTTATTGTCACAACATTACTTACCAATGGTTTGTTGTTGAGATTTAATATTTTCATTTTCAGTACACTTTTCTTGTTCTTCTTGTAGATCTTATACAACTTAAACACCCTCTTGATTAACAAGTCTTTATATCTAAGAAACATATGGTTGTTGAATCTCCATATCGATTTTGACGCTTCAAGAAAAACCAACACTTTCGAGAATATTTTTCTTCATTATCATAGAGCTTATATATTAACCCTAAATTACTACCGTAATCAAACTATGATGCACTTCGGTATTTTTTAATCTGGCTTATTTCACTTTGCATCATGAAGATACATAAGTATGGAAATACTTAAACAAATTAAAATGAACAATTCTTAGCTTCCTCCCATTCCATGCCTTATAATGAATATTCGACTATATTATTGTAATGGGAAATTGTCTTTGAACATATGTTGTTGTTGTGATTATGTTAGCTTAGAACATATTTGCAAACAAAACATTATTTGGTGTGCATTTCCCTAATATTCCATTCCACAATACCATTATGCCACTGCATGATATAGTGCATGCCATGTCAATCTTAATGTCATTCTGTTCACATAGTGCATTGAATAATTTAGAGACATATACAACACTGATGTCACACCTTGGCCTCTTTAATAGACTCCCTATGACCCTTTCAAAATGTTTTTTTGAAAAATCATCAGTAAATGTTATAAAATATTTAGCGCCACAATGTGACAAGGTTTGCATGGTTCAAAAATATGACTATTGAAAAGATCCAATCATTGTTGGGCTCTATAGACACTACCTTTTGTGAAAGGAATTAGATGATACTTCCTAAAAATGCATCTTTTACATATACCAAATGAAAAATATTCAAATATTCAACTATCATCCCCTTCATCAACATCTCTAATGTATGTGTGATGGGATACCCACTTAGGCAGTACCAAATCATCACATCATTATCCTTTACAACAACCTCCACGAAAAATTCTTTCACATCTATATTTTTATTTGAAATTGCAAGCAAACACTGAAATATTATATGCCATTAACTGATTTGTCTCTAAGGAAATATTTCATGCCATTAACTGATTTGTCTCTAGGGAAATATTTTATGCCATTAACTAAGTTTCTATGTTTTTTAATCTCTTGTTTTGATCACCTTTTGATCTTCTGCAAGTACGTTGAAGATGATTTTTTAGTTTGGGGAGGGATATTTGAATAAGCCACTGAAAATACATTTTCCTTGAAGGTGTTTCATCAAGATAGTAATATTTCTTCATCATTCTTAGAGATTTGAATTGAAAGTGCATACCTTGCTTCCTAGCTCTTTGTTTTATTAATGAACTAATATGCATGTGTAAATTTCAATCCTTTTTTTTCATTTATTTATGGATGCAATCACCTCAGTTCGTAGCCATAATATATCCAAACTTGTGAAAAAATTGTTATAATTTTATTCATTTCTTAACCAATTAAAAGGTACACATGGAGGGAAATGTAGATGGATCCAAGTGATGTTGTGGACTTCGCAATTTTTATTGGTCAAGAGAATTGTGCCCTTGGCACAGTCCAATGTCAAAAAGGTTGTGCATATGCTGATATCCGTTGTGAAATTGTGGACTATGAAATCATTGAATACCCTTTTGATTTAATTGGCCCAATAGGAATTCCTTTAAATACAAGGCAAGAGAAAAAAAGGAAACCTACAACAACAAATGTAGGCATTAAGAATAAAGTAGGAACGTTGGTTATTGAATCATTGCAATCACATGTAATGGAAGGAATGTCAATCTCTGAAAACATTGAAGGGAATGTGGAGGAAGACATGCATAAAAACCAAGTGTTGATCATGTGTCTGAGTCAGTGGAACAAGTTGTACGGGTTGATCCTAATGTATTGGCATCTTGGGAACATAAAGTGAATAGTTTAATGGAAGAGTTTGTCAAGGAGAAGCTAACACTCAAGGTATATTCAGAAAATGGAAAACCTAATATAAAGATCCGTTGTGAAATGTGTGGAATTGATTATGGAACAGGGGGAAGTGTCCTTGGCAACACGAACAGTTCGTAACTTCAAAAACAATCATATGAAAACAATATCCCATCAACATCACATTTAAATCTTTGGAATTAATGAAATTCCTTCATGTAATAGAGAAAAGTAGACAACAATGGCTAGAGATAAACTTGAGATTGATCAAGCAATCAAACTTATACATGATTTCAACCAAACGCAAGAGCCTAATTTTTTATCAAGGTGGTGGAAGCAACACTTGAAAACTATGAGGACAAGAAAAAAGTAATAGTGGGATGTACACGATGCAATAGATGGTTCTCTTTGGTGCCGGAAAGTGGTAATATTGCCAGTTCTCTAAATGAACACATGAAATCAAAGAAGCACACTACTGCTACAAATGAGGCTTCACATGATACGGTTATGTTGAGGAGTGGAACAGTTGGGAGATCGAAGAAGCCTACCAATGAAAAGTCCCAACAAAGTTTGACTAAGTTATTTATCCCATCACTACCATCACCATTACATGGATTTTCTACAAGTTCACAGCCTTCTACTTCAGGTTTGTTACTTTCCCAAGTTTTAATTTAATTTGAATTTGAATATGCAAATTACTTTATTTGTTATTACTTGTTAGTAGCAATTAGTAGATCATTTACCAATGTGTTTTTTCATCTTATTCTAGGTCAATATCCTCCCCAGATATTACTATGTTGGCAGTATTGGGATCCCTATCTTGATAAAAGAGGGGAGAGATTGGACACAAAGGTTCTAATGGATGACCAACGTGGTGGAAAAATGTGGGCCATGGAGAAACATACCAAGAGAAAACTATGTTATTATGGTACTGAATGTCGTATTAACGGTACATACAAACATATTCATTGCAAGAGGGTTTATGAAACAGGAATCCATTTTGATTTGTTGACATGAAATTTTTGTAAATTGATACCTAATTGTGATGAATTTCAAATACGTTTATATCATGAATCAAGGAGCAACATCAAAAGATATGGGAGAGATACGTGGAAGAGTGTTGAATTTTAGCATTAGCATATAACTTAAAAATTTGCAGATAAAATTAAACAAAGAAGCAGTGCAGTAAAAACACATCCATCACATCAGCACAATGGACACAAGATTTTCCACTAGGGAAACCTTCAAAGGAAAAAACCCCAAAAGAATTAGTAGCTCATATCGTAAATGAGATGACTTAGGAAATTTTTCAAAAAGTTCCTCAAATCCAGATCTGGATTTTAACCATAGTCACAATAAAATTTATCAGTAAAAAATCAGACTGATAATTTCAAACCCCATATCCCCAATTTCCAGATTTACAAAAATGCTCAATATAGGGCTTTATCATAAAAACATTTTTTTCTCTCTTGCTTGAGAAAAATCATAGGATTTCTGTTCAAATTTGACTATCACTGGCAGTATGTACTGTGTTGTTGTACAACCATATGAATCCGTACGGATCTTCTCAAAAACATGTCTGGCTACCCTTCTGTTTCCCGATCTATCCTTCTGCCTGCTCGATCTGTCCTTCTCCTGCTCGCTCTATTCTTCTCCCTGGTCGACCTTTCCTTCTCCCTGCCCAGCTACCTTGTACAGGCCTGGTGCTGCCCAAAAGCTTGTCTAAACCCTCAAGGGGTGGCCTGTGGGTTGCCTTGAGGGTTGTACAACCATGGGCTGCTACAACACCTTCATGGGTGAGCCTTGTGCACTTCCCAGAGGTGTTGTGGGCTCACAGCAGGCCCAAGGGTCAGCTCTAGGGCTACCCGAGGGTGCCAATAGAGCCTCATCTCTCACAGGTAGAGCTACCCAAGAAGAAGAGGGAAATTCTCTGTCCAAAAAATGAAATAAAACACAACCTGTGAGAAGAGAGAGGGGCTTCCTGATCTTCCCAAAAATATTAGAGAAGGCTGCTAAAGGTGACTGTCAAAAATTGTTGAATAAAACCCTAGCTGAGGGGTTTGTTGAAGATTCCCTAGCTGAGGCTGGAAAAATATCTTGTTTAGTAAATAGAAGTTACACCTGTGAGAGCAAACTTAGGTGTAATAATGAGAAGACTTGATCTTATTTTATAGTTTTCATTCACATGTTGAATGCACCAAAATTAGAAAAGATAAAATAATAATATTTTAATCTTTTTTCTAATTTCACTTTTACCTTATTACCAAAAAGGTATTTTTATTTATCTTTGATTATTACCAAAAGTCCTTATTTAATTTTGACTTTCACTTGTGGTCCTTTTCCTGTGGTACAAAAGTCCTTATTTATTATTGAATTTTGACTTTAACCTTTTTCCAAGTGCCCCTGTGGTCTTTTTTATTCCTAAAGTACATCATCATAAACCAAGAGAGTTACTAATGATTTTATCTCACACTCTGTGTGACACCTTGTAATGTCCCAAGTCTGGTGTACAGACCTGAACACTATCTAATTCTGTAATTTAAATTACAATTTCTGAACTTTGAATCAAACCACTCAGAGCCTCTTCGGACAAGGAAAGTCAGGGTTTTTTTCTAGGAAATTTTGTAGGCAAGAGGAGTGATCAGCAGGAAGCAACCAAAGATATTTTAGACATAGAATTTCCTCTTCCCTAACACATTTAGATCTGGTGCCATTTAGGTTTCAGAATCCGCTATGCAGAAACCTACTTCCACGCTTCTGGGCAGCCAAACCGTGAAACTAGGAAGAGTAGTTCAGCCTTTTTCAACCAGGGGCTTGGGTAAATTGATTACGGCTCTGATATAAAGTTATATTACAGTATACAAAGGTTTATGTAGGTAAATAACAGATCAGAGGCAAAGGAAAATATTCTGCAAGTTGTAAAGGTGAGACTAGCTCGCCGGGTAGCTCACTATCTCCATATTCAAGCCTTTACAAATAGGGTAAGGGGGGTTCAGATTCTCTTTTTTGGACTTGGGGAACTTATATATGTCTGTTAATGACTCATCAGAAAAAGAATGGGGTTATGTGGAGTAATACAAGTCAAAATATGGAAGTTACAGTAAAACTAGTTATTTTCCAATGCAAATCTAGACTAGGTTGAATTAAAATTAGTAAATATCAACCATTTCGAACCAGATTTGAATAAAAATTGCAGAGAATGTTTGTGATATCATATTACAGCCAATAAAATCAAAAATTCTCTCATCCATTAACTATAAAACTCTCTTCAACATTGTGCATCATTACAATGCATTTTATTGACATAATACAAGGAAGGGCATGGAGGTTTGAACCCTTAGATATTGAAAAATATTGGACCTTTTAATGAAATATGAGGTATAGTAATGGATGGCTGTAGGCTGCTAACAAATCCTGAATCAACTCAGAGAGGCTGCTTCATAGCTCCAATGTAACCTGCAATGAGAAGGGGAGAAGAGGGGAAGAGGAGAGAGGGAATGAGAACCTTGGGGCGCATCTCCCAAGAACCTGAGGCACAACACTCAGAAAGGAATCCTTAGCTTCATAAAAATCAACATAATAAACATCCAAACTGAGAAATGGAGCTCCAATTGCCTTTAAATAAACCTGGGTGACTTGTTGAGCAAGTCAATCACTTGTTAAGCAAGTTACCACTTGCTAAACCCTAACCCTAGCCACAAATTCGCCCTCCTTGAGTAAATTAGCATGTGTAAGACAATAAAGATGTTTCCCTTTCATCCATATTCATCCAATTTGGAAACTTTGCTTTCCTTGAACCATAGTTGCTAATTTTCCCTATGACAGCTTTTCTTGGCTTTCCTATTTTTATGATTGAACTCCAAAAAGGAAACTGCACCCTCCTTTGTTAATTGTTGCCTCTTTTGTATTTGACTGCTTTTGTCATATATTTTGGCACTTTCCCTTTTCTTGTCTGGTTGATTTTTTCATACAGTTTCTAATTTTCCCTTGGCAAGTTGGCTTGCCCAAGTGGCCCTCCTGTTAATGGAAACTTATTTTCCACCTAATTAATTTCATAATAATATTTAATGACAATTAATATAGCAAGTACATGCCTCCTAAGTGACATTTAAATAAAATATCCTAGGTTAATTTATATAATGCATCTTTTGACCCCCTTGGTGCTAGGCAAGGTCAACACTTCTGGCGATCAAAATGTGGGGATATGACACACCTAGATCTAGTACTAGGGTAACTTAACCAAGGGTAGCTAATCCTTGGAGAAGTACAAAAATCCCATAGATCAAGGGTCAGAGTGCCACACATGCGTAGACCCAGTCTAGGGCTTACAGTGCCTTCCTGGTAATAGAACAGGTGCCTCCATTCTCCAAGATAATGGCTACTCAGAACTAAGTTGATTCTACCAGTACTAGATTGTTCTACGTCGTGGTCCCAAACCAAATGTCTACTCAACACTAGGTTGAGTCTACCTGGGGAAGAGCTGGGTCTATATCATGGTCCCAGACCAGATATATAACATTCAACAGAATGATCACTCAACACTAGGTTGAGTCTTCGTCATGGTCCCGAATCAGATGGTCCCATTCTCCTAAGAGAAGGGCTCTCGATGCTGCTTAGAAAAATCAACAGGGAGAAGGTTGAACCATTTGACTCAAATTGAACTTAGAATTGTTGCAAGAGATGAAAATGCTAAACATAGATTAACAATGCGATCTCTTTGGTGGGAGAGGACAAAGGTTGCTACATTCTCTATTATAACGAGGTCTCTAAGGGAAAACTTGTTCGAATCTGCAGGAAGGAAGGATGTGTTCAAGTTTTGCAAGGATGTGTGTGAGGCTCATAAACAAAGAAAATTACAAGGTAAAGATGCAGTTTGGGAATTTGTTCAAGATATATTTCAAAACCTAGTTCGTTCAAAGTCAAGGAGAAGGTATAGTTCATACATGTAGCAAGATTCCCAAAATCAAGCTGTATTGTTTTCAAATTAGTATCAAATTCCTATCAAATGTCGATACCTGTTGCAAGATTCCCAAAATCAAGATGTATTGTTTTCAAATTTGTATCAAATTCCTATCCTGATCTGCAAATGTTGATACTTGTGGCAAGATTCCCAAAATCAAGTTGTACAGTTTTCAAATTCGTATCAAATTCCTATCTTGATCTGTACATGTTGATACCTATGGCAAGATTCCCGAAATCAAGCTGTATTGTTTTCGAATTCGTATACAGATCTGCAAATGTAGATTTTAATTTTGTTAAATATTTTTATATGTAAAAGGAAATATTACAGAAACCAATCAAATCAACTAGGATGTTAGTATTGACTTTATCAATAGGTTCAGTTCAATATGTTTGTTTTTAAGAATTCAGTATTATATTTCTTATTTAATTGATTAGATTTAGGTAAAGTGGTTATGAAATTGAGTGTTATGTTATTATGTTAAGATTTTTTATAAAAAAAATTCATGATGATTTTAATCAAATTTTAAGCTTTAACGTTAATACATTAGTTTTGTCAAATTATAAAATGATTTTTACCATTTTAAAAACTTCCCCTTTGATGTAAATAATCACTAAGAATTGAAACACAATACATTAGTTTTGTCAATTTATAAAATGATATTTTACTAGTTTAAAGAATTCCCCTTTATGTAAATAATCATTAAGAATTGAAACACATTATATTGAAATAGATATACGACGTGCCTAATTGTAACCTTGGTGTAAGGATCAATTCAAGGGAATGGCATTCTTACAATCAAACCATTGTCAAATAATATCAAAACTACTCTCAAATAAATATCAAAACACCAAATACAAATATTGTTTTTTCAAATATTTTAAATGAACTTCTAACATCAAATGAACATCTAATGCTAGAAAATTATATTTTTATTTTAATAAAAAAAGGTTAACATAGTCAAGAAGTTCACACATTAATTCATAACTAACAACACCATTATCTAGAATTTCAACATGATGAACATTTGGTAATATCAACCATCATGTTCTTTTAAGAAATTTAGCCTAGTTTTCAAAGTTATAGCATCTACTACATAGTAATGCCCTTTTATATGATGCATTGAGTATTATGATTTGTGGTTGTAATTAATGGTAGAACAATTAAAAGGGATATGAATCAGGTTTTGATATATATTTATTTGTTAAAAAATGTGGTGAATAATTTGTAATTAATGGAAAAACAAAAAAATTGCTTTAGATCGCATACTGTTTTTCTTTTTTTCTTTTTGTAACTATGTTTCAATTCCCACAATAGAGATTATAATCAATGTGTTATTTTTGCAAAGAACACTACACTTTGTTGCATTTCCCTAAAGACAGACGTCCCGGCCCTAATGGGTGGACGGTTGAATTTTTCCTTTTTTTCTTCACTTTGTTGAGTCTTGAGATTACTGTTGTGGTGGACGAGTCTAGAATGACAGGGGGGTTCCTAGCATCTTGAATTCCATTTATATTACACTTATTCCGAAGAAGGACAAACTAGAGATTTTTTTGTGATTCTCGTTCTATCTATTTGTGTAATTTGTTGTATAACATCATTTCTAAAATCATTGTTGAAAGAATGAATCCCTCCCCGGATAAGTATATATCCGAGAACCAATTTGGTTTTCTATCGAATCGACAACTACATGATGTTGTTGGCATAGCTCAAGAATTCTTTTATTCTTTGAAGTTGAGTAAGAGGAAGGTTTTTATCTTCGAATTAGACTTAGTTAAGGCTTATGATCATCTTGATTAGTCCTTTCTCAGATTAATTCTTATTCAGACTGGCTTCCCTTATGACATTACTTCCTGGATCATGGGTTGTGCTACTTCTTCTCGGTTTGCAGTATTAAACAATGGATCTCCTTTTCATAATTTCTCGGGATGTAGGGGTATTAGGTAGGGTTTCCCTCTATCTCCCTACCTCTTCATTCTTTCTATTGAAGGTCTTAGTCTCGTTTTGAGGAATGCTATGGAAAACAAGGCTATTAAAGGGGTGACGATTATGGGAACCATAAACCTTTCCCATCTTATTTTTGTCGATGATGTCCTCTTATTTGGGAACGATTCGGTAGAGGAGTGGAGATCGTTCAAACATATTCTCTCTTTGTTTTGTGAAGCCTCCGGTCTCAAAGTAAGTAAAGAAAATCTTGCTTTATTTTTGCAAATATTGATGAAGCTATGAGACTAGCTGTTGCTAATATCCTTAGTTATAAAACGACGGACTTCTCAATTGGTTTTAAATACCTTGGATTTAGTCTTATGCCATGTGTGTATTCTTCGAAGGATTAGAAGTGGTTGTTACAAAGAATCTCTTGGAGAATTAGTTGTTGGTCTTTTAGACATTTCTTGTTGGGAGGTAGACTCACTTTGATTAAATCTATTTTACAAAGCATACTAGTGTTTTGGTTCTCCTTATTCAAAATTCCGAGTTCGATTACTTCCTTTATTAGAAAATTGATTTTTTATTTCCTTTTGGCTAGAAGACTAGATGTTGGTAAGCTCCACTTATGTTCTTGGGAGATTTTATCGCAGTCTCTTGTTTGTGGAGGGTGGGGAAACAAATGTTTATCAAGTTTTAATCAATCTCTGCACGCCAAAAGTAATTGGCGATGTCTATTCAATTTGGGACTGTGGGGTAGGGACATTAGAGCTAAATATTTGAACCAGATGAGTCCAAGTTATTAGAGCATAAATTTCAAAAAGAAGTCACGAAACTCCTTTTATATCTAGAACAATTTTTTGCACAATTTCCCTTCAGTAAATTATTTTAGTGGATGGGTCGTTGATAGAGTCATTTGGGCTAACATTGGGTTGGATCCAATTGTGGGTCTTCAGGAGGCCTACAGGCTGTCAAGGAGGCTGATTTCGATGCTTCATTCAAAGAATATTGTGGTTCTTTAGCAAGGATGGAAGGAGGGCCCTAATGGTCATTTCAAGTGGTCGTCAACGTAAGAATTACAATTATCTACAAGATGTAGAACAGATGATGGCAAGGTATGGTTAAGAAGCCCCTTAAGCTGGAATTACAATTACTCTTTACTCTAGTCCCAACATGTTAGTTGGGGAAGGAATAAAGTAAATGGTTCGGTTACAACCAAATTGGCTTCTAGTCTTATATTTGAATCTGATTCAAGGGTTAGTTCCTCCTAGTGGTTCAAGTGACTTTGGAAGGCACAATTTTGGCTTACGATTAAACTCTTCATGTGGTTGTCTTTGAATAGTAAAATCCTCACCTAGGATGTTCTACAGGTTAAAGGTTTTTATTTACCTAACAGATGTATCATGTGTAAATCTAATGAGGAAAATGTCCAACATTTGTTTGGCCCCTGTCCAATATTTATGAATATTTGAAGGCTCTTAACAGTCATTATGATTTCTTCGCTAGTTGGGATGGCGAAACCTTGAATGATAACTTGAACCTTTGGTACACGAAGAAGAAATTTTTAACATATCTTCCCTTTTTTGTAGTATGGGAATGTTGGAAGGCTCACAATAGAGAACTGTTTGAAGGCACTAAAGGTGATCATGTGATTGTTGTCTCTAGAATTATGGGTGCCTTCTCGGAGTGGCACAAACTAAAGCATATAAAGAAGCCATGGTTTTTACAGATTCCCATTTTTTCTTTGGCTCACCCAGTGGGTTATTTTGATGGTGCGAACTAGGTAGATGTTTGTGGATCTGGTTTTGTTTTATATTTAAGTCCCTAGGTTGCAATCAAAGGATGGATGAAAGTGGGGAGAGGTACCAACGCTAGAGCTAAGATCTTAACACTTTGGGGAATACGTTTTCTATCAAAGGCATGTGAGGTTGAGGATTTGTTGATTGTAGGGGATTCCTAGGTTGGAATTGGTTGGGATAATGGGGATTCTATCTTTTACTCTCTCGGAACATTGGAAGCTGAAAGTTACCAGGATGATTTCATTTTTTGAAAGTATTTTCTTTTAGCATATTTATCGTGGACACAATGTGGAGGCCGACAGTCTGTCAAAGGTTGGGATAGGAAAAATGGATGGTATCATCCATTATGAGGTATGGTGTAACTTTGTTCTCTCTTCGACAAGTAGTTTGGACACTACTTGAGGACTTTCCCATAATGGATGATCATCCATTATGAGTTTTGGTATCATCCATTTAGATATAATTAATTTGATTAATATATATTAATAGTTAATCCAATTTATATAAATTTACTCTTCAATATAAAAATTGATTTTAATGATTTAAATATTAAAATGATAAAGAAATAGTTGAAATTGTAACATGTGTCTTCCCTTTCATTTATTAATTAGTTATAATGTATATTTTACAATATAAAATAGCTTATATATTTCATAACATTTAAAAACATACAAAGGATCCATGTGCATGATAATTTTAAATGAAATGCAAAATTAAAGAAAAAACATATATTTTGAATACATTGGAAGATTATCAAATCAACTTCATGATTAATAATAATAATTTAATGGGGGAATGCAAGTTGTGGATTTACATTAGTTGAGGAAAAATAGTGCTCTTTTAATCAACTATTTGTTTTTCTTTCTATTAAAGAATTGATATTTTTCATTGTAAAAATAGTCATCTTGAATGATACATTGATGTTCATATTTATATCTGTTTTTTTGTGATGTTCATATTTATATATTATAATAATATTACATGTAATACTTGTTTTTTGTCATAATGTTTAATTACAATTAAAAAAATGATATATATATTACATTTTCTTAAAATTATAGCAAAACAATATATATTGTTATACAAGTATAATATTATGACAAATTTTACTACATTGTTAAGAAATTAACAATAAATTAAAATATCCATGCAAATTATATAAAAACAATATGAAAAAATTTGCAACATGATATCCATGCAAATTAATTTCATATGAAAAATTTTAATTTATTGTTTTTCATGTTGCAAATTTTGTTGTATAGTTTGTAACATGATATTTGTAACAATTATAAACATGATACTATGATAAATTATACAACAATCATAAATCATATAATTGTTCAACTTCATCCATTATCAATATAAAATTCATAAATATATTTAATTCTAGGATATTTTTTATTCAATTATATTCTTTAAGCATGAACATACCATCATTATCATTGTCGCCATCTAACAAACATAAAAATAAATAGCATCATACCATCATTAACATAAAACTAATAAAAATAAGCATTAACATACCATCATAAACATCGCATTACATATTCATCTAACATATACATGTTACAGATATAAACATCTAACATATACATGTTATAAATTTAAACATCTAACATACACATGATCTAACAATAACATGTAATAAAACACGAGTTCCATTTTCTAACATAACCATCACAAAACATCTAATGAATATCATTGAACCTTACCTAACATACACATCATGACCATCAACATAATCATCGACATCAACATCTACAAAATGGAAAACACAAACATCTAATGAACATCATCAAACCTGACCTAACATACACATCATGACCATCAACATAATCATCAACATTGACATTTGCAAAATGGAAAATGATGTGTATGCGTGTGTGTAAACAATAACATAAAACTGATGATAAATGTCAAATATGTACATGTCTAGTCCACCCCCAAAACCACATCATCATCCCTATTTTTCAACCCACCAAATGTATCGACACCTCCAATAGTAGAGCTAGACGCATGATCAATACCTATACTTGGAAATAAATTAGCATTTAGATCAGTAGGAAAGACATCTCTAGGAATTCAGATCATCTCACACAATCTGAGCATCCTCTCCAAAGCTGAGGGGACTAGTCGATGAGGATCATGGAGAGATGATGAATCTATAGAGGTTGGTCAGTCAGATAGGTATAATGGATCAGATGTTGGATCCATCACAAGAGGGGGAGGTGGAGGAGATGTCTAAGATGATAAAGGAGGATCAGTAGGAGTTTTATGAGATATCAAAGGTGGAGGAGAATGTGGATGTCTAGGAGGAGTTGCACGAGATGTGAACGCTATATCACAGTCAAAGCAACTGATGGAGAAGGAGGTGGACTAGGATTTGGTCGAATATATCTATTTTCATGTTTCAAAGATCTGCTATGACGGGAAACAAATATAACATCATATGCTCCAACAACATGATACATCAAGTTCTTCAAATCATGAGGAAGCATCCTCCACAACTCCACAAATCAAGGGTCCCTGACAGTGTATCTAATAAGTACAGGTTTAACCCCCCATATTCACTAGAAATCTTGCTATCTGGTCAGCGACATCCTGTCAAAACCTCTCCTTTGTCTTGTGTCGGTCGGGTCTAGCGTCTAACTAGGAGACCTCAGGATGATCTACCTCCACCTCCATCTCCTCCTCATTATGAGTCGGAGGAGGATGTACATCACCAACAAAATTCATAATATTTGTAGAATATATAGTACATGACAATAATAATTATCCAATTTCATTAAACATGAATTTAATATAACAATACTTCATTTGCATTAAGTATAAGGAGAATAAAATGGAACTAGATTAATTTAAACATAATTATAAACTTACTGCTATCATCTGGTGGCTCATCCCAAGTGAAGAAGATGTTCTGACACCCTCTCCAATCTAATCCTACATATGGAAATATAATCTAATTTGACCTCCAAGATTCCTAGCATTTCCAACAGGTCCGAGGTAATCCTCGCTAGAAAGTCTGGTTTCCCACATCTGTCATCGACCTAGGATGATGTCGTTGAAAATATGGCCTAGTGGTCAGAAATATCTCAAAAGATAAAAAAAGTATCTCTGAACCAAAAAATAAGTTCCCCCTCCTGTTAATACATGCACGACAACATCTAAGAGAAAAACAAAAATGTCATAAAAAAATAGTAGACCGTGTAATGCATCTAGGTCTCTGCACTAAATAATTAACATAATAAAATAGAGGGAAACTGATGCACTACCCATCAGTGGTGTGATATGCAATGGTCACCACCAAATAACAGAGGCACCTCATATCATGGGGGCTTCGTTGATGGGCCAATGCCATATCACGTCCGTTCATACTGGGGGTTTAAGGATTAAAAAAAAAACATTATATTGGGGTCATATTAACGGTCTAGGGGTTTATTTTATGGGTTAAAAAAATATCTAATATGTAGAGGATTTTATTATAAAAGGGGGGGAGAAGCCACTCGAGCAGGGTGTGAAGAAGCAGCGCGAGAGGGGGAGCATCATGAGAGCATTGGAACGCATTGGGGTTTGGTTTTCGAGAATGTGCCGAGACTACCCACATACTACCTCATTCACTAGAAAGGCCCAAAGACTAGATGGATGGATAGATGAGGCCTTGCGTGATTACAAGCTCAATAGATTGAAACCTAGTTGGTGATATTTAGGTGCTGGGAGAAGTAGCGCAAGCGAGTTGTGGAGTGGGTGTGGAGAAGCAGAGAAGCAACACGAGTGGGGTGTGGAGAATTAGTGTGAGCAGGGGAGCATCACATGAGAATTGGGGTTTTGTTGCTGATACTACCCACATACTACTGAGACTACCTCGGTCATGCCTCAATCGAAACTACCAATAGACTACCTCATTCACTAGAAATTCCTAGAGACTAAATAGATGGATAGATGAGGCCTTGCCTGATTATAATCTAAATAGATGGAAACCTAGCTAGTGATATTGAGATTATAGGAGAAGCAACACGAGTGGGGTGTGGAGAAGCAACGTGAGAAGGGTGTAGAAAAGGTTCCATCTCCTATCTTTGCACTGGTTTTTGGTTATTTTATCTCTACCGTTGGTGGTTATGGGTCTTCAAGCGGGCGATACCCTTACCTTTGCGACTGATGTTGGTGCTTGGGAAATGGGCCGTAATTTACTAAGTTAAATGCCAAGTTCATTTGTTAGAATATACTGAGAGAAGTAGTGTGAGCGGGGTGTGGAGAAGCAGAGAAGCAGCGTGAGTAGGGTGTGGAGAAGCAGCACAAGCGGGGAAGCATTTTGGGTTTTGTTACAGAGACTACCCATAGAATACCAAGACTACCCACATACTACCTCGTTCACTCGAAATGCCCAGAGACTGGATGGATGGATATATGAGGCCTTGGATGATTACAAGTTCAATAGATTGAAACCTAGCTAGTGATATTGAGGAGACCTTTCAAGCAACATTAGATGGATTGATAGTGGGAAGCACCAAAGCCAACACTTTAACCTATGCCTGCAGATTAAGTAGTACACTTTGCGCCAGCAATTCTAGGTCTAGCAACTTGATCCATTTATCTGAAATATTTCATACCCAATGTTATCATTGCAATGAGAATCATTCTTTGAGTAATCTCGTTCTTTGTGTGTGGGTATGTCTCTAAACTGTAGAAGTCGATCGTTGTAAGTGGGTATGTCTCTATGTCTATATCTCTGTATTGTGTGAAGTTGTTTGTTGTATATGGGTATATCGATGTGTCTCTGTGTTTTATGTGGCCTTGTGGGTATGTCTCTTTACTGTGTGTATATATGTCAGAAAAGAAATAGAAATTGGATGAGAATCCCCTTCTCATTGACTCGCCACATGGAGTATGTCTATGCTCATTTAAGGATATTAAACAAGCAATGTGAAATCAACTGATGCAAACTCTGGTCTCCTAATTCAAGGTAGGCATTTCTTTCTAATTTCTTCTGGAAATTAAGTTGCCCTCGCTTTTTTGTAAATAATTGTTACCTCACAACCATGCTTATGCTCATCTTTATGTGATTTTTTCATCTACAACCCATTTGTAAAACTTAAGGTTCTAAATGGGCGTGCTTCCTTTGGGGTTCTCATATTTATGTGATAAGTATCTTAATGTGAGTGTTTTGTAGCAGCCAATTGTCATTGGACTAGGAAATATCGGATGTGTTGTTGGATCATTAAGATGTAGCGAAGAACCTGGCACACATCTTGCTAACTGAATCATTTCAGTGTCCTTGTCAAGCAATGTAGAAAATACCTTCGCCATACATACATACATACATGAAAAGGCCCTTTAATAGGGAATGTAGAGGAAATGTGATTAGGGAATCCTTGGTGAATTATTCTTGAAGTCAAAAGAAAAATGAGAATATTTTCCATTAACAACCATGATGGCTATATTTGTAGTCTGTAGTACACTTTACAACCATAGGATAATGAGCTAGTGGGTTCTTGTTGTTAGATATTTACACATATAATGTTAGATTACAAATTTACATGTGATATGCATCTTGTGCATATGAATCTTTGCATCTTTGGACAAAAGCTCAAATCATAAAATAACGTCGGGCATAAGTAGTACCTAGTAACACAAAAGGTCTATTAAGTTGTTTCTTCCACTTGTGGTCAACAATCTGTGAAATTGGCATGTGTTTGTGTTGATCAAATTGCTAGGTGTATCTAATCACCTTATGGCCCTCTACATGATCTCATAAAGGTAACCCATCGTTGGCTTTCAACCATCAACAATTTGTAGGACTTTTATGAGTGATTAACAAATGTAATCTCTTCTTCAACATCACTCCAAAAACCCTCATTATTGCTTGCTATGTGGATCTAATCATCTTATGGCCCTCTACATGATCTCATAAAGGTAACCCATTGTTGGCTTCTAACCATAAAAAATTTGTACGACTTTTAGGAGTGATTAACAATGTAATCTCTTCCTCAACATCAATCCAAAATCCCTCACTATATTCAAGATTGCCAACTTGAATGCCTTTTAAGGCCTTGGAATATTTTGATTTTGCATACTCTTTGACCTTAAATACCCTCCTCAAAGTTAAATTTTTTTGAAGCAATGCTTTGCAAGATGAAACTATTGGTAAATCTACCGATGTTGGGTCAAACAACCTCCTTGCCTTCTATACGAGTCTCCATTACGCTAAGCACCTTGTATAATTGGTTAGGGATTTTCACCTTTTTAACGATTTCTTGGAACAATTTTTTTTTTGTGATGTCATTATACATGAGTTCTATATAGTGGGTTGCTGGAGTTCCAAAATATGGTAGGGTAATTATAGAGTTGAGTGAGTCTTGACATATATAATCGATAGAAAGGATTGGTCAGTGGTAGTAGGGTTTGCAAGAGAATCAATTTCAAGAGGAAAATAAAGTTCAATGGAGGAATGGGTTGGGACAAAATTGTGACAAAATGAATAGTTTTATCATCATAAAGCAATGTTTTGGATTGGACTTATTGTTTTAATAATTGACTTTCAACAACATCATGTGTTTAGGTCTTGTGATATTGGCACATCATGCAATATGGGACAAATTAAGGTGGGGGTGGCATTAGGGGAGTTTCATGATGGGAAATGATGCGGGTTTGTGGAATTAAAAATGATAGGGCTAGAGATAGTATTAGGGTTAGGGTTATGGAATGGTGTAAATCTAGGTTTCTTGTGAATTTTCGTTTGATGACTATGGCACAAAGAAAGGCTTGGCCTGGGTTGTTAATCTCAAAAATAAACATTTCAATATGAAAAATAGTGAACAAACTAGAATTGAACTTGAAAACAAGTACTTATTCCAAATCTCTTATATGAATTCGGAGGTGGAGCTTATTTATTATGTTAAGAAACTATTGCATAAATTTCCCTAGTGCTTGACACAACTACAACCACTTGCACATGAAGTTAGATAAATAGCATCGTTGATAAAAAAATCCTTCTCAAGTCATGGAAAGGTGTTAAATGTAGTTATGATAGTAGGATTGGTGTTGGTAGCCTGATGTTAATTTGACTCCCATATACCTTAAGGTCATATTGGTGATATTATCATCAATCATGACAAAGTCCCTCTAAATGTGTGACTTTACGAAGGAGGTGATACTCTTTATTTTTCACTAGGAATTGTTGGAAGTAAGAAGTGTGACTACATATCAAGAGTCCAAAACACTTCATGCATATAGCTATTATACTTAGGTAATGATATTTTGATGTATAGTTGAAATGTAGAGGTGGAAACCCTAAGTTGTATTTTAATGGATTTAGTGAGATCACTGGCCAATTATTGGGCCACACTTTTCAAATTGGGATTTGCATCCTTATAGGATTGAGTGTTGTGAAAATCCATTACGATATAAAGAGATGTTGTGAAATAGTTGTAGCTGAAACCCTAGGTGATTTATCTAGTTAGGGTTGTGTGCAAGAAGGGTTTGTTGAGAGATGAGGAGCATGATACAATCCTAGTAAATTTGACACAACATAAGAGAGAAGAAATAGGATGGAGGATGATGTATAGAGACCCAAAGCAAAGATTATATCACATATATTATATGACATAATAAGAAGTCTTGAGGTGGGTTGGAAGCCTCCAAAAAACCTCAAGTAGAAAATCTTGGTAAATGTTGAGCCAACAAAAGAGGTGTGTTGTACAATAGTTCATTTGGTGGAGTCAATGGACAAGAAAAATAGCTAAAGTGGGGAGATGGTGTGGAGGATGGACCTCAAAGAACATAAAAAAAACCTAATACATCTACACTAAATAAGATAATGGCGTGTGTAGGGTGGACTCCAAATAACCCTAACATTTGAGTGAAAAGGAGGGAAATATATTACTTCTATGATACATACTGATAAGAAAAAACTATCATACAAATCAAATCAAAGATAGAAACAAAGCAAAAGGTTGTAGTTGATCCAAACAAGAAATAAGGCACGGGAACCCATAAATGAGAGTAGATCACAACATCTTCTTCAACTTTATTAATGATTCTAGTGGATTCCTTCTTATATTTGCATATCTCTCCAAGTCCAAAACCCTAGTCTAAGGATGCACGTTAGTCAAAGTTCAAAAAAATATAATATGCACATGAACATAGCTCAAGGATTGAAATTGATTTGACCTTAGGTAACTAATCGAGATAACAAATAAATAAATAATGTAGATTCCCCTAGATTCTAGAAGATAGCACCCTCAAGTGATCAAAACCCCTTAATATCTAGGTTATATGGAAATAAGAATCCTTAAGGGAGGAGTTCCCTCAATCCTTGGATTGGTTGATTGGCTAGCTAACCTTATTGCACTAGTTCAGCTGGCTAGGCTCTCCTAAGATGCTTGGCTAGAGGAATACACCTATGTTTCTTATCAGTCAAGCAATGTAGCATTAAATTTGATATATGTTGAGATATACACATTGTATGTGACAAATTTCACTATGTATATTCCAATATATATTATAGTTACTGTCACAACATTACTTACCAATGATTTGTTGTTGAGATTCATTTTCAGTACACTTTTCTTTTTTTTGTTGTAGCTCTTATACAACTTAAACACCCTCTTTATTAACAATTTTTTCTATCTAAGAAACATATGGATATTGAATCTCCATATCGATTTTGACGCTTCAAGAAGAGCCAACACTTTCGACAAGATTTTTATTCATTATCATAGAGCTTATATTTTTTTCTTAAATTTCTATCATAATCAAACTATGATGCACTTCGATATTCTTTAATATGTCTTCTTTCATCTTGCTTCATGAAGATGCATAATTATGGAAATACTTAAACAAATTCAAGTGAACAATTCTTAGCGTTATCCCATTCCATGCCTTATAAGGAATATTTGACTATATTATTGTAATGGGAAATTGTCTTTGAACCTATGTTGTTGATGTGACTATGTTAGCTTAGAAAATATTTCCAAACAAAACATTATTTGGCGTGCATTTCCCTAATATTCCATTCCACAATACCATTATGCAACTGCATGATATAGTGCATGACATGCTAATATTAATTTCATTCTATTCACATAGTGCATTGAATAATCTAGAGACGTATATAACACTGATGTCACACCTTGGCCTCTTTAATAGATTCCCTATGACCCTTTCAAAATCGGTTTTTGAAAAATCATCAGTAAATGTTAAAAAATATTTAGCACCACAATGTCACAAGGTTTGCATGGTTCAAAAATATCACTATTGATAAGATCCAATCATTGTTGGGCTCTCTAGACACCACCTTTTGTAAAAGGAATTAGATGATTCTTCCTACAAATGCATCTTTTACAAATACCAAATGAAAAATATTCAAATATTCAACTTGCATCCCCTTCATCAACATCTCTAATGTATGTGTGATGGGATACCCACTTATGTGGTACCAAATCATCACATCATTAGCCTTTACAACAACCTCCACGACAAATTCTTGCACATCTATATTTTCCTTTGAAATTGCAAGCAAACACTGAAATATTTTATGCCATTAACTAATTTGTCTCCAGGGAAATATTGTATGCCATTAACTGATTTGTCTCTAGGGAAATATTGTATGCCATTAACAGAGTTTTATGTTTTTTAATCTCTTCTTTTGATCATATTTTGATCTTCTGCAGGTACATTGAAGCTGATTTTTCATTTTGGGGAGGGATATTTGAATAATCCATTGGTAATACATTTTGTTTGAAGGTGTTTCATCTTGATAGTAAGATTTATTCATCCTTCTTAGAGATTTGAATTGAAAGTGCAAACCTCGCTTCCTATCTCTTTGTCTTATTAATGAACTAATATGCATTTGTAAATTTGAATCTCTTTTTTCATTTATTTATGGATGCAAACACCTCAATTCGTAGCCATATTATATCCAAACTTGTGAAAAAATTGTTATAATTTTATTCGTTTCTTAACCAACTAAAAGGTATAGATGGATGGAAATGTAGATGGATCCAAGTGATGTTGTGGACTTCACAATTTTTATTGGTCAAGAGAATTGTGCCCTTGGCATAGTCCAGTGTCAAAAAGGTTGTCCATATGCTGATATCCATTGTGAAATTGTGGATGATGAAATCGTTCAATAGCCTTTTGATTTCATTGGCCCAATTGGAATTCCTTTAAATGCAAGGCAAGAGAAAAAAGGAAACCTACAACAAGAAATGTAGGCATTAAGAGGAAAGTAGGCACATTGGTTATTGAAACATTGCAATCACATGTAATGGAAGGAACACCAATCTCTGAAAACATTGAAGGGAATGTGGAGGAACCTATGCATAAAAAACCAAGAGTTGATCATGTGTCTGAGTCAATGGAACAAGTTGTACGGGTTGATCCTAATGTATTGGCATCTTGGGAAAATAAAGTGAATAGTTCAATGGAAGAGTTTGTCAAGGAGAATGTAACACTCAAGGTGTATTCATAAAATGGAAAACCTAATATAAAGATCCATTGTGAAATTTGTGGAATTGAATATGGAACGAGGGAAGTATCCTTGGCAGCGCAAACAGTTCTCAACTCCAAAAACAATCATATGAAAACAAGGTCCCATCAACATCACATTTAAATGTTGGTAATTAATGAAATTATTTCATGTAACAGAGAAAATTAGTCAACAATGGCTAGAGATCAACTTGATATTGATCAAGCAATCAAACTTCTACATGATTTCAACCAAATGCGAGAGACTAATTTGTTCAAGGTGGTGGAAGCAACACTTGCAAACTATGAGGACAAGAAAAAACTAATAGTGGAATGTACACGATGTGATAGATGTTTCTCTTTGATGTCAGCAAGTGGTAATATTGTCAATTCTCTAAATGAAAAAATAAAATCAAAGAAGCACACTACTACTACATATGAGATTTCACATGATACAATTATGTTGAGGAGTGGAACAGATGGGAGACCGAAGAATCCTACCAATGATAAGTCCCAACAAAGTTTGGCCAAGTTCTTGATCCCATAACTACCATCACCATTACATGGGGTTTCTACAAGCTCACAGCCTTCTACTTCAGGTGTGTTACTTGCCCAAGTTTTAATTTAATTTGAACTTTAATATGCACATTAATTTATTTGTTATTACTTATTAGTAGCAGTTAGTAGATCATTTACCAATGTGTTTTTACATCTTATTAGACACAAAGGTTCTAATTGATGATCAATGTGGTGGAAAAATATGGGCCATAGAGAAATGTACCAGGAGAACACTATGTTATTATGGTACTGAATGTCGTATTAATGGTACACACAAACATATTCATTGCAAGAGGGTTTCTGAAACAAGAATCCCCTTTGATTCATTGACATGAAATTTTGTAAGTTGATACCTAATTGTGATGAATTTTGAATACGTTTATATCGTGAATCAAGGAGCAACATCAAAAGACATGAGAGAGATACAGGGAAAGGGATAAGGTTGGACCATTTGACTCAAAGTGAACTCAAAATTGTTGCAAGAGACGAAAATGCTACACATAGATTAACAATGCAATTTCTTTGGTGGGAGAGGAAAAAGGTTGCTACATTGTCTATTTGAATGAGGTCTCTAAGGGAAAATTTGTTCGAATCTGCAAGAAGGAAGGATGTGTTCAAGTTTTTCAAGGATGTGTGTGAGGCTCATAAACAAATAAAATTACAAGGTAAAGATACAATTTGGGAATTTTTTCAATTTATATTTCAAAATCGAGTTCGTTCAAAGTCAAGGAGAAGGTATAGTGCATACACTAAATCCATTTATGAGATGCTTAAGTTATGTGGAGGTCCTAGATTACATAGCTTTATTAGCTTGAACCTGGATGGGCCTTCGATATCTACGACTTGAAGGAAAGTTAGAAAATCATTGACCTATATCCTAGGGGAGAAGGAGTACATTTTTGAGGCAATTGAAAATTTTTATGCTTCCTATAAATCCAAACATTGTATAGATGGACCAGTTCCCGTATGCCTTGTTGAAGATGAAACTGCTGTGAAAAAATATGCCATGTGGGTAGAAAAAAGTGATACATTGGTGGGTTTTTGTGGTAAGAAAGAAGAACATAAGTGCCAATCACATTTCTTGGTGACAGTTGGTGAGGGAGCTGTAGGCTATGATATTATTACATATGCCTTCAATAATTGTGTGATTGGCCAGTATGCACATGTTATTATTGCACACCCTTTACATGAGAATATTCCTCATTTGGATGTGGTTGTTCATCCATCATGCAATAGGTTGGATGATATTTTTTTCCATCGACAATGGGAAAAAAATAGAAGACCTATGGAAGAAACATGTGGAACATTTTTTTGGACCTGTTATTTGTCATTCCTTAGATGGGGATAATAGGAGAAGAATGCTTATGTTGAAACATTATTACTCAATGACAGGCATGAGATATCAAATTCCCTGGGAAGGGTGGAGGCTAACAGGGTTGTATGATGGCTTCAAAGTAACAGGACTTCATGACCAATATTACATCCACGATTGCAAAAAACTATTGAATGCTTTTTTTAGTGGTCGACGAGATTTGATTATTGGATAAGAGTTGATTAATTTTAACCATGTAAGAATGGTTTATAAAACTTTTAAAGTGGATGACCACAAGATTAAAATTGAGGATATAGAGAGGATTGATTGCCAAAACTGGGGTTCATCACAACACATTTCTTCAAGGCATGCCTAGAGGTGCTTGAAGGAAATCAAAAGTACAGGTAGCAGAACAAAGAGGAAATCGGGTACATAGACCTATCTAGTAATTGTTGATGACTATATTGATATTTTTTTGTCTCTAGTTTGACTCTTTGGGAAAGAGTTTAAAATTCTTCAAGATCCCATCACTTCTTCATGTTATGGCTATGTTGGGTCTGAGAAAAAGAAAATACTGATGTCAACATTAATTTCATTAGCAGAGAGGCATATAAAGATGTGAAAAATTATTACCACTTTGTGGTTTTGTTGATGAGATTATTTCGTGATCAATACTCTAACTTTCCATGTGCATCGCACCTGAATCGATCAGATGTATGTGAGAAATTCTTTAGCAAATTCGGAGGCATGGTTGAAGTAGAGAGGGAATATGATTTCACTGACTTACTTCATGCTATCGGAACCATTAATAGAGTTGATAAAGAAGAATCGAATCCCCAAGGGCTTCGTTTCAATAAATCTCATAAGAAACAAATGATTATCTGAATAAACTGCATAAAACAAAGTAGAGGAAGGTGATGTCTTGTCACAATATGATTCAATATCCACATATAATAAAATTATAGAAGCTCTCAAGATAGGATTAGAGGATGCACAGGGAATTTTACTATGTCTTTGCATGCCACCAGAAAGATACACATAATATTCTTGGTGGTTTAAACCATGGATAGAGGATCACAATTATCCAATATTCGAAGTTGTGGATTAAGTAGTTGTGATACAAGATCATCCAGCTCGGATTTCATTGACCGATGAGTCAATCTGCCATGTAATCACTTCTAGAAGGATTGAGTTCATTGTTAGATATATAGGGTCAGTTTTAAATTTGTAATAAGTGGCAATTTTCCATTGCTCTCCTTGATCTTTGCGAGGAATTATTCAATGATTGATCTTTGTTGATAGGGTTACTTTTATTAGGTTTCCAGATCCAAGATATTGGGATATTACAAGTTTATTGAGTGTTTTAAAAGGAATTGAATGTAACAGATAGGGCATGAGTGAATGAGAGGTGTGTGCATAGAAGAGTGAGTGAGGAGTGAAGAAGTAGAGTCTTTGTGTAATTGAATTGCTAATAAATTGAATCAACCACAAAGAATTAGACTCTGCATATGTTTTGGTTGAGTTCATTCCTTCACATAGTTATGTCGAAGTATGAATTTGTCTCGCATTTGATGTAATTTCACTCCATCTAACTCTATGTATAAGTTATGTGGCTTCGTGTTTTCATAAACCCCAAATTGCAGAGGACATTAATCCTTTCAATGATCATATCAAAGAAGAACGTGCATCTTGAACAGATTCGTAGTCATAGTTAATTTCTGCAGCAGAAAAATGAATATCTGCACAGTTTAAGCTGTGATCCACATCTGGAGGCAGATCAATGATTGAGAGCGAAACCACAAGAATTGACGGTGTAAAATATTGGAGTGAAGAAACTGGAAAAGTGGAGAAGCACAAGTTCAAAACTAGAGGAACCGACTTCTACATTTCGCATCTTGAACTAGAAAGTGGAGAAGTGCAGAAACACAACTTCAAAAAGTCGACAATCCGACTTCTGCAACCCAAACCGAAAATCAGAAATCAGGAAAGTGTGAAAGTGTGAAAAACCTGTTTCATAAGTCGATAATCCGACTTCCACAACCTTAACTGGAAATAAAAAATAGGGAAAGTGGGAAAAGGAAGAAACCTTTTTTGAAAAGTGATAAGCCGATTTTTGTGATCTGCTAAAGTGTGGAAAGGAGGTTAGATAGTTCCATAAGCTTTTTAATAGAAAATTCAGGCCTCTTAGTTTTCAGTTTTGAGGTTTTGAGGTTTGTAAACAATTAGTTGCATTAGTTTTGGTATCAGAGCATCGGTTGAGCTTGTAAAGAAAATGCCGCCAAGACAAGGAAGAAGGCGTGGGGTTCTTGTAGGACGTGGTCGAGGAAGACAACCTGCAGAAACAGATGTAGAGAGAGACATGAGAAGGCTGGAAGAAAGGCTAGAAGTTATGGAGAGAAAGAACCATTCATACAATTTAGATGATAGTGATGAAGAAGCTGAATCCTTTGAAGAAGAAGAAGATCCTAAAGAATTTAGAGTCTTGAAGATGCTAATGAAGGCCAGTAGCATACCAAGAGTAGAGGTACCTATGTATGAAGGTATTTTAAATGTTGAAGAAATCATGGATTGCATTAATGCTCTGAATAAATATTTTGATTTTGAAGAAATTGAAGACAAGAAGAAAGTAAGATATGCAACTACCAAAATGAAGGGACATGCAGCCATATGGTGGGATGAGCTCCAAATTAATTGAGAAAGAAGAGGTAAGTCAAAAATAAACTCTTGGGATAAGATGCTACAAAATATTAAGAGTCAGTTTATGCCTAAGGACTATCAATTGAATCTTATTAGACAATTACAAAACCTTAGACATAATACGATGACTGTAAAAGAATACAGAGAAGAATTTTTCAGACCGAGTATTAAAGCTGGACAAACACAGGGAGGTCTAGAAAGAGTAGCTAGGTATATCAATGGACTAAGATATGATATACATGATGATCTCAGTTTATTAAATCTAAAAATTGTAGAGGATACATATATAGTAGCTTCAAAGGTAGAAGAGAAATTGTTAAGAAAACAGAACCAGAAAAACAAAGGAAAGAATATAGTAAGAGGAAGAGGATCTTCTAGTAGTGAAGGTAGGACTTCCAAAGATGAAGCTAAGGGTTCTAGCAGTCAGTGATCTTAGAGAGGAGGATTCAGAGGAGGCAGAGGAATATGTAGGCATAGAGGGGTAAAGTGTTATACTTTTGGAGAGATTGGACATATGTCTTGGAATTGTCCAAGAAATCAGTCTTCAAATCATAGAAATGTGAATGTTGCAGAGGCTCAGGAAGAGTTAAAATAAGAAACAGAGATGAATAACCCTCTAGAAGAAGGAGAATCTCTTATGTTGAAGAGAGTTTTGGTAAAATCAGAGAAGCAAGTACATGAACCAACCCAAAGGAAGAGTTTGTTCAGAACAAGGTGTAAGTCACAAGGTAAGTGTTTTAAAATGGTCATTGACAGTGGTAGTATAGATAATTTGGTTTCTACTAAGATGGTAGAGAAGCTGGGATTGAAGAGGATGAAGAATCCCACTCCCTACAAAGTATCCTAGTTACAGAAAGGACATCAACTCTTGGTGAATGAGCAGTGTAATGTGGAATTCTATATTGGTACTTATAAAGATGAAGTATTGCGTGATATAATTCCTATGGATGTGTGCCATATACTCTTAGGGAGGCCATGGCAGTATGACAGGAAAGTTAAGGGAGGAAAAACACTTATTCTCTAAAGAAGGATGGGAAGAGACATACTTTGTCACCCTTAGAATATGAAGCAATTCATGAAAGTTCAGGATCAAACATTTTGTTGATGTCTAGAAAAGAAATGTTACAAGAAGTTTAAAAAGAGGAGAATCTATATTTTCCCCTTGTTGGTAAGCTAAAGGTAATTTTAACTTCTACAAATTTAGAGGATTTTCCTGTTGAAGTTAAAACTTTGCTTGATGAATATGCTAACATTATTGTGGATGAGTTGCCAAATTATTTACCCCCTGTAAGAAGCATTTGTCATCACATTGACTTAATACCTGGGGTTATTTTACCTAATAAAGCAGCATACAACTTAACTCCTCAAGAAAATGAAGAAATCAAACAACAGGTGCAGGAGCTGTTGGAGAAAGGATTGGCAAAAGAAAGTTTGAGTCCTTGTGCAGTACCCATTGTACTTAGTCCAAAGAAATATGGTGGGTGGAGGATGTGCATTGACTCCAAGGAAATCAACAAGATCACTATCAGGTATAGATTCCCTTTACCCAAAATTGATGATCTGATGGACTGTTTAAGTGGTTCAAAATATGTTTCTAAAATAGATTTGAAAAGTGGATATCATCATATTAGGATAAAAGAAGGGGATGAATGGAAAACAACATTTAAGACTAATGATGGTTTGTACGAATGGTTAGTATTTCCATTTGGGATTACTAATGCACCTAGTACCTTCATGAGGTTGATGAATAAGGTTTTAAAACAATTTACTGGGAAATTTGTGATAGTGTATCTAGATGACTTTCTGATTTTCAGTCAGAATAGGGAAGGGCATTTAAGACACCTTAAGTTGGTGTTGAAAACTTTGTAAAAAGAGAAAATGCTGATAAATCTGAAGAAATGTAGTTTCTTGAAGAAAGAGTTAGTTTACTTGGGGTTTGTAGTTTCAGAAGAAGGGCTGAAGATGGATCCTAACAAGGTACAAGCGATTGTAAATTGGATAGTTCCAAGGAATGCTTATGAGGTAAGAAGTTTCCAAGGACTTGCTATTTTTTATAGGAATTTCATTAAGAATTTCAATCAGATTTGTGCACCTTTGATAGAAACTTTAAGAATAAGTATATAACCTTTCAAGTGGACAGAAGCAGATGATAGGAATTTTAAGTTGCTGAAGAAAAAGATAACTGAGAATCCTATCTTGGCTTTGCCTAGTTTTGATAAAGTGTTTCAAGTAGAAACAAATGCTAGTGGAACAACAATGGGAGCAGTTTTGAGTCAAGAGCAAAGGCCAGTGGCATATTTCAGTGAAAAATTGAATGAAGCAAAACATAAATATTATTTTTATGATAAAGAATTAGATGTTGTTGTGTAGACTCTTAATAAGTGGAGACATTATATGATGCCTAAGGAATTTGTGTTGTATTATGACAATCATGCTTTGCAATTCATAAATATTCAGCAAAAATTGAACTAGAGACATGTTAAATGGGTACAATTTTTGCATAACTTTACGTTTGTTACCAAACATACAATTGGTAAGTCTAATAAAGTTGTTGATGCTTTGAGTAGGATAAATTTGGTAGTACAAGAAGTTAAGGTCAGTTTGGGATTTGAAAACTTGATTGATATGTATAAAGAAGATTTAGATTTCAAGCATATATATGCTGCCTATGAAGATCCAGTTGCCCATAACATAATCCAATGGTTAGATTATATGTTGCATGAAGGTTTCTATTCAAGGATAGTAAATTATGTATTCCAAAATATTCAATGAGAGAGAATTTGATTCAAAAAAATCATAGTGGAGGTCTATCAAAACATTTTGGACAAGACAATACTTTTGCTCTGGTGAGTAATTTTTATTTTTGGCCAAAGATGTAGCACGATGTGAAGAAATTTGTTGAAAGATGCATAATCTGTCAACATGCAAAAGGGAGAAGTCAGAACACAGGATTGTACCAACCCTTTCCTATTCCAACTAGGCCTTGGGATACCATAAGCATGGATTTTGTTTTAGGTTTACCTAGAACTCGGAGAGGCCATGATTCAATTTATGTTGTGGTAGATAGATTTTCCAAAATGGGTCATTTTATTGCATGTAAGAAGACTAATGATACAACCAATATTGCTAACCTATTCTTTTCAGAAATTGTAAAGTTGCATGGGTTTCCTTTGAGTATTGTGTCTAACAGAGATACAAAGTTTGTTGGTAATTTTTGGAGAACTCTATGGAAGAAGTTGGGGACTAATCTTAGTTTTAGTTCTACTTATCACCCTAAAACTGATGGCTAGACTGAAGTGGTAAATAGGAGATTGGGGAACATACTGAGAAGTCTTGTTTATGAACATCCAAAATAGTGGGACTTGGCTTTAGCTCAGGTTGAGTTCACATACGATGATTCACCCAATAGAAGTACAGGTATGAGTCCTTCTCAGATTGTCTATGGGATGCATCCAATAGGTGTATATGAACTTAGAGATTTGGGAAAATAGGAAAGGAGAAGTGTAGAGGGTGAAGACTTTGCAATTAGTGTGCATGACATCGAGGAGAATATCTAGAAGAGATTACGAGAAATTGCAGAAAGATATAAACAGAGAGAAGACTTGAAGAGAAAGGAAGTTAATTTTCAGGTTGGAGATTTAGTAATGGCCTATCTTAAAAAGGAAAGGTTCCCTAAAGGAACTTATAATAAATTGAAGCCTAAAAAGATTGTACCTTGTAAATTTTTAAGTTTTCTGCAAATTCTTATGAGATTGAGCTTCCTTCTAACTTGCAGATTTCACCAATTTTTAATGTTTCAAATTTGTATCATTTTAAAGATGCAGGTAATCAGACAGATTGTATGACTTCAGATGGAGATGATTAAGCTATAGATTGGTAAGGGCAAATTACAGAGAATGAACAACCTCAAATTGAAGTCATCCTTGACAAAAGAATCCTAAGGAAGACCAGGAAAAAAACCTTCTTTCAGTACTTGGTTAAATGGAAGAATCGTCCTACTGAAGATGCATCCTGGATGACAGAACAGGAAATTTCCAAGTACAATGTACACCCTAAAGACTTACAAAAGATTTATTTTCTTCCCTGGGAGTATGATGCAGAAGCATCCAACTCATATTTCATTTCCTAATGAGTCAATCTGCCATGCAATCACTTCTAGAAGGATTTAGTTCATTGTTAGATAGATAGGGTTAGTTTTGAATTTGTTATAAGTGGAAATTTTCCATTATTCTCCTTGATCCCTGCGAGGAATTATTCAAGGATTGATCTTTGTTGATAGGGTTACTTTTTTTAGGTTTCCAAATCCAAGATATTGGGATCTAACAGGTTTGTTGAGTGTTTTAAAAGGAATTGAATGTAATAGATAGGGCATGAGTGCATGAGTGAATGAGAGGTGTGCACATAGAAGAGTGAGCGAGGAATGAAGAAGTATAGTTTCTGTGTAATTGAATTGCTGATAAATTGAATGAAGAACAGAGAATTAGACTCTGCATATGTTTTGGTTGATCTCATGCCTTCACATAGTTCTATTGAAGTATGAATTTGTTTCGCATTTGATGTAATTTCACTCCATCCAACTCTGTGTATAGGTTCAGTGGCTTCGTGTTGCCATAAACCCCAAATTGCAGAGGAAATTGATCCTTTCAATGATCAATTCAACAAAGAACGTGCATCTTGAAGAGATCCGCAGTCATAGTTAATTTCTGCAGCAAAAAAATGAAGATCCGCATAGTTTAATCCATGATCCGCATCTGGATGCAGATCAACAATCGAGAGAGAAACCACAAGAATCAACGGTGCAGAAGATTGGAGTGTGGATACCAAGAAAGTGTAGAAGCACAAGTTCAAAACACAAGGAGCCTAATTCTACATTTCGCATCTCAAACCGAAAAGTGGAGAAGTGCGGAAATGCAGCTTCAAAAATTCGACAATCTGATTTCCGCAACCAGAACTGAAAATTGGAAATTGGGAAAGTGTAAAAGTGCAGAAAACCTGTTTTGTAAGTCGTTAATTTGACTTATGCAACCTGAACCAGAAATCAAAAATCGAGAAAGTGGGAAAAGGCAGAAACCTTGTTTTGAAAATTGATAAGCTGATTTCCGTGATTCGCTAAAGTGGAGAAATGAGGTTAGACAGTGCCATAAGCAGTTTAACAAAAAAATCATGCCTGTTAGTTTTCAATTTCTTGGTTTTGAGGTTTGGAAACAATCAATGCCATCAAGTTGATAATTCTCCACCGAGTCATTCCACATCCATATTCCAATCTTCGTCTTTTATGGTACTCAATGATAGTGAATTGCAAACGATGGAAAGTGAGTGGGGGCACAAGTTGGATGGAATTTTAGATTCCATTGATGAAAATGTAAACATAACTACCAAACTAGTGGTGGAGCTCGATGGAAAGTACATGTACAAATTTTGTCTGGTTAGTCAATTGAATGGAGATCCAACATTATCAAAAGATAGATTGACTAAAGTGAGGAATGGAGTATACTTCAGGAGAGATGAGAGGCCCCCTAAAAAGGGTGTTACAATTAGTTTTGGAATTCGATCAGATTGTGTGGTGTTGTTTGATAGCGAGTCTATAGCTGTAGCTGAACGTACTGTAAGAAAAGGTGTATCTCAAAGTAAAAAGCATGGTGTTTCTTGTGGGACTTGGTACATTGGAAGAGTTCAAAGAATAACAAAGAAGGATGTTAATAGGGTGTTTTATTACCATAATGACATTGATATTTTGGATAGGACCTAAGGTGTTGAGCTTCAATGTTGTTGGTACAATAGAATAAAGGGGAAACACATGTACAAATATGATTCGACGGATCATATATTTATACAACTTGAATCTATTATAGCAATGAAAAACCTATCATAAAATATCAAGAATGACACATACAAGTTAGAAGAAAGCGACCACAAAATTTATGAGGATTTCATTAAAAATTTAAACAGGGTGAAGTTTTCAAAAAATTATAATTTCTCTTATATTTTCTACTACTATCTTATAGCTTATTTATAAAGTATTATTTTGTGTATTATTGTTGATTTGTTTGTATCAATTTCATACTCATTTTATAGTTGTTGGCTTCAGATGCGGTGAATGGTTCAGATGGAGAACGGTTGGGATAACTCAATGTGAAATTATCGATCGTCAAATATTTCTTTATGCTTTCCCAAAGCATGGTTCTTGAGCGCTCTTGAAAGTTTGGTTGCTTCAACAATTATATTTAATATTACTTTTAAAAGGATGAAACAAGTTTTTGTTTGTCAAATTTTGGTGCCCATGCTAGAGTTTTCATATATTTTCTTTTGCTACTTCAATACTTAAATTGAATATTACTTAATGCATGTTTATTGAAATGTGTTTTCTAAATGTTTTGTATCTATTTTTCGTCATGAAACAACATATCCTTGTCACCTTTTGAATTAGTTACCTTAGGGAATCCCCCCAGATTAGTGGTTCAAGCCACTTACAGAGAAGGGAAGTAGGTGTAGGTTATAGCTACCTTATTTCCATAGTTGCACTTAGTTGTTACCTTTGAGTCCTTGCAATTCGGGTGTTAATTTTCATGGAAACATGCAGCTTAAGTGTAACTTAGATATTGTGTAAGTGTAAGTGTAAGTGTAATCGTGAATCTATTTCTTGGTGGATTGTGGGTCCTTCACCAACGTGACCACGATTTGTTTCTTGGAACTTTGTTGGTGGACTATGGGTCCTTCACGAGCATGACCTTGATATATTTTCTTGAGTGGACTATGGTTCCTTCCCAAGCATGACCGTGATTTGTTTTCTTAGTGGACTATGGGTCCTTCTCCAGCATAGCCGTGATCTATTTTCTTGGGTGGACTATGGGTCCTTCACTGGTGTGACCATGATTTGTTTCTTGGTGAACTGTGGGTCCTTCACTAGCATGACCATGATCTATTTTCTTGAGTGGACTGTGGGTCCTTCCCCAACGTGATTGTGATCTATTTTCTTGGTGGACTGTGGGTCCTTCTGGAGCATGATCGTGATCTATTTTCTTGGGTGGACTGTGGGTCCTTCCCCAATGTGGTCATGAGCATGTTTTATTTTGTGGAATGTGGGGTATTCCCCATCATGACACCAAGTTTCACTTTATGGTTGGACTATGGTTTTTCAAGCATGGTTGTGCAAAGTATGACTGCGTTTCTCTGCACTATGTGACCGCATCCTTACCCAGCATGATCATGTGTCCTTTGTAAGCATGACTATAATGGGTATGACTATGCTTGTTGACTAAGAATTTTGGGTCAATATTCTTCTAATTTAACCCTCTCAAGATCTCTCTCAAGGTACGTAAATTGTTTTCCTAGATTGATTTGTCCCTTCGGTGAAAAGATCAAATCTGAAATATTTGAGTATAAGGTTGATTAAAATATTGGTTATGATACTTTACTATTGATATATATTGTACACTATATTATCATGCTATTAATGTACATGGAATTTGATGATTCTAGAGGACCAACTTTAACACAGTGACTAATGGAGTGTTAAGTTGAAAGAGATGAAAATGATGTTTGTTTATTATAGTTCAAATATTGTTAGAGCAGTTTTGTTCTGAATATGATTGTATATGTTCATGCATAAAAGTTTACTACTTAAATTGATAACTCCTCTAACCCTTAAACTTCAACACCAAGTACATTGGAGACATGTACATGGCATGCTCCATGCTTGGTTTTTACAGTTTTTGTTATTTGGATTTTCTTTTTATCCTTGTTTGGTTTTCTTGAAAAGTATAGGAAGCTTACTTTATAATTTTCTCTTTGCCTTTACTGACACATCTAATTCTCATGTCCCTGATATATGAATTAGTGTTATTTTTCCTTTTATGTCAAATATTACTTCTTTATGATATGGAACTTAAGTAGGTTTTGAGATGGAGTTGCCAGAACAAAAATAGGATATGGATGAGAATACGTATTCCAGTTTTTAGATTTCTTTTTGGGTATGATACATATGGATATGGAATATATAATAGTACATGTACAAATATTGATATATATCTATATATTTATGAAATTAGTCTCATATATATGTATATTTATAAAAATATGCTCATATCTATATGTACATAATAAATATATATTTATATGCAAATATGTATAATTATAGGAGGAGGAAATCATGCCCATTTCAAAATTACATACTTGCATTTCTAAATGTGTTTTCCTATACCCACGTTTGTTTTTGTTCTGATTTTTGGGGTTGTTTTGGTTCAATCTCTGAACTTTGTGGTCTCTGAATCCCACAAGTATGGTCTCAGACTCATACCTAGCCTGGAAAATAATTATGAGAACTTTGGAGGAAAGTGATGAAGGAGCATCAACCCTACCCAAATCAAATCAAATTTTTACCTTCCAGAAGGAGAAGATGTAGCTAAAGTATGAGACATCCTTGGATTTGATCCTGGTTGATAGCGATTTCTGAGATTTGATCGGATCATTTTAGTGATTCGATCCATACTATATTTCGTTATTTAAGGACTAATCCTGTGTGCTTTGAGATAGGTCCAGACTCAATGTAAATCAAGTCGAGAGGTTGGTCAAGCCCAGGTCGGACCTTATTTGTACTGCGCTCGATGTATTTAACATAATTGTGATTTTCTGGGTAGTTCAAGTTTTGTTAATGAGAATATTTATATAGTTGCCAAGTCTGCGTGTTTACAATTTGAGTGTATTAGTCATGGATTCGTATGAAATTTAATGCATGTATGTTTTTGTACCATGAAACATGGTATGAATTGCGGGTTCTTCACCATCAATCACAAGATGGATCAATGGTAATCCATAAACGCAGTGACATTATCATGGAGTTGTTGATATCTCTGCAATTGTTGAAGAGATGGAGATATCATTGTGATCATATGGAGGAGAAACCACTCTAGTAGTTGATCTCCGAGCTATTCTCACAAGAAAGAAATCGCTCTCAAAGAGCTCACAGCAAGAAGCCAGGTTGGATCTCGAATTGGGAACTGAAGCATGTGCCGCCAAGGTTTACCTATTACACGTTTGCACAGAGGAAGTAGATAAATCAAGAGTGATTTGAACACTGCCCAAATTAGCAATATAGGCTCACTATCAAGTTTAGAAGGAGATCATTGGGTACATTGTGGTGAATATTTCTGCTACCCATCGTCAAATTCAAGAGATCGTTGCCCCAATAGTATTATTTGAAATCACCATTGATGTATTTGTTATATTTGGTGTTTATTCGCACTAGGTCTTGTGTTGTGAAGACTTCTATGTAATATGCGTATTGTTCACTTTGATTTGGGAATTGTAGACTTTGTTATCAAAATAGGATAAGGGATCCCAAATATATTGCAGAGGCTGGACAATATGGAATTCAATGCAGTGTCTCTTGTTGTTTCCATGGATGTTATCAGTCCATATGTGGGCTCATAACCCACGGGACCAAGAATATGAAGGACCCTCGAATATGTCTGCATCAAGTGGTATCAGAGCAGGGAAATTTCTCCTGCATGATGAAAGACCTTCCATCCACGGCTAGGTAGCATTTGTTGGGAAATTCCATAGTTGTAATTGTGGGTATACTTTCTAAGAGTGAGGCGATGCAAAAGCTAGAGAGGAGCAAAGGAGTGCTTGAAAGGTTTAAAGGAGGTGAACCTGTGACCAAAAGTTTGAGCTAGAGGAAGAAATATGATGAGGTGTTAGTGGAAGCTTGATTGCATCTCACTAACTGAGCATGAGGGGAAGCTTAGTGATGCATGAGGAAGGAAGAAGAATGTAACACCCTAGTTTTGACCCCATTTGCATTAAATGTAGATGATGTAAATATTGTATTTAATCATGGTGTGTAGCTAAAGGAAAAATCCCCACCATTGATTTAGCATTTTATGTTTCGGCGATTAAAAATTGTTGCCGATGGTATTTTGCACTAGCCGACACATTATAATTTTGGACACCATGTAAATATGCAATTTAATTAAAAAAACCCACAACCAACTATGTCAATGCAACAATAATGAGATGGGGGAATTATTTCTTCAGGATAAGGGGGGGTATTCAAACCCATGGTCCAATGGGGAAAAGCCAAATGTCAAAGGGAGAACCCATCAAACTATCAACTACCTTTCTTGTCTTATTCACCCAATCATTTATTACTGCTAGAAGCTAGTTGAGTTGGTTTTATTGCATGGGATGTGCAAGGTATGACAGTCCAAATTCAAATGGGAGAAACCACCAGTTTTTGGGAAATGCGATTTTGACTTATGGGGCAAGTTATTGCCCAAAAATGATGCCCATTCCATCATCCCTGGAGGTGGTTTTCTTTCCCCATGTTTTTGGGAGCTCCCATATTTCTGCATTCACGTTTTTTCATTTTCTTCACCATTTTTTGTGATTCACGTGAGCTCTCTCAGGAAACTAGAGATTCCTGTATGTATCCATTCATGATTTTGGTTGTTTACCGCATTTTTCCCATGGATGTGAGGTCGTTTTTGTAATGCCTAGGGATTGGGTTGTCTTCCTCACGTTTTCCTACAGTTTTCCTCATTTTCCTCAAGCTGGAAATCCATTTTTGGTAATGACAGTGTGGGGGATAAGAGAAACACGAATTTTGGGTGTTGTTAAGTTTGTTTTAGCCACGTTAGGGCCATAAAAAACTCTGAAAATTGAATTGTTGCTAAGGGGTTTGTTTTACCCATTTGTTGTTTATGTTTTTGGTTGAAAAACTTTTTTCTTCAAACCCAGAACTTGGAAATTGTTGTGTATGTCTCTGTTGTTTTGGTATGAACTGTTTTGGGAGTGGAAATAGGGTCTGAACTAGTTGGATTAAACTAGTGGGATAAGGAACCTCACAGACATATCTAGGGGGTTGTTTTTCTTCTTTTCACACCCTGAATAGCACTGGAAGGGAAGGCATGGCCTTAGGGACTGTGTAGCAGAGAAGGGGATGCTTCCTTGTGTTGGGTGTGTAGATATTCTAGAAGCCAGGCTAAATCTGATGCAGGTGTCCATATCTCTTTGGTTGAGCTCACTTGCTTAGCAGTCATCCTTTCCATCTCCTTTGCAGCCTGATAAACCCAACTGTGTTGGCTTGGCTGAGTTCTTGTTATATCCTTGGCTATGTGTGAGTCTGCAAGTGTTCCCTTATTTTTTGTGGGAATCATGCCCAGCTCAAGGGTGGCAGTGTTGTTGAGAGGCTCTTGAGCACACTGGCCTATGGTTGGGTGGAACGTTGCAGCGACGTAGCTGGTTACGGGACAAGCTTCTTTCAAGATAAGTATTCTTATCTATTTTATCTCTGCAATTGTATTTGTTGCTTAATGAAAAACGATGAACATGTAAATCCTTCCACGGTATATTGACTGTTTATGCATATGTGTATGTTTAAGTTCAATACATTTTTATATTACATTCATGGGGCTATATTTCCCGGATTAGATAGCTAGCCGCTATGTTAGTCGCGTCCTCTCCACCGAGTAGAGGGGTGGGGAGGTGACAGTGTGGTATCAAACCTGTGTTGTAGCTTTGGGCCTCAAAGGGGCCATGAGAAAACCACATCTGAGTTTAGCAGAAGAGAAACAGGTAGGAGAAATTTCTTCAAAATTTCTCTAAGTATAAAAATAGCATGTCGGCCCAGTAAGTTGAAGTGAGCCGATACGTCGACTGCGTAGCCAATATTCGAGCCAATTCGGTGGCTGTGTTGGCAAGAGGGAGCCAACAGGGAATGCAATCAAGGTGATTCGAGGTAGTCACCAGAATTTCGCTGACGACGTCAATGACAAATGACAATGGAAGCCGATGCGCTGAAGTGGCGATGTCGGCAAGAGGAAATCGGGCGAAGGAGAGTCGCGCTGGAGAATAGGTTGGCTGAAGGCTAGCCGCAACGATGAAAGGATCGGTGAGATGTGAGCCGATACGTGTCGGCAGAGTCGAGCCGACGAAAATTTCTCGAATTTTTTTTCTAAGTATGGAAAATCGGATGAAAGTTGAAAACTTTTTCGATGTGTGGTGGCAGGTGAAAGTTGAAGTTGGAGCCGCAACGGTGGGTGAAAGTTAGGGTTTGAGCCGATGAGTGTCGGCTGAGTTTAGTTGATGAGCGGTGGGTGTAAGTTGAAGTTGGAGCCGCAACGGTGGGTGGAAGTTCAGGTTTAAGTCAATGACTGTCGGTTGGGTCGAGCCGACGAGCGGCATGCAGACGTCAAAAATTCTTCCAACGCAGAGGGTGAAAGTAAAAAATATTTTCAACGTAGTGGAAGGAGATGTCAAAAGGAACCAAGTGATTTTTTCCAATGCATCTCTGGATAAATTGGGAAATGGAGCCGACACGTCGAAAGGAAAATGAAATTTTCACTGAAACAGGGATTTCTTTAGCAGGTTTTTCAGTGAGATCTGCAGGGTCAAAAAAATGGAAAAATGGTAGCGTGTTTATGCACCAGATTGTGCAAAAATGAAAGATTTAAAAAAAAAAAGTTTGTTGTGAAAGATTTAAAAAAAAAAGAGTCATTGTTGTGAAAGAAAAGTTTGTTTTTGAGAAAGTTGTCAATATGAGATTTTTCCAATTGAAGGTAAGTAATTATGAATTAATGTGAATGATTATGCAGATGAAAATTTTGTTTATCAACACATTTTGTAGAATTATAGTCACCTTCAAAAGGACAACATTCCACGTAGTGCAAATCAGTAAAGTTGGTTTTTTGTTCAGCGATGAGAACCTACAGCATGAATGATGCACAAAACCCCAATGAGTACGAGGAAGATGCTATGGGGAAAAATGTCTGAGTTGGAAATGCTGAGACAGAGTCTAATGGGAGGATATTTCAAGATATTCCCCCAGATTTTGCAGCCACCATGAGAATCCTAAGGGTGGATATGCAAAGTTACATGGCAGATAATGAAAGATTAGTTAAGGCTCAGGATGAGCAGAATCAGCTGAATGCATCCATGCTACAAATTTTGACAGACATCCAGAGGCGGATGAACTCTGGGGAGCAGACAGTAAGATCAGAAGGTAGTAAGAGCAGTACCAGAAGAAGGAAGAGATATCCTAGTGAGTCATTTGACTCTAAAGGATCCACTAGTTGTTCAAGTTCTTCTTCTCACAAGAATGAGAGGAAGAGGATTTACTAGAACCATTCATGTGATGAGTTTAAGAAGGAAAGGGCACCTACCTTCAATGGTGAGATAAAGAATGGAAAAGAAGATGAAGCTTGGCTTCTTGGGATGAGAAAATATTTCCAAGTCCAAGACTACTCTAGAAATATGAAGGCTAGGGTAGCCATATTCAATTTGAATGGAAGAGCATCCATATGGTGGGAGCACTTCAGGAAAGTGAAAAAGATTAATAAAAGGAAGATTGTGTGGACGCAATTCCAGAATTATTTCAAGCAGAAGTACCTCCCTGATAGGTACTATGATAATAAGATTAAAGAGTTCCATGAGCTGAGATTGGGACAACATACAATGGAGGAATATCCAAACAAGTTCCTAGAACTTTTGAGGTATGTCATGTACATAAAAGATGAAAAAGTGAAGATCCAGCGTTTCCTGAGTGGATTTCCTCAGTCTTACAAGGACAAAATTGAGTTTTACGAACCTAGAACTCTTGAAGAAGCAATAAGGAAAGCTAAGTATTGCTATGAGAAAAGCAAAGGAAAACCTGATTATCATAAGACATGGAAGGACAAGAAGAATGAGAAGTCTGACCAAAGGAAGAAATGTTTCAAACCTTCTAATTTCAGGAATCGGCAGAAGCAGACATCCTAAGTTGAGAAGCAGCCAACAAGAGTGGTGGGAGAAAATCCTGGAGAACCACAACAGAACAAAGGACCACTCCAATTTTGGAAATGTGGAGGACCCCACATGCACAGGAATTGTCCACTTGAGAATGAGAATGCATGGATGAAGAAGGGAACCCAAGAGTTGTAAGAGGCATTCCAAAGGTGATTTCGGTTAGGTAGATTTCAGCTATGCAGTTGAAGAAGCATTGTAGGAAAGGTTGCAGAGTGTATGCAACTCATGTTTTGGAAGCAGCAGAGAATGAAACTATTAGGTTAGAGGACTATCATGTGTTGCAAAAATCCAAGGATGTTTTTCCTGATGAGATTCTAGGGCTTCCTCCAAAGAGGGACATTGATTTCACAATTGAACTTGTTCCAGGAGCAACACCAGTGTCCAAGACACCCTACAGGATGAGTACACCAGAAACAATAGAGCTAAAGATGCAATTGCAATAGTTGTTGGAGAAGAAGTATATCAGGCTGAGTGTGTCTCCTTGGGGAGCACCAGTTCTGTTTATGAAGAAGAAAAATGGTACACTCAAGTTGTGTATTGATTACAAACAACTGAACAAAGTCACGGTGAAGAAAAAATATTAGTTTCCTAGGATTGATGACCTCTTTGATCAAATGAGAGGAGCAAAGGTATTTTCCAAGATTGACTTAAGGTTGGGATACCATCAAGTAAGGATCAAGGATGAAGACATTCATAAGAAAGCCCTAAGAACAAGGTATGGACATTATGAGTTTGTAGTGGTACCATTTGGTCTCACAAATGCACCAACTACATTCATGTGCCTTATGAATAGTGTCTTCAGCAGGTATTTGGACAAGTTTGTTCTTGTTTTCCTTTATGACATTCTTATTTATTCTAAGAATGAAGAAGAGCATGAAGAACATCTGAGATTGACATTACAATTGCGCAGGGAGCATCAGTTGTATTCAAAGTTGAGTAAGTGTGACTTTTACAGAGATAGGATTCATTATTTGGGTCACATTATCTCAGATGAGGGAATATCTATAGACCCAGAGAAGATTGAGGCCATTATGAATTGGCCTACCCTGAGAAATGTGACAGATGTAAGATCTTTTATGGGGCTTGTAGGATACTGTAGGAGATTCATTGAAGGATTCTCCAAGGTTGCACATCTAGTCACTTATTTGCAAAAGAAGGGAATAAAGTTGGAATGGACACCGAGGTGTGAAGAAATCTTCCAGCAATTGAAGAATATTCTCACAAGTGCGCCAGTCTTGAAGATTGTAGACCTGGAAAAATATTTTGTGGTGTGTATCGATGTATGTGTTCAAGGGCTTGGAGGAGTCCTTATGCAAGACAACCACATGATATGTTATGAGTCAAGAAAGTTGAAAGAACATGATAAGAACTATGCCAATCATGATCTATAACTTGCATCCATAGTACATGCTCTCAAGATGTGGAGGAATTACTTGATGGGTAGAAGATTTGAGCTAAGGACAGACCATTGTGGTCTGAAGTATTTGTTTGATCAGCCCATGTTAAATGCTATGAAAGCTAGATGGCTAGAGTTTTTATGTGAGTTTGATTTCGAAATCAAGCACATAAAAGGAAAAGAGAATAAGGTAGTTAATGCACTCAGTAGGAAGGTGCAAGAAATGCAAGTGGCATCTCTTAGTATTTGCCAGTCAGATTTGAGACAACATATTGTTAATCATACTGTTGGTGATGAATTGTATGAGTAGGTAAAAGACAAATTGCAGGAGCAAAGTATTGAGAAGAGGTATGAGGGATATAAATTGGAAGAAGATGGACTTCTTACCTATAAGAAAAGATTCTATATTCCAAATATAGCATATTTGAGGAGAATAGTTATGGATGAGATCCATCAAGCTTTGTATTCTGGTCATCCAAGATATCAAAAGACAATTGCTACAACCAGAAAGCAGTATTTTTGGTCGGGAATGAAAAAGGAAATGGATGAATATATTTCAAGGTGCATGAAATGTCAACAAGCAAAGGTTGAGCATCAACACCCATCAGGTTTGTTGCATCCTTTTCTAGTTCTAGAATGGAAATGGGAAGTTATTTCCATGGATTTTATTACAGGATTTCCAATGGCTTGGAGAAAACATGATTCCATCATGGTTGTGGTGGACAAGTTGACAAAGGCAACACATTTTATACCGGTTGAGTCTATGGATAAGACTAATGATATTGCAAAATATTCATGAAGGAGATTTTCAAAATGCATGGATTGCCTAAGGAAATAGTCTCTAACGGAGATTTCAAGTTCACTTCCAATTTCTGGAAGGGTTTGTTTGCAGATTTGGGTACAAAGCTAAAATTCAGCACTGCCTACCATCCTCAGACTGATGGGAAGATAGAGAGAGTGAATCAAGTGCTTGAATACATGCGATGGAAAAACCAACCAAGTGGGAGGACTATTTACACTTGGTAGAGTTTGCATATAAAAATGGACAGAAAGCATCCTTGGGGATGAGTTTGTATGAATATTTGTATGGAAGGAGGTGTAGGACACCAGTGACTTGGGATAATCCAGTGAACAGGGTTGTGCTTGGGCCAGAATTTCTCAAACAAATGGAGCAAGAGGTTGTAAAGATCAGGTAGAATCTAAAAGCAGCCCAGGACAGAAAAAAAAGCTATGCAGATAAGCATAGGGTGAACAGAGAGTTCAGTGTTGGGGATAATGTTTACCTCGGAGTGAGGGAAAAGAAGAGTTCCTTGAAGCTTGGAAGTTGTGCCAAGCTGTCACCTAGATATTGTGGGTCGTTTGAAGTGCTTGAAAGAATAGGGCCAATTGCATATAGACTTGCATTGCCTGCTAGCACTAGAGCTCATAATTTTTTTCATGTTTCTTTGCTTAAGAAATATGTAAATGATCCTAACCATGCGATAAATTGGGATGTGATTCAGGTGGAACTCGAGGGAGAGTTCCAAATTGATCCAATGAGCATCCTTGACAAGAAGGTCACAATGCTCTGGAACCGAGCCATAGGGCAGGTAAAGGTGCAATGGGAGCACTACGGTCCTGAAGAGGCTATGTGGGAGCTGGAGGATGCCATGCGATTGGCACATCCATTTTTGTTCAATTCTGGGGAGCACTGAGGGCGATGCCAGTGTAGCAATTTGTTCAATTTGTAAAGCACTGAGGACAGTGCTAGTGAATGGGGAGGGGAATGTAACACCCTTGTTTTGACCTCATTTGCATTAAATGTACATGATGTAAATATTGTATTTAATCAGGGTGTGGAGCTAAAGGCAAAATCCCAACCATCGATTTAGCATTTTATGTTTCGATAATTAAAAACCATTATCGATGGTATTTTGTGCTAGACGACACATTATAATTTTGAACACCATGTAAATATGCAATTTAATTAAAAAAACCCACAACCAGCTATGTCAATGCAACAATAATGAGATGGGGGCATGATTTCCTAAGGATAAGGGGGGGTATTCAAACCCTTGGGCCAATGGGGAAAATTTAAATGTCAAAGGGCGAACCCATCAAATTGTCAACTACCTTTCTTGTCTTATGCACCCAATCATTTATTACTGCCAGAAGCTGGTTGAGTTGGTTTTATTGCATGGGATGGGCAAGGTATGATAGTCCAAATTCGAATGGGAGAAGCCATCAGTTTTTGGGAAATGTGATTTTGACTTATGGGGAAAGTTATTGCCCAAAAATGCTACCCATTCCCTCATGCCTGGAGGTGGTTTTCTTTCCCCATGTTTTTGGGAGCTCCCAGATTTCTGCATTCACGTTTTTTCATTTTCCTCACCATTTTTTGTGATTCACGTGAGCTCTCTCGGGAAACTAGAGCTTCCTGTGTGTATCCATCCATGATTTTGGTTGTTTAGCGCATTTTTCCCATGGATGTGAGGTTGTTTTTGTAATGCTTAGGGATTGGGTTGTCTTCCCCACGTTTTGCTACTGTTTTCCTCATTTTCCTCAAGCTGGAAATCCATTTTTGGTAATGACAGTGTGGGGGAGAAGAGACCCACAAATTTTGGGTGTTGTTGGGTTTGTTTTGGCCACATTAGGGCCATAAAAAACTCTGGAAATTGAATTGCTGCTAAGGGGGTTGTTTTACCCATTTGTTGTTTATGTTTTTGGTTGAAAAACGTTTTTCTTCAAACCCAAAACCTAGAAATTGTTGTGTATGTCTCTGTTGTTTTTCTTTGAACTGTTTTGGGAGTGGAAATAGGGTCTGAACTAGCTAGATTAATATAGTGGGATAAGGAACCTCACAAATAAATCTAGGGGGCTGGTTTTCTTCTTTGCACACCCTGAATAGCACTAGAAGGGGAGGCATGTCTTGAGGGACTGTGGAACAGAGAAGGGGATGCTTCCTTGTGTTGGGTATGTATATATTCTAGAATCCGGGCTAAATCTGGTGCAGGTGTCCATAGCTCTGTGGTTGAGCTCACTAGATTAGCAGACATCCTTTCAAGCTCCTTTGCAGCCTGATAAACCCAACTGTGTTGGCTTGGCTAAGTTCTTGTTATATCCTTGGCTATGTGTGAGTCTGCTAGTGTTCCCTTATTCCTTGTGGGAATCATGCCCAGCTCGAGGGTGGAAGTGTTGCTGATAGATTGATGAGGACACTAGCCTATGGTTGGGTGGAACGTTGCAGCGACGTAGTTAGTTGTGGGACAAGATTCTTTCAAGATAAGTATTCTTGTCTATTTTATCTCTGCAATTGTATTTGTTGCTTAATGAAAAATGATAAACATGTAAATGCTTCTGTTGTATATTGAATGTTTATGCATATGTGTATGTTTAAGTTCAATGCATTTTTATTTTACGTTAATGGGGATAGATTTCCCGGATTAGATAGCTAGCCGCTATGTTATTCACGTCCTCTCCGTCGAGTAGAGGGGTGGGGACGTGACAAAGACCATGTTGAAGATGGAAGCAGCAATAAAATACATATGACCTGGAGGTCATAAAATTTCGTACCATGGGAGTTTGATGTAGGAGTATCAACCCTACCCAAAAAATCAAAATTTTACCTTCCAGAAGGAGACGACCTGGCCAAAGTATGAGATATCCTTGGATTTGATCCTAGTTGATAGCGATTTGTGAGATTTGATCATATCCTTTCAGTGATCCGATCCATATAGTGTTTTTTTATTTAAGGAGTGAGCCCATGTGATTTGAAATAGGGCTAGACTCAATGTAAATCAGGCTGAGAGGTTGGTCAAGCCCAGGCCAGACCTTATTTGTACCACGCTCGATGTATTTAACATAATTGTGATTTTTTGAGTAGTTCATTTTTTGTTAATGAGAATATTTATATAGTTGCAAAGTCTTCGTGTTTATGATTTGAGTGTATTAGTCATGGATTCGTATGAAATTAAACACATGTATGTGTTTGTACCATAAAACGGATTATGAATTGCAGTTTATTCACCATCGATCACAGGATGGATTGATGGTGATCCAAAAAATCAGCGATATTATTGTGGAGTTATTGAGATCTATGCAATCATTAAAGATATGAAGAGATCACTACTATCATATGGAGGAGCAACCACTCTAGTAGTTGATCTCCAAGCTGTGCTCACAAGAAAGAAATCGCTCTCAAAGATCTCACAGCAAGAAGTCTGGTTGTCTCTTGAATTGGGAACTGAAGCACGTGCCTCCAAGGTTTACCTCTTTCATGTTTATGTATACTACGGAGATAAATCAAGAGTGATCTGAATGCTTCCCAAATCAGCGGTACAAGCTCACCATCAAGTTCTGAAGGAGATCATTGAGTGCATTGTTGTGAATATTGCTGCTACCCATCGTCAAATTCAAGAGATCGTTGCCCCAATAGTATTATTTGAAATCACCATTGATGTATCTACGGTGTCTGGTGTTTATTCGTACTGGGTGTTGTGTTGTGAAGCCTTCTATGTAATCTGCATATTGTTCACTTTGATTTGGTAATTGTAGACTTCATTATTGGAATAAAAGCAGGGATGCCAAATATATTATAGAGGATGGACAATATGGAATTCAATGTAGTGTCTCTTGTTGTTTCCATGGACTTTATCAGTCCATATGTGGGATCATAACCCACGGGTCCAAGAATATGAAGGACCCTTGGATCTGTCTTCATCATAAAGGCTCAATAGTACAATGGGATCGCAATGCTGGACAAAATCTCAACTCTGTTGATGATTTCTTCACCAACCCCACTGTAAAAGGATACTATAATAACCTGTTAAATTAACTAACTCTATAAATTTTTGTTTATGTTTCATTATATGCTTACGCTTCTTTCGTTATGTATATAGACATACGTAGACCAATTTCCACGCAATACATATACATAAAAAAGCTATTCATATCTGCATTGGGAAATGCATTTTCTTGCAGAATTTATTGACTAGAGTGAACAACATCACTAGAATATCCTACAGGTATGACCCTACAATGTTTGCATGGGAGCTCACGAACGAGCCTCATTGTCAAAGTGATCCTTTTGGGAGAACCATCCAGGTCAGCTACCACCTTTTATCTTTGAATCAAAACTGGAAAATGGAAAACAAATGTAACTAGATATTCAAACAAGGATGTTGTGTTTAAGGACGTGTTTCTATTGTTGAACAACACAATTATTAGATCTTGTATATTGATAGTTTGCTAGGGTTCTATTTATAATTCTTCTTTCTAGTATTTAATTATTTTGGTAATGATTGTGTGTGAGAATTATGAGTAAACATGGTAGTTCTTTGGCTGCGATGATCAAACATGGATGGATTGAGGAGATGACTAGCCATGTGAAATCCATTGATGGAAACCATCTTCTTGAGGCTGGTTTGGAAGGATTTTATGGAGAATACGAAACCGAGATAAATCTAGGATTCTCTATGGGGACATATTTCATCACCAATAACCAAATCAAAGGAATTGATTTTTGCAATTGTTCATTCCTATCTCTACATTTGGTAAGTATCTATATTTTTAACCTATATTTATACTGTATTGGAGTGATTAAAAGTTTGAGAATGATATATTTTTACGAAGTTAGATTTGTTTTATAGAATTTTATGTATTGTTAAATCCTAATATGTAATATTAGTAATTGTAATAAATAGTAAATTGTAATTGAGAAACTACTACTATTTTATTTTTTGAATTTTAAAATTTGAAGTTAAAACTTTAGAGTCTTATTTCAAATTTGAAATTCCCCTTTATGCAATGCATGTCTATCTTATTTTATACATTTATTTATATGTGGAATTAGGCTATATCTACACTCTTGTACTTGTATCCCACATTTTTAGATATCATGTTGCGTACTCACTGCACTCTTACTCAACGTAGCCCTGCATCCACAGATCCATGCAACCTTGGAGTTAATGTTTAAACTTTGCAAACCTCTAAAATAATTCCTATTTAGTTATTATGAAATTAATGTTATCTCTGTGATGTTGTTCTTTCTCTATATGTTATTTTTTGTGTAAACAAATGATTTGCTTGTGTTAAATTTTATTTTTGAGATATCCTTTTCTAAAGTTAGAAACTTAGTTGAATAGGGTTTGGCATTAAATTTGATATCAGATCCAAAGGCTCAAACCATAGGACCTCTAAAAAATTGAGCCTATATAGAGAATCCATTCTCTTATAGGGAATTGATTTCGTGAATGTTGCTTGTTCTCAATATTTAGTTCACTAATATGGGCCCTGTTTTTTATGTCCAGGAAAATGACAATTTAGTAGGTCTTTATTTGTTATTGAATTCAATTTTGATATGCCTTTTTGTAAGACCCAAGAGAATACCGATCCAAATAGTTGTCTTGCATATTTTCCATATCTTTAACAAGTAGGTAGCTAATAACTAATCCCTGCCTCCAAAACTCATGCCATAAGAATGCAAAACGTTCTGCTCGACACTTTCTAAATTGGTTCCAATGTAGTAGTACTGACTAGGGTCATACTTGGACAACATTTGCAACATATTTTCTAGGAAGAAAACCATATCATCATCACCCATGACAAAGCAGTGGAATTCTATGAGATTGAGCTTGAATGTCTCAGAAACAATCTTTGAAATCCTAATTGTTGAACGCACCCCCTTATGGAAAGTATACCTAAACCTAGAAGTATCCTCTAAGACCTTGGACTGGGGCAGAGAAGCCAACTGGGGTTCAATCATTTCTTGGTTACACCACACAAATATCCTCCTAACATAAGGTTTCCAGTATAGAACAACATACTACTTTCTTTGGTTCCTTTTTCTGGAAGAATACGTTCTTCCTAAAGCAATGTTATGAAGGGTGGTACTGCTGGGAGTTGTGTCAGATAATATTTTCTCTATTTTGGGTATTTGGGTAGGCCCTAGTGAAGAAGACATTTCACTAGAGGAATAAACAGATGTATCGGTGGCCATCACCATGGTAGAAAAACATCTTCAAACTACCCAGGGATTGCCTAGAGCTGAAATATCTACCATGAGTGTTGCCTCTCATTGATGCTTCTGCAACATTTTCATCAAAAGAAATGCTCACATTGCATGTGGGTACCCTTCAATTTTCACACACCGCACCAAACAAATATTGCACATCCTCAAGGGTCCAATTTAGCTCCAGATTACTTGGTTTGATCTTTGGATGCATCAATGGAACATGTGATGCATCTAATAGATTCCAAAACAACCATGCAAACCAACATAAATTACATTATAACAAGCCATCCAAGATTATCCTGCAATTATCCATGTGCAATAGAAACACCATGCAAGTTAAATCTAGTTAGTGAAGAAAGTAAATGTATTTGATCATATCAGTGAGACTCCCTATTTCCAGAAGGTCTAGTAGTTGACCTCTGTGCTTACAACAACTTCAATTGCTTGGCTACAAAAGTTCATATTTATTGGTTCTTGGCTCAATTTCATTGCCACACTAGCAACTCTTTGATGTCTTGCACTTGACTTTCCATTTTCCTATGCATTTAAAAAAAATTGTCTTCCTACACACATAATGTTTTGCACCTACTATTTCTTTTGTGTGCCTCTAAACTTGTTTCTCATGCCTTGTGCTCTCCTCATTAATTGTCTTTTGTACTGCATGAACTATACATTCATCTAGATGCTTCTCCAGGAATCCAGGGTATTATCCACCATGGATAGCGACATAGCATGGATGCTTATTTGAAGGACCAAGGAATAAATGTAAACACTGTTGGACTTTGATGATGTTGGGAAGAATAACTAGGCTCTAGGGTGTCCCTAACCCGATGCTCTTGCTACATCCCCAAACGCTTGGAAGCCTAAATCTGTTGTAGTTATGACTAGGTCGATGTTGGATGTTTTTGTTGAGGTCATATTTAAAGTCATTTTGAATACTATTAAAAAAATACCTTTTAGATGCACACTATTTAAATTTAGATCAGTCTATAGAGTAGAATCTACCTCTTTATCTTCCACATGTTTAGTCTATGAGGTTTTTCTGGTGCTTTTTTTATATGTCATGGGACATTCTAACAAATGATAGGCTATGTATCTATGCATTCATGCATAAAGGTTGATGCTTCACCTTCAATGGTTCTCCACCTTATATAAATGTTCTTGAAATCACCTAGTTGTTGTATAGATTCTTAATATACCTTTATGGAACATCCATTTGATTTTCTGTTTATGTCAGAATAATCTATGTTGCAATTTGTTGTTGGTGTGACTGAAAAATTCCTAAATGTTTTGTTGTGCATTATAGAGATGCTCCATATGCACTTTAAGTTTTGGCTTTCTTGGGTGATTGAGGTTGATAATGCAAACTCTTGTGTCTGAAGCTCTCCCTACTAAGATATCATAACCAATTGTTGAGGTTTTGAGAACTTACGAATTTTTGAACTAGACTAATTAAATTGCTCTTAGAGATTGTCTATTTGTTTTATTGTACCTTGTACAGACTTTATTCTTTGTTCTGCTTCTCATGATTATGTTTTATCACATATTGTTCATGTTCAGTATAATAGTTTGAACTTGTACCCTTCAGTCTAGTATTTTCCAATAAAACTATCCATAATTGTTGATCCATCTAAATTAGGTATTTTGAAGGGTTGGAGTCATATAAATCTATAGATTGATCAGTCGGTTAGATTTCAACTTTAAAATGTGAGCTACCACGGCTCTTGGATCAATTTTTATATTTATATTTTAAATGCTCTTCTCCAGATATATGTCTTTAACGGGGCACAAGATGCTCTCCATTTCAAATTCTCTTGTAGAAACTTTGGGATCTTATATGTTAATGGGTGTTTTCCAGAGTATTGCTAGAATTATTTTCAAAGGAAAACCTCACAGGATCCCCTCTCTTCCCATCTCACAGGATCCCCCCTCTTCCCACATCACATGATTTCCACCTCTTCCCTAGAATGTTCGATTGGAGGGCGGCTCAACCACCAACCACAATAGAGTATGGTAACCCTGAGGGATTTTACTGGATTTGAACTTGTCATCATATTTATTGTTGAAACTTATAAGTTGCAAGAGGTCAACTGAATTGCTGAAAGAAGGGCCCTGTTATAACTTATAGCCCCCACCAAGGTTTGATTCCTAAAAAATGTAGTTAGTGCCCTCCCACAAGGGGGCCATTGATTGGCGGTTGATATGTATTGGTTGTTAAGTCAGGCTAGGGCGGTCACACAACTAAAGTGTAAAATTGAATGTCTCACCTTTTGATAGGTTGTGGATACTTGACACTTAAATGTAACAAGGAAGATTTGGAGTTTGCTATGGAAAATTATAGTCAGAAAGATCTTACCTGGAGTCTGATTTCCATTTGTCATATTGACAATCCTAGAGCCCTAATATGAAATGTATAAAATTGTAGCACTATTTAACAAAACCATAGAGAACGTCATGACCCATCCACTAGTTCCTATTGCATGCCTTGGGAGGCTTAGTCAACATCCTATTGCTTGCTACAAGCCCTAAGGGCTTGTATACTCGGCCCACAATAGGCTATAGACTTAGTCAGGAATTGGGGGCCTGCAACATTGAATCTAAATTTTGTACTGTGTGCATTGGCTCTAGTGACATACAAAAAGTGATCTCACATCTATTCATTAGACCATTAGATGACCCTTCATAATGATTTTGAAGGGTCAGAGTAATTGCATTGTGGGTGAAGTAATGTGCATCCACAATATACATCAAAAGAAGAAAGGTGCATTGTAGAATGTATGTGGGGTCATAAGAGGGGCATCATGTCAATATACTAGGTAGAAATATAAAGGGGTATAAAAAATGTAAATGAAAAAATGGATACATACAATATATAGTGAAAATAGGGGTTTTTAAAATTGAGAATACATATTGGGAGGGGTTTAAAAAAAATGATTTTGGGAGGTATTTTGCAATATTTACTGAAATTACGGGTATTGTTTCATATGCCATGAACGAACGTGCTATGTTATAGCTTCATTGGGTGAATCCCTCGGTTCCTCACATCCTCTCCACCAAAAGCGGAAATGGAAAGCTTTCACCATGCACCTAAACCTGAGTTGGTTTGACGATCTTGGGATGGACATATCTCTGAACATATACTTGTTGATTCCCTGCTACATCTCCTGTCGGGACCTCAAGGAACTCAGGAAAGTCCTCACCTCTCTTAGAGAGCCTAGTGATAAAATAAATGTCCTCCTCAATGGATTGGTACCAGTTATCTAGACCAACTCGAAAATCCTTCCTATGATTATCCCAATGTGCAATCTACTGGGAGCTCCTCATAGAAATTGATGAGGCCAACATTCCAATGAGGTACTTAATCCAATGAGTTAGGAAGATTAAGAAAATTTGACTACCCCAATGAGCTACTACTCCTTAATCCAATGAGCTACTCCTTAAGATCCAATGAGCTAAGAAGATAAAGAAAATTTGACAATATTTATTTGACAATTTGACAATAAATTAAAGTGAAGATATGATTTACACAGAGCTCCCTTCAATTATGAGCTGTCAGCATAATTGAAATTTACGTAAAACTAGAATTTACACAAAGCTCCGTTCCATTATCATTTCACGTCACTGAATGTAACTCTGGCCGGTAATATCCAGATCACGGTCTCCTGTAGACGGCGGTGGCGGGTGTTTCAGTGCAATCTTTGCCGGAGAAACGTCTCCGTCGGCGCTCTGAGATTGGCTGGCCGGCGGGCGATCGGCCGGCCGTTGTTTAGCGTCCTTCTCCGTTCCGTAGAGGCCTCCGCCGTAAGCCCCCTCCGTGACAGGCTTCAGGTCAGAGATCGGTCGTATGGGCGGCTCCGTTCTTTGGCGCCCGGCAGTCGGGAGCTTCCCCTCGCTTACCTCTTTGTTGTCCCCGCTTTGCATCTCGAGAGTTGGACGACGTATAATTGACGAATACGCTGCTGGTGTTTTTTCAGTTGAAGTTACGAGAATCGAACGCTGGACTTCGAGATGGGTAAATGGAGAAGACAATGCGTGGAAGGCAAAATATAGAGAGCGCACGAGGCTGGATTTCTCGCCACGTACTGAGTCGTGAGAGCTGAGTCATTGGGGTGAGAGACACGTGTGGCACTTTTCTCTCGAGTTCGCCACGTGTTGTGCATGCACTGAATGTTGCTGTGCCGTGTTCCAAATAGAAGCAGACACAACACTTCACTTTTGGGTATTTGATGTTAAAAAACATTGACAATTACTTTTAATCCTCCAAATAGAAGCATACACAACGTTTAACTTTTGAGTGGTTGATTTAAAAAACATTAAAAACAACATTATAACATTTGTGGTTTTAACTCGATATTCTCAACTAAAAATAAATTTTATTTTGATCTTAAAAGAAAAAAATCATATTATTTGCCACTTAATTTGGATCTAAGAACTTGTACTCATCCATTTTTTTATTATTGTATTATTATCCTAGGGCATCATGTGTGTTCCATCCATATTATTTGCCACTTAATTTGTATCTCAAGAGATTGCATTCATCCATTTTTTTATTTTATTTTATGGCATCTTGTGTGTTCCATCAATACACTTAGGGAGCTCCATAACTAGGTTCTTGAGAGCATTTGGAGGAGACCACTCTCTTCATCTTTAAGAAGGTTATTTGCATACAATGTAGGGCAGCTTTTTCTGGAGGAGGGTAGGTTAGGTGTAAACCCAGCAAGGCAAGCTGCGGCAGGTTACCCACGCAGGAGGGCTCTATATTAGTTAATTCAATACGCCGCGGAGTGGACCAGCAACGAAGTCAGCAAGACCAGAGCTTCTGCATATAATATGATTAAACTCATTCGCATATTTTATAGCGTTGGTTCAGTGAATGTCTTGCCCTGGTCCAGCGGGTTATTCCAAGGTAAAGGGGAAGTAACGAGTTAGTATAATTTGGACTGTGATTTAGTAGAATCGGTATAATGTCCAAACAATCCATCCGGTACGACCCTTATGGGGCAGTAGTGCTCAAACCCAACAACAAGGAGGCAAGCGTTCAATTGTACAGATCGAGCTCCCAAGTGTTCAAGCCATAATCACTAAACCTTTAGGTTTTGGAGAAGACCACTCTCCTGATCAAGTGTTCAAGCCATAATCACTAAACCTTTGGGTCTCTACTAATACCTGGATATCTGGGATGTTTACAACAACATAATCAATGTAATGTGAGAATGGCCATGGCCCATGACTATGACTCAACCATAGAAAAATTGGAGTTTAAGTAGTTTTGAGTTCATTAACAAGATCTCCAAATACACCCAATCATCCATCTATATTATCCATAACTTGAACATCAATACTATTCAACTTTACAACAAAGCCATATGGAAGGCCATCCTCACATTACCATCTATTGCATTCCCTAAACAAACCTATATAAATTTCGTGTAGCCTAAATGTTCGACGATTTTGCCATTTTTCAAAAACTTTTTGGTACAATTTTGATGGAATCCAGTAAAAAATTTGAAGATTTTTTTAAAATCTCAAAGAACAGTGTCTAAACTTGCATAATATGAGTGCCCTAGGATATTTGATGGCATTGAATTTATTTATGCATTTAGAAGCATGATTTGAATAACACAAAATTTAAAATTAATAAAAATGTAATTGTCGGATTTTAATAAAAACTCATTGAAAGTATAAAATCGTCAAATTTTTAGTCTGTCCTATAAGTTTTACAACATTATGTCAACATATGGATTATCCTACTGATACCATTTGTCCCACTCTCATGTATTCCTACCATAACTCTATCTAATTCCCAATGTGTCTTTTTCTTTTTTATTGCAATACCAATCATATGCAAATTTCATTAATAAATCCGTCAAGGTCATGGACAACATTTTTTTTCAAGACCAAGGAAAACTTGCATCTGTACATAGCGAAGCTAGATCTAGAGTAGATCACCGAGGCCAATTGATAGCAGTAAACCTGGGTCGAGGCCAACCTTAATATTGGATGTGAGAACAATCTACCAAACGACAAGTAGAACTGTCACCATAGTCGCAGAAGGTATTAAAGGATGGCAACACCTCCCGCAAGAGAATATTACGGTCTCTCTGACAAGGAATGGAACCTAGAATTCCATCGAGTAAGTGACAAGGCCCCACCATTAGCTCACACCCTCAACCCTCGAGCTCATGAACAACTATCTATCTCTTGAAGATCTAAAGTTCCTCTAATTGAGATAAATATATTATGTCATTATAATGTCTTCCTTGAGTTATCATAAAACCCCACCCTTAGCTCACTCTCAACCCTTAATGTCATAAATAGCTATCTCTTCAAAATCTAAAGTTCGACTAATTGATATAAATATGCCATAATAATGACAATACTTCTTACATTACAAATTAAACTTGCATAGAAATCTTCAAAGTTTTTTAGTTTCTTTTCATATGGAAATATGCATGGGAAACCCAGCAATACTTCCCCACATTAGTGGATGGTAGAGGTGGTAAACCACCGACCATCCTCACACAAGGCCTAACCCCAAAAGACTCAAGGCTCGAACCTGTGACCTATCCCCGAACCGAGAGAATGTGCACACTTCTTACCAATTGAGCTAACCCTTGGGGCTTCAAAGTTTTTTAATTACCGTTGTAACTTCGGTCTATCATCTTGGACTACCGTATTCTCTTCTTTAACTAGTAAGCTTCAAATAAACTCTTCACATAACCAAAATGTAATACATGGTTTTCAAATGCTCATTCCTTAAATACTTTCTCTAAAAACTTTACCTTTCTAGGCGTCCACTTCTCAATTTCAGTATTCTAGGCTTACACACTATCTTTCGGCCCCACATTATTGACATTATCCTTTTGGAAAGGTATTTCCTTTAAACTTTGTGACCATTATAATTAACTCAATAATGTTCAAAATCTGTGAGGATTGTGAGGATTGTGGTTTCGGTTTACAACATTATGGACACAAATAAATATA
>LPNX010200079.1:328322-379784 GCA_001517045.1 Pseudotsuga menziesii | reverse complement strand
CTCAGTTAATATAATTTTGTGTTACAGCTCCATATTCAGTCTCCATTGTTGATAATTTGCATGATCAATTGTTAATTGCTGTGAGTGAAATTAATCTACTTAACCTTCATGAAGAAGTGTCGTTAAGTCTAGGGATCATAATACATGATGCCCAAATACCAATGTTAACAAGTATTTTAATATTATGTATTTTATACATAGTATGTATAAAGAATTAATTATGATTAATTATATAATTGAGTAAAGAAAGAAGAGAAAATCCACCAATTATTATTTATTATTAAAGGATTAATAAATAGTGAAATATCTATGAAAGACTAACTAGGAACTAGTTAAAAGTTCCTAGGTTAAGAATTGGAAATTACCCCAGTAAATTAAAAAAAAAGGTTAAATCAAGAAATCAAGGATTTCTTGATTTAACTGCCCCTTTGACTAAAAATTCTGTCTATAAAGACTCAAGCCAAGAAAAGGCTTGGGGGTTTTGATTTTTATCTAGGAGAATTATTATTCTGCCTATTTTTCTCTCAAGTGTTTTCTTGGAGAACTGCTCCTGCAAGAGAAGGAGGATTGATTCAGAATTGATTACCAGATAGGAAACCCTATCTTAGGATCTCTAAGCTACTTGCATGTTGGAGTGCAGCTCAGGGGGATCCGGATTTAAACCATGAACAGTTATGGATCATGGTTGGGAGGAACGTGGTAGTTCCCAAGTGATTTGGTCATCAAACACAAGTCAGATCTGCATTGAATTGTTAATGTTGGCTATTTAAGTATGCAGGTGCAGCCATTGACAAAGCTTAAAATTCAAGTATGAAACCCTAGAAAGCCTATTCTATTTTATTTCCTAAAGATTCATTACTGTTTATGCTAAGAAATGGCTTCAATGTAATTTCTAACCCTAAGGGTTAAGTTTTATGGTTAACAATCTGCTAGGGTTTGTAATTACAATTTACTAATGTTATGCTGGAGAAGTTTTATTATATGTTGTTTATGTCCAGGGTGGTATCCTTCATAAATTTTACTATATTAACTAGGTTTTGATCTTAGTATTATGTTTATACTTTGTTCTCTGTGTTTAATACTTTGCTGACATATTCCATTTGTCGGCAGAGGCTTGCCCTAGAATTTTAAATAAACTAGTTCAGTAATAATTAATTAAAATATTATTTATGCTAACTATACAAGTTTATATTTTAAACTAGATCTACTAAGAACCGAGTTCATATAATAAGCAAGCTAAACGAGTTATTATAGACCTTCCAAGGTCTGCTTCATATAATCATTTAAAACCAAAATACTTTACATAACTGGATCAAACATTAAATTTAATCAGAGGGATATCGTGACCATCCATGTGGTCCTTATCAAGACTCTGCCATAAAACCTATAGTCTTAACATCTATAATAAAATACCATAAATCGCTTGCATTATATCTTTAAAGGTCCCATATAATATCTATTTTAAACACCCACCTAAAGTTTTACCAAGTAACATTTCATATAACTCTGTAATAATAAACAGAGGTCGTATTAATAAACAGAGGTCGTGGTATCGACCCTCATAGGTTACAAATTCAATTCATAAACAAAATTAAACTCCACAATAAGAACCTTAACATAAATCATCACTATAATCAAAACGCATAACAAAATCCATAGAGTAAATACCTAATATCATTTCTATTATCTCTTATAAAATATTTCACAGTTTGAAATCGCCCAAGCCCAAATCGATGAAGGTCATATACCCAATCATCGGCCACGACCAAGTTTCCAAATCCAACTACACAGTAATAATCACATAGTCACGCTACAGTACCAAAACGATATCGTGGGTTTGCCATAATCTTGGCTGTTACGGCCTTATCGTTTTAAAATAACAAATTACTTTAAAAAACCCTTTTTATGCCAACAGAGGTCATGACATCGAGACCCATGGGTGTTCAAGACCCAAGGCAGAAACTCTAAAAATAACCATATTATAATATTGAATAGGAATCAATTGTTTACTTAAATCCATTGTTTATTTCTCTACACAGGCCATGATATATACTAGGCATCCGGGCTGTGTTTTACCAACACATCGAATTCCTTTTAAATAACGATGCATATGCTAGCAGTGAGGTCATAAGACCCTAGCTACAGCATGGCCTCAGCCAAATAACATTTTAATACATAGTCCATTTTCACATAAGAACCAAATACCATAAGTAAATAACATACAAGCTATCGCAGCACCATGGGAAGCGCTCATGCCATTTACGTCATGGCCTTTACCCACGTTGTCACAGTATTACAATGTCCACGTTAATTAATGACATTACACATAGAGCATTCGAATAGGAGACTGCCTCTACCTTTAAAACCCGAACTCCATTTAAATGCAGTCTCGAATAAAAACGCAGAAGGAAATTGCATACACCATATATCAAGTTAACCATTAAATTTTATAAAACCAATACATATATCTATATACACAGAGATCCCAATGTCTAGTACACAGTCGCCATTAAAGGTCGAGAACAAGGTTTTACACAGGCGTGCCAATGGGCTATGGCACCATCGCAAGCAATGGTGTAGCCCATGGCTATACAATCCCAAAACCAAAACATTAACGATTTACATAACTGAAACAAAATCACATAGAGTCGAATGGCCTAAGAATTGAATCATGGCATAATGCCTCAACATTAAAAATAACCAAGTTTGTATTCATAAGCCCGAAGGAGAAATTGAATTCTATACAGCATCAAACCCCAACCAAAAAACCAGTTGAAATGTAGCTCTTCCCACAGGGTTGAAGGGTGACAAGCATAAGATTGATTAGTAGGCTTACCGTGGCCATGAGTGCAACGCTCGGATCCAACAGTGTTGTAGCCAGGCTGCTCCTCCATTCCTTTCGGCACCTGCAAGCAAAAACCAAGATGGGGATGAGGAGTATGCCATCCTATCAAACTGTAAACCAAACATTGTGCGGGTGTATAGACTCAACACAAGCTTACCTCACAGTTTGGAGGTCGCTTCCATGGCCATCCCTCTGCGCAGAGCCAAAATGAATAAACCACAAATGAAATTACAATGCACATCCATCGTGAGCCAAGCCTAAGGGAAGGTTGTCGCGCTTTTCAATGAGCATTGAATGCACCAGGCTGGAGTCCATTAACGAATTATCAAACCCACTCCCATAGTCAAGCCTTGTTGCAAGGTATCAATTAATACCACCCTCAACACCAACGCTTAAACCCTGGAAAAGCATGGTTTATACTATATATCATGGCAATCCCAAACTCTAACATCAACGTTAACATATTACAAAGTTTGCTTTAGGATAGAATTTCGATGGTACATGGTCCATAGGATGCGCTAGTCCAAAGTTAAGAACCCATGCTTAAAGCTTTTAGATATTGTTTAGACCATAGGTTTAGAGATTAGGGTTTCAATACCTTAGTAACAAAGTATTTATGCTTAAGAACCATGGCATACAAAGTATGCCATGGTAACATCTATGACTACACAAATCCAAAGGTCTACCCTTCAAGCCAACATAATAACCTGTCAATAAAAGAACATAAGAGATGTTAAAAAGTATAGTAAAAATATACATAACATGAAAAAGATATTAATGACATATAAAATTACGAATTTAAAACCATAATGAAGAATAATTAATGTACAGGAAATTTAGACATAATAGCTAAATTGACGATAATGACACTTACCAAGTTACAAAACCAAGTCGATCAACAACGTAAAAACTAGCAATAGGTTATCGATGATCAAGGATGTCAACACACTTTACACCAGATCCCGTCACAAAGCTAAACTGCATTTAAATAAAAGAGGTGCCCTAGTTCGAGTAAACTAAGTAATCCTGCATAACAAAGTAATGATTTACCTTTTAGACCGTCATGGGAGAACGAGTCCCGCCACTCCGCCCACTTTGTTTCCATGAACAAAGTTAAGTTATTATTCCATAATCAATAAGGGTGACAATATAGAAAGGACGAAGCATATAAATCTAGTGTCGACACACAAGCGACAGAAGTGTAAACACAATACTGAGTAGTAAACAATAGTATAAACATCATAAGTAACATACATTAAAAATATTGACTGAAAGTAAAAGACAGAACGTAAGAACAGCTTATGAATAAATAGAGGTACATGAAGTGTATGCTAGAGTTCCGCAAGTGAATAATGTTCCGTTTAGGTATTTTTTACTAGCCTATAAAAAAAAAAATTTTCAATTTTTGGGGACATTGCATGTAGAAGCATGAAGAACATGGGAGAAGAAACCTACTCAAATATTGAAGGTTGTCCCCGACCCAAAGCAATAAGAATAATGCTAGTGAGTAACAATGGTATATTTGAATCAATTTAATTGTAAGAGCTAACCAGAGCTGATATGTAAGCTTACCAAATCCATAAGCTAACGATCTGTGGCCACAATTTGCAAGCTGAGCTGAGAGCAGAGGATTGGATATGAACTTGATCATATCCATCATTTCCTGGTATAGAAGAATGGGGCAATTCTGTGCATCCCAACGCAGATGATTGGTGGTTGAAAGGATGAGATTACTGCGTAGGATCGGCCTATCTGAAGCAGTGAGATCCTTGACTGCAAATATTGGCACTGGCTCCCCTCAAGGTTGGTTCCTATAGTGGATCCTCTTCTGGATATAAGTCCAGAGGAACGTAGGCACAACCTAGATGCAGCTTTCAGAGCCTTGGTGGCATCCACGCCCTCCCTTCCTAACTCTGGCCCAGAAACCAGCGATGCCAAATTTTTCAAGCAAGCTACAACACCTAGAATCCAAATCATGTCAGTAGCTTCAAGACTGAAAGCACTTGCTCTGAGCGAGAAATGCTTGATAAGGAAGTTCACAAGAATCTGGTCATCGCCAAAAACCATGGACACATGGATAAATACGAATTGGATTCCCTTGATCATAGGTGGACTACAACATCATTTTTGCGGAAAGGTATTTTTCACCTTCCTATTCGAAGACAAAGAAGATTGAGACCTCATCTTCAGGAGCCAGCCTTATTTCATGGCCCCCCATGGATTATACTTAAACCGATGGAACCTATCCTTTGATCCATAAAAATACGTGCCATCAGTAGTCCCAATTTGGGTTCTCTTGCACCATCTCCCATTACATTGTTGGAATGATGAAACTCTACAAGCAATCGAAAACTCCCTCAGAAACTACATCAACAAAGCAGAGGCAAAGGGTCTGTTGTTTTCTTGCGCAAGGATATGCGTGGAAGTAGATTTGGAAAAAGCGTCGCTAGAAGTAGTAAACCTATACATGGACGGATGGGGGCACATGCAGAAAGTAGATTACGAGCAACTTCCCTTCAAGTACAAGAAGTGCCATGAATATGGTCATTTTGTCAAAAAATTCCCTAAAGCAGTGCATGAAATTCCAAAAGAAAAAAAAAGCAAGATAAAGGATGGTAGCAGACCAAAAGGGGAAGGAAAACACCCTCACCATTCCTAGTATCAAGTGGATCGCAACCAATGACAAGAAAGGAAAATCCCCAAGAAGAAAAAGAAACCTTGGCTAAAAATCAATTTTAGGCATTGCATATGGAAGAGGGAGAGATCCCATCCTCAAAAACCAGATCAACAGAAGCAGAAGAATAAGAGGTCCTGGAAGCTACAAATATCCCTCCTTCGTATCGTAGAAATGACAGGAATGAAAAATCACCTAAAGGGTCCGCAAAACCAAGTAAATGTTAGAATTTTATCATTCAAGGTAGCATTATGTTAAGATCTTTAACTGAGAGAATAACAATTATAGCGATCAAACACAAGAGACAATGAACACAATGTTTTTCCTCTGGGAAACCATAAATGGAGAAAACCCCACAACTTCCTCAGAGATAGAATCAGTACCAAAGTAAAACCCCAAAATAGTAAGACGATCTCCCGACAGCAATAGCCTCTTTCTTTCTAGCCCCAACAACTTCTTCTCCCTCGGCTATGCGCTACAACTAAGTGTGACTGAGTGTGTGATAAATAGAGAGGCTCACTCTCTATTTATACTAATTCCCGACTTGACAATAACTCACTAGGTCTGACTTCACTAGGAGAGTCTAATAACCCTAGGGCCCTGGAACTATGGGGACTTTAACCCTTGAACAATAGGAGGGTTACCCATAATGACTTGACATGAATTGTTTACATTATAGAAACTCCTGATTGAAACATTGGGGCATGATATGACTCAAATACATTACAAACACTTCCTGGAATAAACATCGGGGTACAATACATAAGATATACAAGTGAATACATTCCGAACTTACAATTACATCAACACTCGCTCTTAACTAGGAAGGTATTCTCTCGACACAATTTATCAGCACAAGTCTTCTTCTCTGTATCATTTGGATCATCATCAAGTTCTCGTCATCTTCAAGTCATATTCATCTTCAGGTCATCTTCATCTTCAAGTCGTCTTCATCTTCAAGTCGTCTTCATCTTCAAGTCATCTTCATCTGGATCTGGATCATCATCACTGGATCTAGATCATCACTCGATCTGGATCATCTCTGTTGGATCAACATCACTGGATCTGGATCATCACTGGGTTAACATCACTGGTGCTATCTCATGATTCTTCTCGTCACAGGAAGTTCTACAGAGCCAACCCTTTATCATGTTGGGTGTAGGCATAGCCTCCATGTAGGTCTTTTTCAACGCTTATATCTAACCCTAAGTCAGAATTTCCTGCCCAGCACTTACATCTTACCTTGACTCGTCAGAAAGGGACGCCCAGCACTCACATCTGACCATGAGTGGAACACATCCACCATCATGTCAGAATGGCCCAGCCCTCACATCTGACCATGGAAGGAACTTAATCCTCTCACCATGTCAGAATGGCACAGCCCTTACATCTGACCTTGACTCATCAGAATGGCACAGCCCTTACATCTGACCTTGACTCATCAGAATGGCACAACCCTTACATCTGACCTTGACTCGTCAGAAAGGCTCTCAGTCCTAGACTGAGGATCCCTGGTAACTGACCAGGTGCCTCCATTCAAAGAATGGCAACATCCCTTATATCTGATCAAGTGGGAACATATCCCTCAATCACATCATAATGGCCCTACACTTATATCTGATCATGTGAGACTACATCTCATTGTCATATCAGAATGGCCCTCACTCCTAAACTGAGTATTCCTAGTAACTGACCAGGTACCTCCATTCAGAGAATGGAAATAGCCCTTGTATTTGATCATGTAGGAACCAATCCTACAGTCATATCAGAATGGCTCAGCACTCATATCTGACATGGAAGGAACCAATCCTCTCACCATGACAGAATGGCTTAGCCCTTACATCTGACCATGGAAGGAAATTAATCCTCTCACCATGTTAGAATGGCTCATGGACTCATCACTTCCCTTTGAAGGGAACCTCGAATTGAAGAACACCAAGCTTCTCCCTGAAGTACTCAAACTTCACTCTAGCCAATGGCTTTGTCAACACATCAGCTATCTGTTCGTCTGCCACAACATACTGGAGCTTCACTGCTCCTCTTTGCACCATAGTGTATCTTCCATTTCATCACTGCAGCCAGAGCAAGTACTGATCTGATGGAAGTGTATCTGGCTATAGGTGCAAAATTTTATTCATAATCTATTCCTTCTTTCTGGGAGAAGCCATGAGCCACAAATCTTGCTTTATATTTTTCTATGATGTCTTCTACAGCATGCTTGATCTTGTAGATCCATTTGGAAGTTACAACCGACTTCCCTTCTGGTCTTGGGACAACATCCCAAACATCATTCTTCATGATCAATTGATACTCTTCAACCATAGCATCCTTCCATTATTTCCTTTCTACCGCTTCATCATAGTTGGAAGGTTCTTTATCGATGAAATCACATAATAATGCTACATACCCGGAGCAGGACCTGGTCCTCTTTCTTTCTCTATGATTCTCTTTTGGAGCCCCATATCTTTCTGCACCTTCGATAGCTTCTTGTACCCAAGCAGGTTTCCTCTTATGAGTATTCTTCTCCTGAGGTGGATCTACATGTTCTTGAGGTTCTTCTAATTCTTGATCTTCTAATTGACTTTCTTCATTCATGGTTGTGTCTTGAATTTTGGGTGCTTCTGTTTCTCCAGGTTCTTCAGCAGGCCTCTTTTTGTATTTGTTGTAAGCTGAGTCTTCGTCAAATGTCACATCCCTGCTGATGTCAATTTTCTTGAATCCTGGGAAGTATATTCTATAAGCCTTTGAGCTTTCAGAGTATCCCACAAATATACCCTTCTTTCCTGAAGGATATAACTTTGTCCTCTTTTATTTTGGAATGTGTATGTACACTGGACAACTGAATATTCTGAGATGGATGACTTCTAGTTTCTTTCCGAAAAATACTTCTTCAGGTGTCTTGTTCTCGAGTACTCTGTGTGGAGTACAGTTCTGTACATACACCGCTGTTCTGGAAGCTTCTGCCCATAGATGCATGGGAAGATCTTGATCATGAAGCATAGCCCTTGCAGCTTCCATGATCGTTCTATTCTTCTTTTCTGCAACCCCATTATATTGTGGATTATATGGAGTGGTTAAATCCCTCTTAATCCCTGAATCTTTGCACAACTATTTGAATTCATTTGATGTGAATTCTCGGCCATTATCTGATCGAAAAATATTGATCTTCTTCTCAGTGTGGTTCTCAATCAAGGCTTTGAATTCCTTGAACTTGCTGAATACTTCATCTTTGTTCTTTATGAAGTAAATCCATGCCTTCCTAGAAAAGTCATCAATGAAAGAAACATAGTATACATACCTGCTTAATGAAATTGATGACATTGGACCGCATACATCGGAGTGAATGATTTCCAAGATTCCTTTTGCCTTGATCTCGCTACTTGGAAATGTCTTCTTTGTATTCTTTCCTTTTCCACATCCTTTGTAGACTCCATCATGTCTTGCCTGAATTTCTGGAAGACCTTCAACAACTTTGCTTGCAAGTGGTAGTGCTCTGTAGTGCACATGTGCAAGCCTTCTATGCCAAAGTTCATTTGGACTGAGTCATGGACCAAAGCTTGTTCTGAATGGCCCTTCAATCTGTATAGGCCTCCCTCTTGTTCCCCAATCACTACTGCATCATCGAAAGTCTTTCCTTTTGTCCACATGAGAACTTAGCCATATACAAGTGCAACCCTCATGCCTTTTGCATCTAATGCAGATATGGAGAGGAGGTTCTTGTTAAGTTTCGGTACAAACAATACATCCTTCATCTTCATAGACTTTCTAGATTCTAGCTTATAGGAGGATTCCCCACTACCTTTTATTGGATACCGGTAGTCATCTCTGAGTTTCACCTTGTGGGGTGATTCATGTTCTAATAGTCTCAAAAAAGACTCTTTGAATCCTGTCATATGTTTGGAAGTCGCACTATCTATAAGCCAATCATTGCTTCCATGTGTAATGTTTCCCGTGAGAGCGAAAATCAAAACATATTCTTCATCACTTGAATAATCATCACTTTCTTGCTTGTTTCTCTTTGTGGAAGGTTCACAATCTTCTGTAGCATGAGCATGATGTCTTCTCTTATTGTTTTTCTTCTTGTGAGAGTTTATTTTGTTTCTAGGACAATATTTGGCATAGTGTCCTATTTCATCACAAGTATAACATCTGAGTTGAGTTTTCTTGTAGGAAGAGTGCTTACCTTTAGAATTATGATGGTGATGATGGTCCCTTCTATTTTTTTTGGATTGAAATGTGAGAGCTTGATCTTCACTTCCCATCTTTTCTTCTCGAGCTTCTATCCAAGATTCTTCTTGTGAGCATTCTTCCCATAGTCTGCTGAACTTGACTAACTTCTTTCTGGCACAGATCCCTTGAATGAAAGAGTCCCATGTCCTAGGGAGACCATTCAAGGTGGTCATTACAATCTCTGCATTCTCCACTTCTTCATCCACTACTTCAAGTTGTTCTTTGATCTAGGAGACCCTTGTGAAGTAAGACTGTATGGTCTCCGCATTCTGAATCTTCACATTCTTCAACTAGTTCCTCAAAGTCATCTTCCAGTTTATGTTCTTTTCTTCAAACAGTTTGGTTAGGGCATCAAACATAGCTTTAGGTGTCTTTAGGGAGGACACCTGTGGTATGAGGTGATCCTTGATTGAATTAGAAATAATCCTTTTAGCCATAACCAACTTATTCTTGTGTAAGGCCTTAGCCTCATATCCCTCTGGAACTGGAAACCCCTCATTGATGTAGGAGTCCAACTCATTTTCTTCCAGGACCAGGGAGATCCTATACTTCCAATCTCAGAAGTTATCAGCTCCCTCAAGCTTTTCATCAAGCTTGGTATGGTGAGACATCTTAACTGAGAACCTCAAATGGAAATACAAAAGATTTAGATCTTACCAGGTCAAGATGTCGGAACTGGATTTGAAGCAGAATTTCTGTAGTGCTGGTTCATGAGCAGATTAGGGTTTGAATTTCCCGGAGTTCTTCCAACCAAATGCTTTGATCTTGATCTCTAAACTTCAATTTTGAGGAGGATATCAATCTAGGCCTGAGCTCACTCAAAAATTCCACTTTTGTGGAAAGCCCTAATTTTCGGCAACAATGTCGGGTCAAAAACTGAAAATGCTTAGAATCAGATTCTGCTTCGATAGAAAGATGTGCCCTAGGGAGGAGAGTCAGTCCAACCTTCTTTTGCTGAAAATATATGGAGAGAGATCCAAAAAGTATGAATCCCTAGATTCCGCAGCTGCACAGTGTCTTCTTCTCAGGTTAGCTCTGATACCATGTTAGAATTTTATCATTCAAGCTAGCATTATGTTAGGATCTTTAACTGAGAGAATAATAAGTATAGCAATCAAACACAAGAGACAATGAGCACAATGTTTTTCCTCGGGGAAACCATAAATGGAGAAAACCCCGCAACTTCCTCAGATATAGAATCAACACCAAAGTAAAACCCCAAAACAGTAAGATGATCTCCCGACAGCAGTAGCCTCTTTCTTTCTAGCCCCAACAACTTCTTCTCCCTCAGATATGCACTACAACTGAGTGTGTGATAAATGGAGAGGACCACTCTCTATTTATACTAATTCTCGACTTGACAATAACTCACTAGGGATGACTTCACTAGGAGAGTCTAATAACCCTAGGGCCCTGAAACTGTGGGGACTTTAACCCTTGATCCATAGGAGGCTTACCCACAATGACTTGACATGACTTGTTTACATTATAGAAACTCTCGATCGGAACATCGGGGCATGACATGACTCAATTACATTACAAACACTTCCCAAAATAAACATCGGGGTACAATACATAAGATATACAAGTGAATACATTCCGAAGTTACAATTACATCAACAGGAAATACTGGGAAGCGATGGTAAAACACAACAAAGTAGCACAACAGAGTTTCTCCCAAGAACAATCACCTCCACAAAGTTCACGGGATATGCATGATGCAGCACTGTAATCGAACACAAGAGGAAGGAAATCACAAAGATATCATAAACAACAGGAAGCAGAAAGAGAGATAGAACTAGGAAGACAACGAAGCTTGGAAGAAATAAAACTCCTACAATAACCAAGAAACCCAGGGGGGGACAAAAGTGGATGGAAGATATCGAGTAGGATCTCAATTGCTCAAGAAATGATGAAAGTCGTCTCTTGGAATTGCAGGGGCTTGGGAGGCTCAACCAAAGAAGAAGCAATAAAAGATATAATAAAATCAGAAAATCCAGACATACTGCTAATCCAAGAGACAAAAATGCCAAAGGCAGAGATCATCCAAGTGGGAAGATTATCTACATTTAGTAGAGTTTGCATATAACAATGGGAAGCAAGCATTATTGGGCATGAGTCCATTCGATGCTTTGTAAGTCAAAAAATGCAGGGCAGTAGTTACTTGGGATAATCCAGTGAACAAAATATTACTTGGGATAGAATTACTTAAAGAAATGGAATAAGAAGTCGCAAGGATTAGGAAGAATTTGAAGGCCCAAGATAGACAGAAAAGCTATGCGGATAAGAATAGAGTGCATACAAAATTTCATGTTAGGGATCATGTTTACCTACAAGTGAGGCCAAGGAAAAGTTCCTTGAAGCTTGGAATTTGTGCCAAGTTGTCACCAAGATATTGTGGGCCATTTGAAATGCTTGAAAGGATAGGGCGAGTTGCATATAGAATTGAATTTCCTGCTAACACTAGGGCTCATAATGTTTTTCGTGTTTCTTTGCTTAAGAAATATGTGCATGATCCTAACATGTGATTGATTGGGATGTGATCTAGGTGGAACCTGAGGGATAATTCCAAACCGAGACATTATGCATCCTACACAAGAAGGTGACATTTCTCCAAAACCGATCCATCAGATAGGTAAAGGTGTAATGGAAGCACTTTGGTCTTGATGAGGATACGTGTGAGTTGTAGGATTCCATGAGAGAGGAATATCCATTTTTGTTCTAAATTTTGAGCAAACATCAAGGATGATGTTATTCCAAGGCGGAGGGGATTGTAATACCCCCAGTTTTGACTTAGATGTATTTGAACAAAAGTATGTAAATGATGTAAATATGCTATTATGGATTCCTAGTGCAGAGCTCAATTCCAAGGCCCAATTAGTGAATGGCTAGGAATGTACGATGTAAATATTTAATTTTGACTTTGTGTTTGTCTTATCATTCCAATTCGAATGTATGCAAATATTATGTTCATAAATAATAAAATGGTCCAAGAATGGTTGTGTAAAGAGCACCAAAGCGACTATGATTCCGCCAGAGGAGAAGAGGAAAGTGGGGGGGCATGGTAAACCAAATACTTGCTTCCAAGTGTCAACTTTAGAACCCATCCAAAATTCTGTCATGTGCCTTGAATAAGCCAACTATCTCCTTTTTCACTATTTTCCAATCATTGAATGCATGTGTGGGGTTGGTTGGACAAGTCACATCATGCAGTTATTGAAGCATGGGACTGATTGCACTTTTGTGACATATCTGTCAGCTTCCAGAAGTTAGTTTGCATCTTCCATGAGTCTTTTCTTCTAGTGTAAGAAGTTATGTCAGTTGTCTTGCCACGATTTTTTCATACCTCTTGGATTCAACCTTCATTCTCACACACTCTCATGCAGATATAAACTACCTAGAGCTCTATATTTCTATTCATGACTTGTATAATCTAGTAAATTTGAATTTAGGGACAGAGATGCAAATTTGGATAGGAAAATCATTTTTTGTAGGTGAGTTGAGAGGTTGGGTGAGTTAGGGACCCTTCCCCATTGTTTTCTACTACTCGTAGATGCTTGAGAAGCCATGAATTGAGGTTTCAAATGGTTTTTCAACATCATTAGCAGGTTGGTATTCTTCTATGAACACACTAGAAGCACTCGACAAGATGGATCACCCAAGAGAGTCATGTATCAGTGAAGGGGATTCTTGAGCCAAGAAGGGTGTTGTGTGGGGAAGGTATTGTGGAAGAAAAGGCTATAAGAGCTAAGTGAGATCCCTATAGAGCTCTGTATGAGCGTTTGGCTAAGCATATAGAAGAATGGGTTGTGGGATGAGAGAGAAGCCTGTAGTTGTTTCCTTTTCCCTGGACTCATAGCCCGACTGAGGGGTGGCCTCTTAGCAGAAAGAGTATATGCTAGACATATTTTGTGTGGAAAATTGCTCTTACACGTCCAATTTCTTGGATAAGCATTCTTTAAACATAAGTATTCATATGTGTTTGAATGTGAAATGATTTTAAATGATTTATGTAATGTTTATGCTTGTGTATGCATGTTCATTGTGTGTAGATCGATTTATTTTCCATTGTGTATGTTTATTTCTTTTCTACACATGTACTTTATTCGTCTTGAATTCATAGCTTTGATTTGGGGTGAAATTGGAGGCCCCAAATTAGCGTAATGTCCCATCTTGATGATTGGATAAGGTGAGGGGGATGTTACATCTCCTAATATATGGATCCATCGACCCTACATCCTTGATTGTGTGGTGGGGATGTAGTGTAGCCACCCTTTCAAATAAATAGGTGTAGATGAAGGTGCCAAACCCAAAATACTTGCTTAGCATATTTTCATGTGTTAGTTGGCACAACATTGTCATCGATAACATCTAAGTACTCAAAGTATATGTCACCCGGTACCTTCTCAATGATCATAATCTTACCATTTCTAATCTAATGGGTCCCCACGGGCCCAAAGAGTTGCACGTATCCTATGACCACTAAAATGCCTCCAAGATATTGATATCCTCCATCTGAATAGGGGAGTCATGTAGGAAGAAATCCACCACATAGTAGGCCTCCAGAAAATCCTCCATAGCTGCATATCATGGTCGCATCAGCTAAGTATCGGGTACCATGCCATGCATGCATAGACCAATCATGAAATAAACATTGGTAAAGGTGAGGTTGATGTGCTCACCCTACACTATGAATTCCCTAGTGTCAACATCCTAATACTCGATGATCTTCATCAAGAGAAGACCACCCTCCCTCATCAGTGGGTTTTCAAGGAACTTGGGAATCCCATATTGTGCTAGTATCAAACTTGTTGATATGTCAATATTGACAATTATAGAATCCTATAGTTGGATTCTCCAACCACTTCACAATGCCATTACCATAATACTTGTGCAACTACTCACTATCCAATACTTCCTTTGAACAAATCAACTTTACCAACCTATTTCCTCAATATCTCCTAGATGCCATTGTTATAGTTTTTTCCTCATACTACGTTTGCAACTTAGTCAATGATTGATTGTCAACTATCTATCTCCAAAATACCTAAAAGTGTGATGAACTAGCATGGTCTGATGTTCCAACACCGCCCCATCAATACAACACTCTATATATTCAAGAGGTGAAATTACTTATGTACACCCCCTGACAATTACAACTTCCTTAAGCCAAAGCATAGCCCAAAGTTTGAAAAACATAGCTTCTAATAAAGAATTTGTAAAGATATCAACAATCTGATAATATCTTCTACAATACACAAGCTTAACAATAAAATCTTATATCAATTGTCTCAAGTAATGACCATCAATATCCACATGATTCATCTTACTATGCGCCACCATATTTCCAATAACATGTATCATACTTTGGTTATCACAAAATAGTATAGTCATAGATTTGACTAAAAAACCATTAGAGGAAATTTCAACTCAAAATGGGCCTTTTAACACTAATTCAAATTACATGTCATCATGTGTTAGCCAATGAAATTGCTTTAAATTTGAAATACCGTATAGGTCTTAAACAATTTTTTAATATAAATTTGGGGATAGGTATCATAAAAAAACTACTTTTTTTGTTCGTATTTTCGACATATATCCCTGTGTTTTTACTCAAATTTTGATCAGCAGAGCTTCCTGGATGCGAAATTAAATTTCACATCCAACGAGTACCCACTCGGCATACTTTTGATGGACCTCGACACCCCAAAAACAAGAAATACCTGAAAAAACGTGATGACTCGTTGGATGTGGAATTTAATTTCGCATCCAGGGAGCACTCCCGATCGAAATTTGAGTAAAAACACAAGGAGATATGTCGAAAATACGAACAAAACAAGTAGTTTTTTTCTTTTCTTCCTTCAAAATTAATAAATATTATTTTATTATTTTAACTATCATTTTATTATTTTTCTTAGGAGGCCCATTTTGAGTTGAAATTTCCTCTAATGAAAGCTCTCCCAAGAGTTATCAAATCCATACCACTTTTATGTGAACATTGACTGCACAATGATATTTGGACTCTATGGTCAAATGATAGACCACATTCTTCTTCTTCCATGACCAAACCAAGGTTCTTGAACTTCCAAGACAAAACACATAGCTAGTTGACTTCTTTGCATCACCATCCCTAGTCCAATTCAATTTGGTGTCACCGACCAATGGTTCTTTAGTATTGGTGCAATATTTTATAGCAAGTTAATAAGTGTCGCTGATACAATGAACATTATATTTGCAGCCTTCTAGTCGATTTCTTGAGGATCCTACATAAACTAAGAAACCATACTAACATAAAAGGAAATACCAGGTCAATTATGAGTTAAATAAATTAGAATACTGACTAATTGTCAATAAAGAGTCACAACAACTCAAAGTATGTTGTCATATTCCTTTTTCAACTTCACTCATGACTAAAAAGGTGTAGCACATGCTTTTAATCATTCATATTGAATATCTGCAAAAGATCTATTACACACTTAGATTTAGAAATAAATATATCATCATTCATCTGTAAAACTAGAATATTCAAAATAAATGCAATATATCAAGGTTAGTCAATTCAAAGGTATCAAACAATTGTTTCTTCAAACCCAATATCATATTGACATTGCTTCCAGCAATAACTATATCTACATATAATGCAACAATTAAACTTTCACCATTTACATGTAAGACATTAATGCTATGATCTAATTTGCAATGTTCCAAACCAAGGTTGATTAAAAAAAATATCAATATTTTCAGACCAATCCCTAAGGGCATGTTTCAAACCATACAAGGATTTATTAAATCAACAAACAAGACTAAAATCCTTCTCAAAACTGGAGAGTTGCTTCATATAGATTTGTTCATTCAAATCACCATGAAGAAATGCATTTTTTACATCCATCTAATGTACCTCCCATCAAAGTCAAGCAACAAGTGAAAGAATCAAGGGAAATGAGTTCATCTTTGGTCAAGGTTTTTAGTGTAGAAATTGCCTTCTTTCTAAGAAAAAACATTTGTAACCAAACGATCCTAATGTATTTCAAACACACCATGAGATATGAATTTATTCTTGTAGACCCATCGAAATTTCACTATGATGTTTCCTTGCAGTCAAAGAACTAAATCCCGAGTTTTATTCTTCATCAAGGAATGATATTCTTATGTCATGGTGTTCTCCCATTTAGGCTGACCATGTGCATCTACAAATGTATCTAGATGGCATGCCTATTAACCTTTTTATTTGGGTTACCCTATCAACCTCATTCTCTATAGTTATGTTGATCTTTTCCATTCAACAAATAGGAATACTACTTCATGTTTAATTTACCCTTGTCGAGTAGTTTCTCCTATTCCCTAATCAACAAACAAAAAAAGAGTCAAAGTATAATCCTTACCATCTTCTTTTCTATATGCCCAACTAGTATGGAACATCAAACATAATGCATCATAAAATGGTTTTAGATTCATGAGGATCATTTCAATGATTCGATCATATTTCTTCAAAAATCCCTTGTCGTCGTTCACCTAATTTCAATTGCAACTTCTCACTAAAAGCCAAATAGTCACCAATCATGTCAAAGGAGAGAGGATCGAAATATATCAACTCATTCTCAATCTGCATAACTTGACTTTCATCAACTTTATTAAATGAATTCTTTAGTTTATTCCATACCTAATGAGGATAGTTTATCCCACTTGTATGAAAGTGAATCTCCCTCAAAATGTAGGTGGTAATCACTTATACAACCTTATTGTGTTTCCCATCAAGGACAAATATGTGTTGATCATCTATTTGATATGGGATCATGATATTGGTAAACTTCCAGAGGGCCTTACTTTTCAACAAGGCCTCCATATCTTGTGACCATATTCCATAGATGTGACCATTAAAGATCATGGGTTCTTGCTTGGAATCCATAACATTGAAGTATTGATCTAAACCTTGATTCAGTTTGTCAGTCGAAACCCAAAGTCAAGCAGAAAATGATTCAACTCAATAGATCATGTCTAGTTGACAAATCAAAAGGACGTGTAGACAACAGGTTGTGATTCAAACCAACAACTCTAATATAATGTTGGAGAAAACCAGAGAATTCGAAAGATTAGAGATCAAAGAGCTAATTATTCCAAGAAGAGGTGGTGTTAAGAGACATTAATTCAATGCTTAAGAAAATCATAGATAGACAATACATAAAAAAGCACACACTTCACCGTTAATAATTCAACCCATAGGATAATTATTTTATAACTCAAAGATGTAACCAACTCCCTTGAACTAAGGAAGATTGTGTCCACATACTTGTCCCATAGCATATAATGACCTCCTTAAAATTTTCCAATTTTGTGCATTAGTTGAGAGTTATTTTTCAACTACCCAACCAATTAGTTGGCTTAGTTGACTCCTCTATTGATCAATTAGTCTAACTAGTCAAGAGCCTAGTTGACATGTCAATTGACTGACTAGTCAACCACTCAGTTGACTATTAACTATCGATTGTTTCTATGAAGATATAGAGGTGTTGAGAACTAACATGGCTATTGTTCCAATATTTTTATATACATAGTGCATGCCTATGAATAAGATTTCTCATGGAAACCTTCCCTACCTCACTAAGTTTTATCACAATCTTCTTTTGGTCTATCCAACTAATGCAAGTTTCCAATTCCTATGGTGCACACAACCTTCATGAAAGGGAATTTGAAATGCCTATGGTGAGTTTTTACAATAGGCCAAGGAAGTCCAAAACCAACTCATATAGTCATCAACCTCATGTCATGTTTGTCTGTTTGGACCAGTGACATTGAGGTGATCATGCAGAGGAGGTTCCTAAAGCCTCTTAAGGCTAGGGAATTACATCCTCACCCTCTAAAATTAATTAATGTCCTTAAAATCATCTAAAAGAACCTACTATCCTCCAAGTCTAATAACTAAACTTATGTATCTATCCACAATTGGCTTCTCTAACCACTTCACAATGTCATTACCATAATACTTGTGGAATTGCTCATTATCCAATACTTCCTTTGATCGAAGCAACTTTTCCAACTTTGTTTGAAATTTATTATGGATGCCACTATAGTTGTTGCTGGCTCCTACTAGAATCGTGACATATTGTTCCTACAACTACCTTATGCTATTGTGGCAACCCAACGCCCACTAAGGATTTTGTTAAAATGTCTAGGTGTTGCACACTTTTGAGTTATTAGTGTTTCTGTCTTTGTTCAATTTTACCATGCATCTACACGTTGATATACCTCATGCCCTTAACTAATTAGGTGATCAAGTAAACTATCAGGTCCAACCCATGAGAATGCACATCCTCATGCTTAGAATAGTCACTCCCTTCCATAATTTAGTTTTGTTTGAACAACTTTTTTGGATGAAGGCAAAGTCACCACCTTTTCCTCAGAACTTTCACAAAGGCACCTCTATCACCTTTCCTATTTGTTGCCTCTTATTGACTTACTGTTGCATTGGTATACTCGATTGCTTAACTGGTGGATGAGTCTCAACAACGTCTTCCAAGCTCTGCAATCCTTCCAAACCAACAAATGTATCACCCTCAATTTGTTCATCTCCATAAAGTAGAAGAGCACTTAACATATGCAGGGTTATGCAAACATGTTCCTCAATCATGCCACCATTTTGCAACTAACAGTCTTGTTGATTGAGTGCCTTCGTGAGCTACTTCGACCCTTCCCAACAACTCTGAAATGTCTTCCTAAGCCCCAAGACTTGGTTCACTTATTGCATCAATCCTACTCTTGTCCACCTGCATAATCTGTCAATGAAGCCTTTTATTTCCTTCAAAGCCATGGTGAAAAGTTCCTAACTACCCAAGTTTGGGAAGTTTGGGTAGTTCTGCATAGACAAACTAGCCTAAGTGCTTGATGCATCCAAGCACAAATTTGTAATCACAACTTTTTTATTACACTATATTGCCTACCAACTTTCCTCAAAGGCTACACCATGCCTTAAGTTCACCCAAAGTTTAGAGAGGAGTCTCTAAGTTACATACCACTACTTTTTCGTTAAAAAATGGCGAAAAGTTTCTCTAATACCAATTGTCACATAAATAGCAGTTGTATCATAACATACATGCATATATTTGTTCATATATATATTATTTTGCATGAATTCACATAGCAATGGATAACACGTAAGGTATACCATATCTCTAAAATATCAATGGCATGAAATTTGGAAAGGACTATCTTAGGTCAAAAGAACATAGTGAACAAGTGACATAAAAAGGGTAATACGTATACATGTCCTTCTTGCACTTTCGGTCATTTGATCACCCAAAGTCCAACACAATCCCTAACATAAGATAAGATTCCCCATCGCATGTAACCCTTGCATGGTGGGGGGAGACCTCATAAGATTCCTTTTTTATTAAAGTCCTAACCCTAATCAATTCGCCCACAAATAAATTAAATAATAATAATTATTGACCAGGATCAATGTATAAGTCTTATAAAATGTAGACATCTAATAATAAAAGAAAATGAATTTCCACATGGGTCCCGTCATATCTTCCTTTCGTTCCAAGAAGGAAACAGCTCACAAACTTCAAGTCCAACGCATGGCCGTTCATGACGACTAAATGCGAAATGCGAAATGCGAAAAGTGAAAAAAACAAAAAAATATATAAAGAACGTAGAAAAGTGGAGAAAACAAAACAAGAAAGAAATATAAACTATATGTAAGTTAAGTGTAAAAGACTTTTTATTCAAAAAAAATAATCTTAATGGAGTCAAAACTCTCAAATTCATGTGTTCTTTTCATTCTTCTTTATAAAGTATCCATAATAACCTTTATTAATTTTTTCAACCTAAATAGTCACACAAGTCTCTCAAACCATTATACTAAACCATAAATATAATAAACTTAAAAAATACACAAACACATAAATATTACTTGTTGTAACATAACTAATAAAATCTTTAACAATATTTTCTAATATAATAATTAAGATAATATATAATATTATTTAATTAAAAAACACCACCATATTATTTAGATCCCTAAGTTGACCATTAAATGCAATAAATATTCCACAAAAACTTTCTCGAAACATTTATATATACAAGAAGGAGATTCCAACTATCATTAGGACCAAGGGGATTCCAGATACCAGCTTCAGTGTATGCAGCGTTTAGGGTTTGGTATTGTTTGGCACCTTCTGAGATTGGTTTTGTGGTTGTAGCTGACTTGGTGCGGATATCTGACCCTGCTTAGACTGCCTACTGCCCTGTCTGGGTGTTTCTTGAGCTTTTTGGCGTAACGGTTGATGGGCGCGGTCTGTTTTTCCTGTGGCTTGAAGTATTCTATTATGCGGTCTCGTGGTTTCGTCGGCCACCTTTTAGGGTTTATTGGCATGCACGTTGTTGGAGTTTGACCTGGTATTTGTGCATTGCCGGTCCACTCGCTCTGTTGGGTTGATTGTGCGGGTTCAATGGACTTTTTGTTGCGACTTTGGATGGTTACGCTCTCCGTATGGCCCCGGATTTGATGGGTGATGTCGCCTTGGTTGACTTCAGCGGTCGGATGCACTCAAAATAATGATGCGCACTGGCTCAGGTAGTTTCTGTTTTCCTTGCTTTTTTATATCTGTTCTAGGTATAGGGCTTGGTGTACTCGATTTTTCTAAGGTTTTTGGGCGTTTTTCTGACCACCCCACATGGAGTTCACCCTCGACTCTGAGGGCTAGTACCAACCATGTTTAAAAAAAGTGGGAACTAGCCCTCTGTCTTGTTTGTTTTGTCTGTCAGTTGGGTCTTTGTCGGTTACCCCGGTTGTCAGTGGGTACTCCCTATTTGAGCCTTGGTTGTTTTCTGACTGGATAGCCGTGAGGGGTCTGCCCCTTCTACCCCTATTTTTTATTGTATTCTTACTTGGGTTCTAGCGCACAGTCTTGGTTCCTAGCGCTCTGCCTGATGTTGTGCACTCTACCTTGTATTGTGACTTGGGTGGTGTTTCTCTTGTCGTTTGGGATTGTTGCTTTACCAAAGGTCCTGTATTTTAGTCGTGACTTCCTGGAAGCTTCATGTCGTCTACGGGTAATCCTAGTGCCTCTTTGATGGCTGGTGGGGGGCCTTCGAGGAGATTTTCTCAAAACCCTGGACAGGCTCGCCGAAAGGAAAAGTCGCTCAAGGTCCTTAACCAAAAACGTCGTTTTGTTTTAGGTCACGATGTATACTTGGACAAGGTTGATACCCTTTGTCGCTGTGCCCTTATTGGTAGAAAGGAATACTGTTCATTATCAAAGGATGAATGGGTTGAATGGGCTCCCATTCATTGGAAACCTGTGATTCAATATGTACCCACTATCAGTCTTTTAGCAAATAACTGGTTGGTTTTTTTGTTTATCGAAGACTCTATGCCACCCGTATTTTGGAAGCGCTGTGGACCATCCAGAAGGGTTCTCTTGTATTGAACCGCTGGCATTTTGGCTTTGACCCACTTACGGAAAGAGTTACCATTAGGCACTTGTGGGTTCTTATACCTACGTTACCCTTCCCTCTGTGGAATAACGATATCCTCGTAGGTTTAGCTAACTTGCTGGGGTGCTTTGTTTCCCTTGAAAAGGACTTTCACTTGTTATTCGACAAGATGACTGCTAAGGTCCTGGTTGAGCTTGACATTTCCCAAGGGTTACTTCCTGAGATTGAGATTGTTTGTGGGGATCATTTTATTACTCAAAGGCTTGATTACCTTAGCATGCCCTTTAGATGTAACTACTACCATGAGATAGGGCATTTGTGCAACTCTTGTGCTCTTCTCCTCAAGGGTTGTCCAGTTAAAAGGGGTTCTATGCCTGGTCCTAGATCCTGTCCTGGTTCAATCTCTCCCCCACCTGAGGATAATACTCCTCCCTTGGATACCTTAGCTGGCTTTGCTTATGATATTTATGTTTCCTCCTCACCTACTCCCTATGAAGGACTCTCCAAAGGTGAGCTCATGTATATAGAGGACATTGAAGTATGTGCCCGATACTCTTGCCCTGTGACTACTGCTATGTCTCTGAAGCATACTGTATTGGAACCCTACTCTTCTTTTGAAGACCTACCAAAGGGAGGACCTCCCCCATTCACCCTGGAACATTACCCCTCGCTCCCTGCTTCCTCAGCCTCCCATACCACTCCCTCTCCTGACTCTTCTGGTTCACCTATGAACACCTTACCCTCTAGCCCCAGAGATGAGCCTGCTTTCATGGATCCCTCCCTCCTAAACTCACCCTTGATTTTATCTGATAAGTCACCAATGTCTCCCTCCACTCTTCCCCTAGACTCCATCCGATTCAAAAATGTGACCATTCGTAAGGCTAAGAAGCATTCCTCTGTGGACTCTGAGATTCAGAGCAGTTATACCCCTGTCTCACCGAGGTTAAAAAATGCTGCCATACAGTCTCGTACTTTGTCATCCAACTCACAGGTTCTTAGAGCAAGTTCTCCTAAAGGGTCAGGTTCCCCATGAAAATTATTTCCATGAATATACGGGTTTTTGGAGGGCTTTCCAAACAAAAATCCCTTGGCTCTCTGTTCTCTGATCTAAATCCGGACATGATTTTATTACAAGAAACTATGTGTACCTTTTCTCAGTCCCTCCTTCTATTTTCAAAATTAAAACCATGGTGGGAGTTTTGTGCTCTGGATGTTACAAGAATTTTTGGTGGTCTCCTTGCAGGGTGGAACCCTCTCCTGGCTTGATGCAAGGCCTTTTCCTCTATTGCTGGCATTGTGCTCAGGGCTAGCATTAGGGTGATTTCAAACATCTTTACCATTATAAACTGTTATGGGACTTATGCACAGAGAACTGTATTTTGGGATAACATTCTGGCAGGGGGTCTGTTGTATTTACCTAATTTACTCCTGGTTGGTGATCTAAATTTTACTATCTCCTCATTTGAAGTTTGGGGTACTCATGCAAGAACTGATCCCTTGGCCTCTTATTTCTCCCAGCTTATAGCTAATAACAATCTGGTTGATATCTCTCTGAACTCTCCTGGCTCTACCTGGAGGAATGGTAGGCAAGGGAATGCAAGGATAAGCAAAAGACTTGATCAGTTCTTATTATATGACTATCTTCTGCCCTGCCTGGCCCTCTATAGATATTGGGATCCTCCTTCAGATGTATCTGATCATTACCCTATTTTCCTGGAATGGGGCCTGAGACTTACTGCTATTTGTTATCCTTTCGAATTTAATAGAGCCTGGCTCCTGGAAGATGATTTCTCTTCACTTGTTAATTCTTCTTAGATGGCTTCTTTGACCTCGGGTCCTCTTACTCATTTGGATTCCTTCTCTCTTAAGCTGGGCAGACTCAAAGGTTCAATGAAGCGCTAGGAATGGAAGAAAAAAGGTGAAAGGAAACAATTGATTTTGGATCTAAATGATGAGATTGTTGATATTCTACAGAAGGACTCTGGTCTTTTGTTTGCTGAAAATTCAGAGAGGCTCAAGACTCGTCAAGAGAGGAAAGGTAAGTAATGGGCTCATGAGATTACCTCGCCAAGACTGAAGAGTAGGGTGCTCTAGATAAATGAAGGGGATGCTAATACTAAGTTTTTTCACTCCTTCACATCTGCTAGAAGGAATTCTAGTGCAATCTGGTCCCTAAATGATATGTTTAGTAATGTGGTGTCAGAGGATGTACTATTAAAACTGTTGGGAAAACAACATTTTAGTAATCTTTTTCAGGATGATGGGTCTACAAAAATATTTGATCAACTGAAGGTGATCAGGATTTTCCCCATGCTGATTGAGAAAGAGGATGTAGAGCGATTTCTAGAGCCTATAAATACTCAAGAAGTGGAAGTTGTTCTCAAGGGCTTCAAGAAAGATAAAATACATGGCCTGGATGGATGGCTAGTTGAGTTCTTCTTGGATTTTTTTGATCTCATTGGGGAGGAACTAGTCTTGGCTGCAGAACAAGCAAGAACTAGTGGGAAAGTTCCTGGTGCACTTAATTCAACTTTCTTGACTTTGGTCCTTAAGTGTGAAAAGCCTACTACATTTGCTGATTTTCTCCCTATATTGTTATGCAACCTTGTTTACAAGGTCATATCCAAGATTGTAGTTATTCGTCTGAAACCCTTACTAAACAGAACTATATTGGCTCAACAATTTGGTTTTTTAAAGGATAGGAAGATTACTGAACCTGTGGGCATAACTCAGGAAATTTTGCACTCTATTAAAACCAAGAATTCTAATGTGATGGTCTTAAAACTTGACTTGGTCAAGGCTTTTGATAGGGTTAATTGGAATTTTCTGAGATTGTTGCTCCTCTAGATTGGCCTACCCCTGATAGGTGTGAACTGGATTATGGGTTGTATTACTAATGTCTGCTTTGCAGTCTTAGTCAATGGAACACCATCTGCTTTTTTTCCTGCATCAAGAGGTATTCATCAAGGTTGTCCCTTATCCCCCCTAATTTTTATCCCGGTGATCGAAAGTCTCAACCGAATTATTCTGGATGCACAACAAAAAGGACCGATTAAAGTATTTTAGTTTTCTTAGGATCTGTCCATCATTCACTTGTTATTTGTTGATGATGTCCTTTTATTTGGTATTGCTACTGTCAGTGAATGGAAAGCATTTAAAGATGCACTTGACCTGTTTTGCTCAGCTACAGGTATGGCTGTCAGCTTGGAGAAGTCCTCCTTTCTTTACCAGAATGTGGATGAAGGTACTCGATGCCAAATTTCTCAGCTTCTTCCCTACAGTATGGCACCCATCCATACTGGTTTTAAGTACTTGGGGTTTCGCCTCAAACCCTTGGGATACCGATCCTCAAACTGGAAATGGATGGTGGAAAGGTTTGAAAACAAGATAAAAAATGGTCTTATAGGCTACTTTCTCTAGGAGGAAGAGTTGTTCTTATCAAAATAGTTCTCTCGGGACTTGCTATGTACTGGTTTGCCCTGGCCAGATGCCCTAAATCTATTCTGAATTTACTGAGGAAAGCTATCTTTTCAATCCTATGGGGGAGCATAGATGGACATCAGAAACATCATCTTGCTTGCTGGGAAGCGATATCTATCCCTATTGAATGTGGTGGCTGGGGTATTAAGAACTTGGAATGGTTTTGGATCTCGCTTATACTGAAGAATTTGTGGTTGCTACTAAATGGGAATGGCATTTGGAGCCGGATTATTACATTTAAGTACATTAAAAATATACCATTGGAGGACTGGATCGGATCTAGGAATTTCATTATCATTGGAACTTCTTACTTCTGGAATGGTTTTATAAGGATTTTGCCTTGGATCACTGGTCATCTAGGCTGGAAGGTGGGTAATGGCTTGAAAATTCACCTGGGAGTTGATCCGATAGTTGGTTTGGACTCTTCTTTCTACTTGCCATAGGACCTTCAGGATTATCTTTCTGATTATGGGATTCCATGTCTGGCCCAGGCACAAAACTTGGATGGTCCTTCAATTGGTTTAAATTATTGGTATTCGGTGACAACCCTCAGCTTGGGAGGTGTTTGGGCTGACGAATGGACGTCCTTTGTCAATGGCCTGTCAAACGGTGGCATAAGAATTGGAAATCACGAGGACTCTTTGCTTTGGATGTTTGATAAAAAATCAGGAATGGTCTCGGCCAAAAAAGCTTATGAGCTCATTGTTTTTGAGCATTTGCCTTCAATAAGTAACGATATTCTCCTGAAGGTGTGGGGTTTCAATATACCTCAGAAACTGAAATGTTTCATTTGGTTGGCTATTAATAACAAAATCAATACTTGGGATAACCTACACAAGAGGGGTTGGGTTGGCCCTGACAAATGATGTCTCTATAAAATTGAAAAGGAGACTGCTGAATATATCTTTGTTGGTTGTTCCTTTGTGAAGGAGGTCATTCACAGCTTGGGAAGGTGGGTTGGTGTCCATTTATTGTGGTCTGCCCCATCTCTTTCTGAAAATTTGTCTCCCTGGGTTTCAAAAGGAGGAAAGCTTATGTATTTGCCTTTCCTTTTCATTTGGTATCTTTGGAAGTGCAGGAATAGCTTGATTTTTGAAGATAAGGAACCTATTATTTCTAGACTTTGTCATATGATCATGTTTGATATTGCTTCGCATTAGGTGCCTCAAGCAAACAGAAACAAAGTCAGGCACATAGGTGACCCTCCACAAAAAAATTCCCTATGGTTTTTTTTTTGATGGAGTTGCGCTAGATTCACTTGGAGGAGCAGGTGTCTGTATTTGGTTAAATGAGCAGCATTCTCTCTCTATAAGATTAGGCTATGGGCAAAGCACTAATACTAGAGCTGAGCTTCTGGCGCTATGGGCATCATTATACATGGCCAAAGATATTGGGTTTCCATACCTACATATCTTTGGCGATTCCTCGGTGATTATAAACTGGGAAAGGAATGAATCCACACTTACCATGGTGAACTTAGAGGCCTGGTGCATAAACATCAGGCAACTCATATCTTTGTTCACCTTTGTGGATTTCAGTCATGTCTTTAGAGAACATAATAAGAGGGCATACACATTATCCAAGGAAGGGCTTAGTATGGCTGCAGGCCATCTTTCCCTCACTGAAAAATGTGAGGATGAAGTTGTTGGGGAGGTTTCACTCCAACTTTTTTGAATAGCACTGCTCTGGTTCTTAGACTATTGTCTCTTGACTCTTGATTTGAGAAAGTTTTTGGTTAAGATGATTAGTTATGTCTCTGGATTTTGAGTGTTTCAAGCCTTGACCTAGATATTGCTTCTGGGTTCTTATTATTTTCTATAAGGACATATTTGACTGAGTGGCCGACAAAACATTTTATGAGAGGACCTTTTTTGTACATGATGCCCATGCTCTAGTAGTTAGGCTCAGTGGAAGTGTTTTCCCTCTTGATGTACTGCTGGTTGATATCGGCTCCATATGTTTTGGACTGTTGTATTTTGTTGATGTACCCAGTTCCTTTGATTCAATTGAATAGCAAGGAATTCCTTTTTTCGTCTGAAAAAAAATATAGAGGAAGACGCAATGGATGGATTCCAACTTTAACATTTAGCATGCCTTAATAAAGCAATATGTTTCTTTAAAGATAATCCTATAACAAAGTTAAAAGTTTATAAGTTAAAACCACTCTAAAGCTACACTTATTTTCAATCACTCTAAATCCACCTCAAACCAAATGTGCGTTAAATTAGTCCGACAAAGAAGCGGCATGTGACCCACAAGAGTATTATAGGAATCAGGGACTTCTTACAACCACAGACCAAAAAGACCAGAAGTTTAATTCCAAGTAACTTCACAAGTGCATCCAATTTTCTTTGTGGCAAATTTTTGATTAAAATGTTATATTAAAATGTGATAACTATTATATTAGGGATTTATGGAATTTCTATTAAGAATTTAAGTAAAAAGTAGGGTGATTTTAGATTATTTAAATAAAATTTTGGAATTTTTGAAAAATAAATAAATTAGAGTGAAACAATATTATGTTGAAAAAAGTCTGTAGTGGCAGAGCAATTGATAAATGGATGTGTTAAGAGAAGTTGTGAATGGAAGGTCTCGTAGTCAAATCCCTCTTTCCCCATGCTTCAAGTTGTGTCCATGCACTTAATGGTTTCTCGCTTTCCCTAGTACAAAAAAATAAAAAATAAATATATAATGTTGAAAAAAAATAAACTCATTAGATTTATTCACTTATTAATGAGTTTCATTCTCAAATCATTCCACATTCATTCTTTTGCAACTTTATTTGAGAATCCTAAAATTAATGACATTGAGTAAATGGCCATTGCATCATACAAATTTGGTGAGTCAAATTTAGTGTAAGAAAAATTAAAATTAAAATCAATTGAAATAGATACTACAAATATTATATTATAGATTTTTTTTCAAAAGAATAAAAAATCCCAAGGCACCCATAGTGTACAATCTCAACAAATCAATTTCACCAATCCAATAATACAAAATAAAAAAGTACACATGATTGATATTGAGATCCTAATCTTCAATACACAACAATGTTAGGTAGCTCAAGAGATCCCTTGTCAAATAAGTATAGTGGGTTGATGCATTGATGCTTCACAATTAGTTGGTCAGTGGAAGATCCATTAAGCATTATGGGCCACCTTTTCTATTTTCATAAAGGCCTTTGTCATAATCCCTTGGTGTCGATAGAGGAGATTAAACTTGTAGTAAATTGAATGTCCTTGTAGCAAATTGAGAAACATGTCAACTTAGGTTGGAAGGATCTCAACTTCATATGCTAACCATCTAAAGTAAACTCAATTTAACATTCTAAAACTTGGTTTAATATCAAATGTCAAAACATAAATAGCCATGCCACTTCCAAAGTTTAGTCAATGTTAAAGAGATGAAATCAATATCCAAATCTATGCCATTTTCCTATAGAGTTATACACGGCTATCACATCACGTGATTCGTATGTGTCAGGTGGGGGGACCAGGCCCCCCTACCCAAGGGTGTAGGGTGAGGCCCCCATGACTAGAAGTTCAAGGGCAGAGCCCTTGAGGCAAAAAAATGGAACTGTCTAGTGTATTTTGGTTCATTTTAGAACTCGCTTATGTATAATAGGGAAGTCACCCCTGGAATTGTATCATAAGAAAGATTGCAGTAATAATAAAAGATTGTATTTGTCACTACCCCGAGTGTTCTACATGTGCACAACATGGTTCCCACATAAATATCATGTTCTATTTTAATTGTTGTTTGGTTCCATTTTATATTTTTCTAACGTCTAGTGTCATATCCTGGAAAACTCACAAGCATAACGTTTTCTGTGAGTTGGAGTTGCAACAATGACATGAGGTTTAACCATGTTTAAGATTAAGAATTTTGATGGAAAGAATTTCTCCCTACGGAATATCAAGGTGAAGGATTTTCTTGTTCAAAACGATCAAGCCCTATCCTTGAAAGGGGTTGCAAAAAAATGAGCGGCATGACATATGGAGAGTGGAAAAAGCTAGGCAGGGAGGTGATTTCTACAATTTGTCTTTTCCTACTAGACTCTATTTTGTTCAATGTTGCAGAATAAAACAGTGTGCAATCCCTTTGGGAGAAACTTGGGAAGTTGTAGAGACCAAATTGGAAACAAATAAGGTTTTCCTTAAAAATTTTTTATTAGTTGAGGATAAAGAAGGGTTCAATTGTGACAAATCATATGAATGAGTATAACACGCTAATTAGTAAATTGTTCTCAGTTGGTGTAATGGTGGAGGATGGGGATAAATAAATGATCTTACTATGGTCCCTCCTAAACATCTGAGATCATTTGGTGATGACCATCATCAACTCAACATTAGGAACTCTTAAATTTGATGATGTGGTAATTGCTTTGTTGGGAAAAGAGTTAAGGTAAAAATTGTCTCTAGAATCCTCTACCAGTGAAGCCCCATCTATGACAGGTCAATCTAGCAAAACAAGTTAACAGGGTAGATCACAGTCAAGATATATGGCCAGAGGATGCAAGATGAAATGAAAGTGCTAGAATTATGGGAAAACAAGGCACTCATGGAAGGACTATTGGCATCTTAAGAAGGAAAAGAAGGACAAAAATCCAGATCAACCATAAAATTATACTAGAAAAACTTATTCAGAAGAAACAACAACATATGAAGTTTTTATCTCAGTAATAGTAGATCTATTTTATATGCTTGGTTTTTGGACTCAAGTACATGTTTCCACATTTCTCCACATAGAGTTTGGTTTGTAAAATATAATCCTATAGTGGTGGGATGGTCTACTTGGGTGATGATCATCCTCTAGAAATTGTGGGAAGAGGGGAATTAGGATCAAGCTAGATGATGGGAGAGAAAGGAAGACATGTGATGTACGACATGTTATAAATCTAAAACATAAATTGCTATCAATCAAGATGATGGATAAACTGGGGTATTCTACTATGTTTGGTGATAACCATTGCAAGATTACCAAAGAATCCGTAGTGGTATCAAAAGGATAATCTTATGGGACTTGGTATCGTTTGTGTGGTGATACAATGACAAATCATGCAACAATAGGAAACTTAAGGAAAGTTGTGTATGCAACGATATTGGGGTATCAATGAGTGAAAAAGGTTTGAAAATTATGCATGAGCGATGCATGCTCTATGGGATGAAGTCTTGTAATTTAGACTTGTGTGAGCACTATATTTTTGGTAAATAGAAGAGAGTTCGGTTTACTACAAGCTCTAGTAAAAGTTTTGATCTTTTGCGACTTATTCATTTTTATATATTTGGACCATAGCCGACTATGTCTGTCAATGATGCTAGATATTTTCTAACTTTTATAAATAATCATTCTAGAAGAGTGTGGGTATATTTTCTAAAAAATATGTGTAAAGCCTTTGAGAAATTTAATGTATTCAAGGCACTAGCAGATAAATTTTTGGGCAAGTCTATTTTATGTCTTAGATTAGATAATGGAAGAGAATATTGCTTCAAGGAATTTGATAAACTTTCTATGCAAGAAGGAATTAAGCACCGGAAGAATGCTCCATATACTACACCACAAAATTTATGTGGCTTAGTGGATGAATCACACAATCATGGAATGCTCAAGAAGCATGCTCAACACATATGGGTTGGATAATGGAGTATGGGAAGAGATTGTTAATACAACTACTTATCTGATTAACAAATCACCTACAACTACGATGGATAGATAGGTTCTAGAGGAGGTTTTGTGTGGAAAGACAATTGATTATTCTCATTTGTGTGTCTTTGATTGATTCATTTTCCCATGTGCCTAAAGAAAATAGGTCCAATCTTGATCCAAATTCAAGGAAATGTGTTTTTATTGATTATGTTAATATAGTTAAGGAGTATATATTGTGGGATCGTACTGAACACAAGCCAATTGTTAGTCATTATGTTATTTTTAATGAAAAATCCGTGCAAAGGAAGGAGGTACAACATACACTTCAGATTATACTTGTTGAAATATAAATGAGTGAAGACGAAAATAAATCTTTTGATAAGCATGAAGAACAACAAGTAAGTTCAACAAACACAACTCAAAATATTTACACTTCCTAAGAGATGTCCAGAAAGGTATTATCTTGATTTTTATCCTTCTTTTGCTTTGTTAATTGATGATGGTGAACCTATTTAATTTCTGGAAGTTGGAAAATCTAAGAATGAAGATAAATCAAGAAAATCCATGGACGGATACTTGAAAGAACTACACAAGAATAAAACATGGGAACTTGTGTATCTCCCACTTGGAAGGAAGGTTGTTGGAAACGCATTGGTGTATAAAGTAAAGAATAACAATGATGTGTTGTTGGAATGTTATAAATCTTCCTTGGTGGAAAAAGGCTATGTGTAGAAGTCAGGTATATATTTTAGTGAAATATTATCTCTAGTTGTGAAGCTTGGTGCTATAATATGTATTAATCCCCGGTGTTGTATCATGCATAAAAAACATATGCACATATGCATTACGCCCCATGCCTATATTACCATGTGCACCAGAGGGAAGTTAAATTTTAAACAATTTTTGGGTGAAATGATAGCGTGTATATTATATAGAGCAATGGTGCACTTGTTATAAATAAAGCATCGCTGCAAATACTTGTCATGCACACCATTACATTTTGAAACAATAAATATAATCGTACGATTTGTCATTTAAAGTAATAGTGCGATTTAAAAAAAACATTGCATTTTTGCAATACTATATGTAATAGGAACCATTGCGTATTCTGTAAAAAACACATAGGGTTATATTTTTACAGAACACATCATTTAGTGAATTCAAAACAATACAGTGCGCTAATAAGTATATATTTTAATTAAAAAAAATTAAAACAAAATTTCAATTATTCATTTCAAAATCAAATATTTTTATAATAATATTGATTTGTATATTTCAATTGTTTTATTTTGATATAATGATTACATTAATTCATTATCCATAGAATTACATTTTTGTTGTTTATAATAATTTAAATCATCTTAATATTAATTAAGAAAAAATACAACATTTTACAACATTAGACAATGCAATAAAATAAGAAACCCATTTTATTATATGCTATTAAGAAACTCATCGTCATACAAAATATGACAATTTAAAGGTCCACAATAATTAAAATGCAACCAATATGTAATTGTTACACTTATTGGTAACCTATCAACATCCAATTGGGATAGTATGTTCAATACATTAAACATGTTAATATGTAATTGTTACGCTTATCGGTAGCATGTCCTCATCCATGGCAAAACAAAATCTTTGATTTCCATAGACATATATTCCAATACATACAACTTTCAGTAACATTCAATTATATTGATTGTCATTCATCACTTGAACTGCTCTCATTGTTCATGTTGCTTGCATGCCTCATTTCTTCATCACTTGTAGGAGATATTGTACTTGGGTTATTTAATATAATATTTTGTTAATCATATTGTTTTTATGTTCCTCATATTCATGTTGTTGTTAATGTTTGAGCAAAATAGGGGTTGCTTGAACTTTAAAACTTTTATCAAACAATTTCAGCACTTTAAATCGACCACATAAAATAATCAACCACAAGAGGCAAGATATACCCTGGGAAAACCCTCCAAACAAAAAGGATGAAAAACCTAGCAATTATTTGAGTATGATAAATAGATTTGTAGAGAATGTTTCACAACACATAAGCAGATTGCTCCATAATAGATATCACCACAACTAGTAGGGAAGAGAGATCCAATTCAACTCTACAAAAACAACTGTATGCAATTGCGTATTGAACTTTCTATATGCCTAACATATTAATAACAAGACAAAACATCTAGTATGTAGAAGGGGGCGAATAGGAGGCTCAGTAAGCACACTGAAATCAATACATGGCACATTCACTAGGAGTAACATGTGCTAGAACTCCTCTCATGTGATCAATAGCGCCCTCCTAAGCTTTAGTGTCAAACTAACACTTCAGTTACTCTTGCATGCACAAAATATGTGCCCTCCTTATTTTTTAGCTTTAATTGGATGCTAACTGACTTGAACTGAATGTGATCTTCTTGAATTGAATGTGAACTAACTGAAATGAACTCAATCTTCAATTGAATGTTTAGGAGACTAACTGAAAGTATTTGGTACTTCACAATCAGTGATACCCATGCACAAACAATTTGCATGAATCAAGGAGATGTTCCTTCTTTAATTGACACATTCTTTATTCACAACTTAGGCTTAACTGAGGCCTTCATAATTCGAGTTCACTTGAGGCATACATGTACAATTCAAATTCATTCTCTTTCGTTATGTTTTATCTCATTATCATTAATTAAATATTGCATGGTCCATATGTGTATTAATTAACTAACCATCTTATCATATCATACTCAAAATAATTGTTCCATACTGATGATCATATGTCACAACCAGGGTCATATAGTGAGATGTTAAAGTAATTCACTCTAGGGGTATCTAATGCCTAAAGGAGACTTATAACACCTAGTGACCATGACTAGCAATACATCACATAGTATATTTTCATGACTTGATACAACATAAGTCTAGACTTTGATACAACACAAGTCTATAGTCTTGATACAACACAAGACTCTAATCTTGATAAAACACAAGATTTCGATCTTGATACAACAAAAGATCACAATACAAGCAACTTTCATGAATAGGAATTAGTACAACACAATGTCTTAACTTGATACAACACACATTTCTGAACTTGATACAACACAAGTTCCTAACTTGATACAACACAAGCATCCTAAAGAATGACTCCTAATGCTATACATTTAACAGTTTCATCTACAAACATGGAAAATAAAATGTAATAAGTATATCTACATTTATATATTATTATATACATGATTGAGTAAATTTAAAAGTGTAACCTAGCAACAATTGTTTCATAAGCTGCGGGTGTTAGCATGATCAATTGTCGGCATGGAACGCCTCGGTCCAAGATCCCTATGCGTGGCACGCTACATGCAAACGAGACATACATCAATCCCACCACCTTGGATTCTAGATCTTGTTCTCGTGTGTGGAAGGAGAAGGTCAACATTTCCAGTCCCACGATGTAGGTTGGTGACACCTTGTCATCCTCCTGTGCATTCATAGCGGATTAGATGAATTCAATGCAGGATGGTACATGGTCAGGGTCCAGTCAGGGTGGTGATTTGAAGCACATTGCCATGGAATATTGGGGTATTGTCTTTGCTGGGTTCGGTATTCTTCTTTCTTGGATAGTGTCTTTCACGTGACTCGAATCTTGGTCTCAGCCTCAGGGTGGCACTAGCAGTAGGGGTGCTCTTCTGATTTTGCTTGGTATTTTCCACTGATCTGTCAATCCTCAATACATAGATCTTTTTACATCTTTTCGCAGTGTGGGAAGCTCCCACCATTTATCTCTCTCTCTCTGCGCAGAGTTTGGCCCTCCCTACAGAGCCCAAGCATCTGGCTGATAAACACGTTTTGACAAAGAGGAACGCCTCGACGTGCCAGCATGGGTAGAGGGAAATCCCAAAGAGGGTTTAGTTTGCAGACAGAATACAACTATGAAAATCAAATCACCAAATTGGTCTGCATCCTTATAGATGATTGGGAAGGAAGGGTGTTAAACCAACGACTCACAACTGGGAAGGTTGGTAGCCAAATCAATCATTACTGGCTTGTTAAAAATATGTTGGGAAATCTTGTGGAAGATATGCTCAGCAATTGGTCGGATGCGTGTGATACTGTTCTTGCTGTGAAATCAAAGATGATAGAAATGGATGCTCACAAGTTTGGACAACACATTCACCTGGAATTGCATGGCATGAAAAGTTGGGCAGGATGGTCACGTGGACGGAGGTAGTGGGAGTGCAACTGGGGGTAGGTCCTAGGACACCATCTCAGTTCTGGCTCCACAACTGGTATAATTACCTCCTTTCCCCATTCCTACCACCTTGGAACCTCTATTCAAACGGGTGAAGGAATTCGATGGCCTGAGCATTGATCTTCCACAAGCAGCTTTGGTGACCACCACCAACACAACCACCATTTCATAGGAGTAAGGATGGGGATGCCCCATGATTGAGGAAAACCCCCCCCTCTTAAAGCATGCTTAGAAATGAATGGTCGTTTCATGTTTTTTTGTTCTCGTTGTCTAGTTTGGTTATCCCTCTATTTATTTTTAAAAAAGAACTAGTTAATTATGTTAAATACCAGCTACTATGACCGTCTTATAGTCTTGGACAATTTCAGTAATAGTTTTCACAAAAGGCCCTCCATTTTTTAGAGAATTGGGTGGTGGTTTCACCACCCGAGACCTCCTCTGGTCAGGGCAATTTTTGTAAACCTTGTTTTCATAAATTAATAGAATTTTGTAGCATTACAAAAAAAACAATTGTTTCTTAAGCAATACACATTCTTTTGAAGTCTTGTTTCATGCCTTCTCTTAAAATGTCTTTCGTTGGCTCCACTCCATACTTTCTCTCCTACATGTTTTGCACACCATGACAAAGCATAGATATAATTAATATAAAGGTTTTTTGTTGTTCCATTAATTATTAAATGAGGGAGTTAAACAATGTAACTACTTTCAAATTGTTCAATTAACCCTTTATACTTCAACATATAATCACAACCCATACTTATCCATTATTAATTGATTATTCAGATGGCTCTTCTTTGTACGTTAACACCTTTCTAGAGGCAGAAATAGAGGTTTAAATTCTTAATCGTGGCATTTTTCAATGAAAGTGCACTATTGTGCTTCATAATATATATTGTACTACTAACAATCTAAATATTCTTTGTTGAGAAATAACTAAGATTGTTTGTATGTTTGAGAAGGAATTCTGCACTTGACTTTTATGGACTTGTAGGTCCATCTTCTAAGTCACCTACCTGATGAGGTTAAATTAGTATGGGTGCTCTCATGTGTTGGATGTTCTTCTTAGAGAGGTGCATGCAAAAACTGAAGGGTTTTTTTATACAAAGGGAAAAATCATAGGGCTCTATGGTGGATGGGTAGATAGTATACAAGTCATTTTATCATTCCAATGAGTACATCAAGCAAATTGACGACACATAAGAGGCAGTGGTTTGGGATGAACAACATGATGAGGACAATAGGGAAGGGGAGATACTCCAAACAAATGGAAAAATACGCATAATGAAGAGTAACTCACTTATCCTTTGTCAAATTTGTAAAGAGAAATTGTTTACAATGAAGTTGATAATATATATTTTTTACTAATTTTTTTGAATTCTTGTATACATTAATGCATTCATAAATTGTGCCATCAATAAATTTGTTATTTACAACATAGAGGAAACACAACCATGGGTCACCTTGTATTAAGAGAAAAGAAGGAAATGACACAGTGACAAAAAATAATTTAGAAGGTTGAATGGTAGGAACATACCATATTCTGAACATTTACAAGAAAATATGTGAAAGATCTATCCCAACAATTGGGTGGATTAGTAGATCACACATAAATATGGCGTGTCTGATCACTATCCATGTGGAGAAGAAGATGCACTAAACACAGGGATAGGGTGCAACAACTTTGTAATAATCTCTCTATGTACCATATTCAATTTATAATGCACAATTGAACTATAACATGTATTATGTTTTTATTAATTCTTGGATTATTAGACATATGGCACCATCCTTTGTTCGCATTTTTATAGATGCATTTGTTACCATTTATTTGGGCATATGGACATCATTTTTGCATTGAGGATGCTGATGATGGACACAACACACAAGATTGTGGAGTGGAGGTTGAGTTCCACCAATCTAGTCATGCTAGCCACCATGATAAAAAACTAATAGAGGGGAAGTCAGGTTACATTGAAAAGATACAAGAGATCATGCAAGTGGGATTCTCATCTTTTCAATGTGTTATTTTTAGGTGCAAGTGGTGGGATACCTTCGATTAAATTAATGTAAAGGAAGATCGTGATAGTGGGATAACATGTATGAACTTTAATAAAATGTGGGTTTAAACTAAGGAGCCTTATGTTTTCACAAAACATTGTAACCGAGTGTTTTTTTTACCAGAACGCATTGGATGGGAATTAATGGTTTGTACTGAGACATGTTCCAAGTTGAAAACATATTTTTGAGAACAACAATGTTATAATGCCAAGCAAGCTAAAGATAATCAGGGTGATGGCAATGAAGGGTGACATGTAGATGTTTAATTTTGGCATTTATATTGTGGATGTGTCATTTTATTATGGGTATCTATTGTTTTTTTCTTCATTTTATAATGCTAGATATGAAAAATTATCCGTGAGATGTAGAACAGTTGGTTGCATGGTATGGTTAAGACACCCCCTAAGCAGAAAGGTTGTCGGTTCTAATCCCATGGATACCAAAAATCCAACCATGTTAAGGGTTGGTATGGTCCAGGCCGGGTGCGATCCCCAGGTGATTTTGACGGCTTAGATGCCCTTGGTTTGTGGTAACTTAGCCAATGGAAAACCTGCTAGTCAGGCAGTTCCACCACTTTGCAAACAAAAAAAATGCTAGATATGAAAAATTAACAATCATTTAATACCATCATTTAAAATGTATTAAATAGTTCAATCATAAAATGTGGTTTCGATATGTTTTATTGTCATATTTATGAAGATTTCTAAATATTCGACAATTTGGTTAGGACATGGGCCTTTCGTCGGAATCTAGTTATTTTTTATTTTACAAAATATGAACTTAATTGTGTTTTAATGGTGATTTTGATGGTAGAAACGAATTCAACACCATCAAAAACCCTTGGGGCACCCAAAATTTTGGAATTTGATAGCTGTAACCAGGATTTTTAAAAATTTCTGCTAGATTTTTTGAAAATTATGTCGGAAAAAACAAATTCTTATATTTGAAATCGTCAAATGTTTAGACAATGCATTTATTTATTGTTTATTACAACAAATTTAACAATTGTATTATAATAACATATATTAATGTTGACTTTTGAACTACTAAGCATTAATTGAAATATGAATCACAATTTTGATGACATATTTATATAATAAAATAGTAAAGATTAAATTTAAAGTAAATTTAATTTAATTTAAAAATGATTGCATCGAAGAGGTGCATTTTACAGCCCAGTATGGGAGAGATGTGTAACTCCTTCCGTGTTCATCCTAGAGTTAACAGGTGTCCTTTATAAAAAATAGTAAAATATTATTAAAAATAACATGTTGGCTTAAATTAAATTTAAATTATTTATAATTGCATATATATAAAACAATATAAATTAGAGAAACTAAAACCATAAACATTGGATTACGTATTTCCTCAACACTTCCACTCTGAAAAAAGGTTTACACCTTGAGATATTTGATCCCTCTCAATGCTTGGTAGATCCCCTTTTAGATGGATCTATGTTGGCGATATTAAAATGGCATAAATGATGAATTGTTCATTCATAAGAAAATAATTCAAACGGATATCAATGTCACTTTAGATGAAAGTTTTTTTTAAAATATGTTTCAAATTTAATAATACAATTTGTAATTATTATCATCAATTAATACTATAATATTTAATATAAATTAATTTAAAAAATCGATGAACTCTCATTTATAATTGTTTTGGTGTTTTAATAAGCAAGGAATTATCACTATTTGTAATATTTATAATATGAATTATTAACATTTAGGTCACTTTAGTTAAATATATTTTTGTTTATTTTTAAATATTTATTATAAAAAACATAATTATTTTTATGGTTTTATAATTATTTTTTAAATTAATTAATTAAAGAAATTAATCAAATGTGATTTAGGATTGTTTTCATGATTTAATATGCAAGATATGGTTACAAAGTTGGAGGAGTTATTTTTTTCTTACATTTAACTATCATATAATTTAATTTGATCAATATTAATAAAAAATATTTATGAAATATAATTTAATAGAAGAATTTGATTAGCAAAAATAATCAAATTGTGCAATCATTCATGGAATCATTTAATTGAGTTTGTAGACATGTTTAATCATCATATTGTATTTTGTTGGACAATAAACAATCCAACTTGAAGAAGAATTAAACATTATATGTCATTGATGGTTATAAGTATTCACAATCACAATTCAAATCAAATGATTTCATAAATATAAAGTTAAACATTATATGGCAACTCTAAATTCAATTAGCTGATACATATCAAATTTAATTTAAAAACGGATAAATCAATTAACAACAATATCAACGTGATATGAAAAAACATAATATACATGAATGATATACATATCAATATACATGTCAAATATACATCTCATCAAAATCAATAAACATGTCATATATACATCTCAAGTCAAATATACAACAAACAATATTCATGTCAAGTACCATTGCTAGGTAGGTCCACCAACAGAACCAAGGGCATCAGTGGGTCCACTACTAGAGATAGAGGGTCTATCAATCCATGTTAGATAACAATGAAGAAAGTAGAGTATGATAGATATCTACATTGGGATCCATTTCACCTGATTTCACCATAGTGTCATGTACAACATCAAACGCTACTACAAGTAGGTGTAGAATATGGTGTCACAACAACTGGTTGCACAAGTTAATCATCGGTTGTTGACACACATGGAGGAGGAGGAGGAAGAGGTGGATCAGTGGATGGTGAAGCTTATAACACATGTGGAGGAGGGGGAGAAATAAGAAGAAGATAAGGGGGTGAATTGATGGATGGTGAAGGAACATGTGATGGAGCATCATGTGGTGGAGAAATAGATGGTGGAGGACTAGATAAACATGGTGGAGGAGGTGGAGGATTATGAGCATCATCATCAGAAGATGATCCATATAAGGAGGAATTAGCACCATCCCTCAACCTATATACGAGGTTGAGGGTAATGACAACATGATGCATAAGTGATGTCATGTCACGAGGAAGGGTCACCCATATAGCTGATAGATATGGGACTCGTAGTATATGTCTAACATTTATAGGTTCCACTTCATGTCTAGCAATCAAGCCACAAGTGTTATCTTCCACTGTTTCAACTCAACGATCTATCCTGTTGCTACATGGAATGCAAGGTATATGTATAGGTGGTTTCTATAGTGGATCCACCATCACCTCATACTATTAAGGAGGCACATCCCTAACATATGTCTTGATATATGCAAAAAAATAGACAATGATAATCAAATAATCGAAAAAATGATACAATAAATTATGTATTTAGTAAATAAAACAAGAACATATGCAATTAGATTTTTCAAAACATAATGATAATATTACCTCTATCATTTGGTGGCTAGTCGAGAATAAATATAATGGTCAAACATCCTATCCAATCCATCGTTGCATAGGAGTGCTCTACAATATCAAGGATACGATTGTCCTCTTTAGTAAAAAAATCACAAATCTCTCTACTAATTAGAGTACATGGACACTCTCATTGGTGCCTCTTGGGAAACAACTATACCCACATGTTCATACATGCATCAATAATAGGCCTTGGAGGTAGGTGGGTTAATGTTGTTCAATTGGCATGAAAACTCTCAAAAACTAAAGTACATAACTTTGATGCAAACAAAAAATATAACCCCCTATAAAAATAGTACAACAATGCTAAAAAAAATACAAAATTGTCACAAAATATCTCTGACCACCTGATCAACTGAAACCTTCTAACTAAACTATATACATAATACATCAAAGGGAAACTAATTCTACCATCATAGGTATAGGGTGTCAATAGTGACACAATAAGGGACAAGAACCTAACCTGCTGTGCACAAAATGAATTTATTTACAAATGGCCACCAACAACTTGGAACTCCATGGCCTGCAAAATGTCCTAACTGACATACCTTTTCACATATGTTAGTGGGATATCTCCTACAATGTTAGGAGGTAGATCAAGGAATTGGGGCCAACCCTCTCCCCTCCTGGATTAGCCCAATGATAAAAGAAAACATCCTCCTTTGTGGGTTGATACCATATATTGGGACTAACCTTGAATGTATGTATGCCATGATCCCATCAATTGATCAACTATTGTAAAACTAAAGAGTTTCCCCTGAGGGATGTAGCCTCCTCATAAGACTTAAGGATGTCAACATTCCTCAAAGGGGAACGAGTTTGTGTTGTAATAGGGAAAGGAAACGTCTCCCTCTCCATGTTCCTCTCTTCTCACTCTTGCACAAAGTTGTACATGTTGGCCTATTGTTGTTATGCTCATCATCACCATATCTAGTTCACATACAAATATTTTTAGCCACATATTGTAGAAAATATTGAAATGTGTGCATAGTTCACTCATGGATTTCATCAAACAATTAATAAACCATTGAATATATTCTCAAGCATTAAATACAAATGTACTATAGACTTCCATAATGTTAATTACACATCTTTAGCAATGAAAAATGAGGTAAAACAAACAACATGTTATAAACAATCAGACACATGAAATTTGGTCAATGACCCTAGAAAAACCCCTTCTGAGGAAAGCCAGTCAAGAGAGTGTCTTTATTGGGGTTCTTAAGAAAATTTTAGAGAGTACAACAACATGTAAATTACAGCTAAAAGTACACAGTACGTTCTTAGTCAATGTGCAACCATTTCTTGGAAATTGTGCCAAACAAATAACTAGTCAACATGATCAATCTCTTGCATATAAAAACATGCCCATATTTCTATAATACATCTGGTATCATACACTTTCTCTAATAGAAAAACCACACTTCGAAATATGTGTAAAATAGAAGTACAAAGTAGAACAAAGTCACCTCGAAGGTTGTTCCCATTAGCTACCTCAATTTCTATGTTGTATGACCTCAATGCCACAGTTGTACAACCTCCCTTTCTTCTATTGTGCAGACTCTATCCCAGTTTTAATGTGCCTTGGAGTTTGTGCCCTTCACTTTGGGAAGCATTCTCCTTCTCCCTGCTGCAATGGATGATTTCTCCTTGGAATTCGTATCCCTCACCCACTTAGTGAGATGCACCTCCCTCTCATCCTTCTCTCTTCTCTTCTCAACTTAGCCCATTCCTCTAATGAAACTCCTTCCCTTCTCCCTTATCATCAAACTCTTCTCTTGGAATTCGAGCCACTCCAATATTCTCTCTTTGGAATGAATGCCAATGTCTCATTAAATCTCTTTTTATTCACATTTTAGGGCAACTCCTTTTGTCTTTTCAACTTCTAGAGCCAAGATTAAATCTTGGCCACAAGATCAAGGGACGTGTTTAAATCTCAAGTTCACTTAAATCATTTAGGTGAAACTATATAAAAAAAACTTTTATTTTCGAAAAGTCACTTTCACCCTAAAATATTAAAAAATGCACTTTATATCCAAGGATGATTTTAAGGAACCATACTTATTTAAAAGTGTATAAATATTGGCGAATATTACCAATTCTTAAAATGCCAACTATGAAATGATTGNATTTCCAAGGATTTTATATCGTTTATATAATAATTTGGCGATTTTTAGGGTGAAAAATGTTTACCCCATCAAAATTGGGCGAAACAGGGCTTCAAAAAATGCAAAATAGCAAATCTTTTTTGGGAGAAAAACATGGAAAAATAGCCCACTAGGCTAAAATTCGCCCCTAAAAGTATCCCTGTCTATATCATAAAGTCACTTTATAAAGTGCAACTTACATTAATAAAGTATATCTCACTTTAAGAATATCAAGTCATATCATAAAGTACTTTACAAATACGTTTTATAAAGTCACTTTATGTCATTAATGAGACTCCCTTTATTCTTGGACCATATACCTAGGCTTATGATACAGGAGTATCTCTTAGCTACCAAAACTAACACACATATGTAGATAAAACAAATACAAATTATAAAACACAAACATATCAAAACATTTTCTATTTATTACGAACTTAAAATAATTTCTGAGCGCATAAATAAAGTGATAAGGTAGTCAGTGCATCTGTTATAACTAATGCATACCATGCCCGATGCTAAAAATCATAATAAATGCATTGAAACTTCAACGATGCTTTCTTTAAAAAGGTGTAGTGGTGGGTTGATACAAGAACACACTATAAACCTCGGGACTCCGGTGACGGATTCTATGGCTAGGGATGGAATTACCTCCCACTGTGAGTGTTTACCCCAACCACGCAACAGATGGAAAGAAAATGCTATCAAGGCTCAGGGCCATTTTCGATATGTGCTTAGTCACGATGTGTACATGGAGCGGGTAGATGCTCTTTGCGCTAGGGTGCTCATTGGCAGGCTGGAGTACTGTAGCCTGGGTAAGAAGAACTGGGTGGACTGGGAAACCACCCACTAGAAGCCTCTGCTCAAATATGTCCTGACGATCAGTCTCCTGGCCAAAGGGTGGATCGTCTTTGTTTTTTTGGAGGCTAAACATGCAACGTTAGTCCTTAATTCATTGTGGACGATTGGAAAGGGTTCTCTTGTATTAAACTGATGGAATGTGGCTTTCGACCCTCTACGTGAAAAGGTGGTCAAGTGCCATCTATGGGTCATTTTGTCGGCTCTGCCCTTTCCTCTATGGAGCAAAGGTCTATTGGAAGTCATTGCAAACATGATAGGTAGATTTTTGGCACTCGAGGATGAATTCCAGTCTATTTTTGATAAAAGGAAGGCAAAAGTGCTGGTAGAAATGGATATGTCTCAGGTGCTGCCAACTGAAGTAGAAATTTTATGCCAAGATTCTCTTTTTCGACAAACGGTTGGACTATCAAAATGTCCCCTTCTGGTACAACTGCTGCCAGGTGGCGGGGAATCTCCCCCATTTGTGTCCTTGGCTGCTGAAGGGTTTGGTGAAATCCTCGTAGGCTATGACACTCCTTCTCTGTCTGCCCAAGGCTTGAAGGGTATGGAGAACTCCTCGCAGGCTGACGATGCTCTCTCCGTCTGTGTAGGGATTTCCTCAATCTCCTCCTCTCCTAGCTACTCCTCAGAATGCAAAGGATGGCATGTATTCTCATTCTCTCTTGTTGTTTGATGATGCATCATTTAATAAAATTCTTTTCATTCAGTAGGTTGAGGCTGAAGCTACTAAGTCTTTGGGAGCTATGTCTTCGCCTCTTTCCCCGATTGTTGACTCCCTAGAGGAGGCTTCCTCCTCTTTGGATCAGTTTCCCCCATCGTGCTCTTTTTCTATCCCTGGTCTAGATGCTCCATCTCTTCTTCAGCCTCAGGTGGAGTCTCCCCTCGATACACCTCTCTTCACGCCTGAGGACTTCCCTCCTCTTGCCAGACAGGACTTGTCAACTGGTTCAGCCTCTCCACCTCTTAGCCCATGCTATGAACCTACTTTTTCGGATCCAGCTCTAATGAAATCTCTCTCGATTTTCTTGGAAAAGACGCTTGTCTCTCCTTCCACTTTACCTGTCGAATCCATCCATTTTGAAAATGTCATGATCAGGAATCAAAGGAAGAAACCTCCGGGGAAGTCGGGTCCGAGCCAAGATCCTCTACCTTACACTCCTCTATCTTTCAGAATCAAATATGTAGGCCAAGAACCCTTCTATCTCTCTTACCCGGGCACTTACAGCATTGTCCCCTATAGATGATGTTGCTTAATGCAGATTGTTTCTCTGAATGTTTGAGGCTTTGGAGGGTTAGCCAAGCAAAGAACCCTCCTCTCTCTTTTTCGTTCACTGGCTCTGGATACGATCCTTATTCAAGAAACTATGTGTAGCTCTTAACCTTCTCTTTGGGCCTTCTCCAAGCTTATGCCGGGTTGGGAATTTTGTGCCATCAGTGCTCTTGGTCTCTCTGGCAGTCTTTTAATGGGCTGGAATCCTGTTTCAGTTCAGTGTAAGGCCTTCGAAACTATGGCTGGTATTCTGGTTCATTCCTGCTTTAGAGATTCTTCCCGCTCTCTCTCGATTTTGAACTGTAATGGCCTGTATAGAAACAAAGAACCTTTCTAGAAAAAGGTAACTAATGGAGGTTTACTTCGTTTGCCTAATCTTGTTCTTACGGGAGACTTAAATTTTACTATGGGTGCAGCCGAAATATGGGGGAAAAAATCCCTCCTCGATCCCCTTGCTCCTTGCTTTTCTCATCTTTTCATTGATAATGGGCTAGTTGATTTGGCCCCTCCTTGTGCAGGACCAACGTGGAGAAATGGTAGGGGAGGTGTTGATGGAATCAGTAAAAGATTGGATAGGTTTCTGATCTCCTCTGCTTTGGTTCTAGCTCTACTCCGTCATCGAGTGTGGACTATCTAGTCAGAGGTTTCGAACCACTATCATGTCTATTTGGAATGGGGGGGCCTGGCCTTGTCTCATATTTATCCTTTTAAATTTAATCATGCTTGGATACTGGAGGAGGATTTCTGTCTCATGGTGAAAGATTTTTGGAACTCATGGGAACCGGATCCACTTCTTGATGATATGAAAGGTCTAACCCTAAAGCTTAAATCCCTTAAAGCTCGTGTTAAGGATTGGGCCCAGATTAGTTCAGCAGAAATGAAATGTGAATTCTGTGAAGTGGATAGGGATATCCAATCCCTTCTTCCTTCGAATCCCTCTGGTTTACTCTCTGTGGAGGAGTTAGAAACAATGAAATCTCTGAGGGGCAGAAAGGTAAATCTTCTTACCCATGAGATCACGAACTGGATGCTCAAAAGCAGGTCTAAGTGGGCTGAGATGGGGGACGTGAATACCAAGTATTTTCATTCGATCGCATCAGCTTGAAGGAATCATAACTCCACCTGGGACCTCAAAGATGAGGATAATGTTTGGATGGAATATGAGACAAAGATGAAGGATCTGGGGGTCAAACACTTCTCAAAGATCTTCAAGGATGACCTTGAAACTAATATTTTCCATTAACTAAAGGTGATTAAACTTTTCTCTTCTTTCCTGTCAGAAGAAGAATCTGGTTGCTTCTCATCCATGATCTCCCTTGGCAAAGTTGAAACGACTCTAAATTCCTTTAAAAAGGATAAAATCCCAGGTTCGAATAGTTGGCTTGTAGAATTTTTCCTTGGTTTCTTTGATATTGTAAGGGGTGGTCTTCTTGTTGCTGTTGAATCTTCCAGGGTCGTGGGTAGGATGGACAGTGCCCTGAACTCCACTTTTATTTCCCTGATTCCAAAGAAAGATAAGCCCCTCTCCTTTGTGGACTTCAGGCCTATATTGTTGTGCAACCTTATCTATGAGTTGATCTCAAAAATTGCAGCTCTTAGACTCAAGCCGTTCCTTGATAAAGCCATTTCTCCCGAACAATTTGGCCTTTTGAGACAAAGGTAGATTGTGGAGCCTATTGGAATCACCTAGGAAGCCCTCCATACCCTCAAGACAAAAAAACAAATTGTGCCCTGTTCTTGAAGTTGGACCTTGAAAAAGCCTTTGACAGGGTCAATTGGACCCATCTGAGACTCATTCTCCTTCAGATCGATGTACCTCTGGGAGGTGTTAATTGGTTAATGGGTTGTGTAACCTCTGTAAACTTTTCCATTTTGGTAAATGGAACCCCTTCTCATTTTTTCACAGCTTTGAAAGGTATTAGGCAAGGTTTCCCATTATCCCCTCTACTGTTCATTTTGGTCATCAAAGGGCTCAGTGTATTGATCAAAGATGCAAAGGCCAAAGGAAATATCCGGGGTATTAAGATTTCAGACTCCTTATATCTGACTCATCTATTATTTGTAGATGATGTCATGCTTTTTGGCATGGGTACTGTGATGGAATGGTTGGCCTTTGATGTACTTTTGGAGACTTTCTGTTCAGCTTCAGGTATAAGCATAAGTTTGAATAAATTTGGGTTTTTGTTCAGTGAAATGGATCTGGGGATTTTACAAAACATCCAGCACTTTATGTCCTTCAAAGCAGATCCCATACAGCATGGGTTCAAGTATCTGAAATTTTTTATTAAACCTCTGGGTTATAAGGTTGAGGATTGGCATTGACTGGTTGAAAAGTTTGAAAAAAGGATTCACCTTTGGTCCAACAAATTCCTCTCTCTTGGAGGAAGGCTGGTACTCATACGTGTTGTACTAACAAGTCTGCCTGTTTACTGATTTGCACCATTTACTGATTTGCACCGGTACCTCTCCCAAAATATATTCTAAACAAGCTTAGGAAATTGATTTTTCTTTCCTCTGGGGATCCACGGGGGACATAAATTGGTTTCATCTCATGGACTAGCAATCTCTGTTAAAACCTCTTGAATTTGGTGGATGGGGGATAAAAAATATGGATTGGTTTAGTGCTTCACTAAGACTGAAATCATTGTGGATGGTTCTTAATGGAAGTGGCTTATGGTCCCAGGTTATCACTGCTAAATACTTGAAAAATCAGTCTTTGGAAAGGTGGCTCAAATCTAAGCTTTTCATTGTCAGAGGTCCCTCAGTCATATGGAATGGGTTCATTCATACTCTCTTGTGGCTGGGAAGGTTTATGGGCTGGCAGGTTGGAAATTGTAGAGACATTCTTGTGGGCTCTGATCCTATCATTGGCATAGGCTCTTATCCATATCTTCTGCATGATTTGATGGACTATTTGCAGGATTTTGGTATCATGATGCTTCATCATGCACGAAACCCTTCTCCTGTCTCTTCGAATTACTAGTTATCCTCTGAAGACCTGGATTTGGGGGGTGCCTGGGATCATACCTGGAATGACTATGTGGCTGGTCTGGATTATGGGGGTATCAGGCTCTCTGCTACTGCTGATAAGCTTCTATGGACATATAATAAAAAGGAGGGGAAAGTGACTGCTGCTCTAGCTTATGAGCTTATGGTAAGTTCGTAGTTAACTCTTGTAAAGGATAAATTTGTAGTTCTCCTCTCGCAATGTAAATTCCTGTGGAAGATAAAATGATTTATCTGGTTGTTAATTAATTATAAAATTTTAACTTGGGACAACCTATCGAAAAGAGGTTGGTCTGGTCTAAGCATTTGCGGGCTATGTAGGTCGGGTGAAGACACGATTCAACATGTTTTTGTAGACTGCAAATTTACAGATTCAGTTTTCTCCAGATTTTGTAACTTCTTCAATTGTGATCCACCTATGCGTGGGATGACCCTTAGGGGCAGTTTGGAGCATTGGTTCTCATTTCAATCCTCTCACGCGACCCATAACTATTTTCCATTTTTTGTGTACCGGTGCATCTGGTTAGGCAGGAACAAGAGTTTCTTTGATGATAAGCTAGCCAGGATTGTGGATATTCTGCACCATATTGATTTCTTTCTGCACTACTATCTTGTTTTAGGGTTAAAGTCAAGATCTAGGATTATTGGACATGCCCCAGTTATGATTTACCCGTGTGGATTCTTCGATGGTGCAACTGCAAATTCGAAAGGCGGGGTAGGTGTCTTTATCGCCATCAACAATTCTCATGTGCTCTCTTTCAAGATGGGCTGTGGACTCTCCACAAATACTAGATTAGAGCTTCTGGCCTTTTGGACTCTCCTTGTGGTATCCAAAAATATGGGTCTTCCATTAAGGAAAATCCATGGTGACTCTTTGGTGATTATAAACTGGGAAACTGGGAAATTAGATCTTTCCTCTATTGATCATCTTGATCATTGGTGTGTTAAATCTAGAAATCTGATCCTTTGTTCAACTGATGTGGACATCAGTCATGTCTACAGGGAGCACAACCAGAGAATGGATTGATTATCCAAAGATGCTTTACTTTTAGACCTTGGTCACTGTGTTTTTTCTGAATATTTTGATGACACTCTGTGTTCGAGTGGTTCTACTCATATCTTTTGAGAGCTTGTGCCGGAGCTTTAGACTTATTTTTTTTGGGCACTGATTGTTGATGGGAATTTTCATCTGCCTTATATGACTTTCTTGGTTTGACGGGTGTCATCTTTGGATCAACAATCTGGTCTCTCCTTGTGCTACGAGATATATAGACGAACACAATGTTCATCAGTTGAACTCATGGATTCTGTATGATCAGTTTGGCCATTATAGGATTCTCCTTTTTGTTTCTGATTTGTAACTCTGGCTACTTGAGTCCTAGCCCTATAACCTTGCAGAGCATATTGTAAATTATCTCTGAGAGAGGCACTTAAGATGCCCTTTGATTCAAAATGAATATCAAGGACAAGTTTTTTTTCTTCTAAAAAAAAGAACACACTATAAACCATGTAAAATCATAAAACAAGAGAACTACATATAATATAGTGCTCCATAAATATTTTCATACCGATGTGGCACATTAAAATGCATCATCGATCATTAGTGCTTCATGTATATTATTTGAATGAAACTGTGCAAATGATTCCAAGACATGCATCGATTGCCTCAATTTTTTTTATTGTAAATATTTTAAAGTGTGTGGCGTGTTAAATAGTGTGCATTGTCAATGGTGCATTAGTAGTTTTTATATAGCTTTGGTTTAATCAAATTTTACTATAAAGTTTTAAAGTGTACGATGCAATTTATAGTGTGCATTGTCAATGGTGAATTAGTATTGTATATCAAATTAGTGCTAAATTGATAATTAAACTCAATGTTTTACAAAAAAAATTCAATTAAAAAATTTAAACTGTATGGTGTGTTTATTGCTTAACACCATGGATGGTGTTTTCTATTTCTATATCACATCGCTGATGAGGTGTCATTAAATACACACCATCACAGGTACTTCCTATAAAATTATAGGATGCACCGGTGCTAATGTAGCTACCACATGCACTAGTTTGCTAACATTTTAATTAAATTTTAACATTGCAATTCTTTTTATTTGGTGCACTGTGTATGCTATGTTACATGATTTATATTGCACCATTAAGGGTGTGTCATAAAATACACACTATCATTAGATATTTCTATATATTGGAAAAATGCACTAGTGCAAATTATTCAAAATGATGCACCAATTTGCTTTTTTCAAAATGATGCACAATGTGTTTTATGGTTAACATCCTAAATGATGCACAAGTTTACAATGGGCACTAGGAATGGTGCATCATGAAAGACACACCATGGTTGGTGCTTCATGTACAATTACAAGATGCATTGGTGCTAATGTGTCATTCAGATGCACCAAATTGCTAGAATTTTTAAATTTTTTTTAAACGTAGTGGTATATTTTCTTGTGCGTACCATTTACAATGAGTTATGTTTTTCATATCATACTGCTAATGGTGTGTCATAAAAGACACACAGATATTGGTGCATCCTCTACATTTACAGGATGCACTAGTGCTAATGTTTCGAGAAAACACACTGGTGTGCAATTGTTTTTAATAAATTTTTAAATGATTGATGTGTTTATTATGTGCATTGTCAATGGTGCTCTGGTTGTTTTTCTCGCAACGGTTACAACACATTATAGGGTATGCCACCCAGATGGTTTTTATGTTTATAAACATATCACACCATCATGTAGGTTCTAGTGCAAGCTAAACTAGTGAAGCACATCATGCAAAATTTAAAAAAAATGGAAAAAAGTTGAATTTGAGAAGAATTTGAATTCTGATTCGGTGAAATTTAAAATAAGGAGGTAACAAATAATTTTCTTGGTCTATTGTCATCCAAGGAGGCATGGTTTCCCATGTAGAAAAAAATAAGAATTTTGAAAAATTTGAAATTGGATGGATTTAACCGATAAGTCTATCCAATAGGAGCAATGAAATACAAAATGATTATCGATGAGATGGATGAACATATATTATTATAAGTCTTATCGGTGCACTAGTGCATTATTATACATATCGCACTGGTATAATTTTCTTCTAATTAATTTTGTTAACTAAAAAATGATATATTTTAACCTAATCGGTGTCGTTGTGTCATTTCAACGTGTACCAATGCTCTATGTTTGTTATAGAGGACCAA
>LPNX010200079.1:190149-328296 GCA_001517045.1 Pseudotsuga menziesii | reverse complement strand
TAAGCAAACCGATGTGCTTTATCCATTTCAAGCACACCATTTTGGAAACCTTTACAAAAATCTCCGACCACCCTCCTCCACTACCAACCTCCGCTATAAATGGAGAAGGGAAACCTTTTTGGGGGAAGTTCTGGAAAAACCTCCATTACAAGGTGTTCTCCCTATAGTGAGAAACGAAGCTGATTGTTTTGCATATTATAAGAGGTTTGATGGTGGAAGTTTTATTATCTTGTTGGTGTATGTTGATATGTTGGTTGCATGCCCTAACATGAACAAAATCATCGTTCTTAAATCATAGTGGGATAATACATTTGAAATGAAGGATTTAGGAGAAGTAAATCAAATTCTAGGGATGAAGGTAAATAGGGACATAATAGGTAGGAAGATTTGGTTAAGTAAAAGGTCATATATAGAAAATATTTTGCAGTGCGTAAATATGAAGAATGAAAAACTAGTTAGCACCCCATTTCTTGCACACTTCCAGTTTTCTTCTAAACATTGTTCTAGCATAGATGTAGAGAATACAAGCATGTACCATGTATTTATCAATAGTAGAGAGCCTCTTTTTTCATGGTGAGCACCAGACCAATTATTTCCCAACAAGTGGGAGTCATTAGTTAATTCAGGGTGAATCGTAGTAAAGAGCATTGGAATAATGTGAAGTGGATACTTAAATACTTAAGGGGAATTTTAGATGTTTCTATTTGTTACAGATCAACAAATTTACAAATTAAACATTTTGTATGTTCTAATTTCAGGGTAGACGGATATAAATGAAAGTATACAAAACGATAGGCTTTCACTCTTCACTACAATAACTTACACTTTTGGAGGCAATTTAGGTTTGAGGTGGTCCTGCAAAAACTATCTCTAAATTTTTTTTAGGGATTTGGAGGCGGTTGTTGACTCCACCGCCCCCCCAAAAAGTCATTAGAATTGAACTTTTGGAGGCGGTTTTTTAACAACCGCTTCTAAATGTTCAATTCTCATGACTTTTGAGGGAGGTTTTCAAAAGGCTGCCCCTAATTTTTTTTTTTTTGTGGCAATTTTTTGAAACCCTCCCCTAAAATTCACAAGTATTGAACTTTTGGAGGTGGTTTTTTGAAAACCCCTTTAAAAGCCATCGGAATTGTACTTTTGGAGGCTGTGTTTTGAAACCCCTCGCTAAAAGTCATGAGAATTGAACTTTTGGTGGTCATTTTTTGCACCCCCCCCCTCTAAACATCATCAGAATTGAACTTTTGGAGGTGGTTTTTTGAAACCCCACTTAAAAGTGAGAAAAATTTGAACTTATGGGGGTGGTTTTTTGAAACCCCCTGTAAAAGTCATGAGAATTGAAATTTTTGGAGGGGGTGTTTTGAAACCCCCGCTAAAAGTCATGAAATTTACCCTTTGGAGGCAGTTTTTTGAAGCCCACCCTAAAATCCATGAGAATTAAACTTTTGATGGCGGTTTTTTGAACCCAGTGCCCCTTTAATATCATGAGAATTGAACTTTTGGAGGAGGTGTTTTTTGTAAACCCCACCTAAAAGTCAAGAAAATTTGAGCTTGTCGAGACATTTTTTTTAAGACATTCCTAAAATTCATGAGAATTGAACATTTGGAGGTATTTTGTTGAAACCCCCCCTAAAATTCATGAGAATTCAACTTTTGGACGTGATGTTTTGAACCACCCCCGCTAAAAGTCATGAGAATCTTTTTTTGGTGGTGGTGCCCAGCAATTGCAACACCTATGCTAAGATAAATTGTGAATTAAAGAGATATCAGATAATATAATCATGGATGAAGATGTTGGATTCCCAAATGAGTTTCACTATAGGTAAACCCATTGCAACATTGTGGTGCCAAGAAGAATGGCCATTCAAATAGATAATGGAATTTTGGGTTTTCAAGGAGACATTTCCATGCTCATAGGGGTTTAAATATACCACTTACAATTACTAATAGTCATTGCAAATTATGATGGTCATGCATGTGAGCCTATCATGCCTACCATTTCCATTGGTAAGGGTCATGCCCGTCATGCCTATCATGCATGTCATACCTCTCATTTCCATTGTTGAGGATTGTGCCTGTGACGAGCCTTAACATGTCATCACTAATGTGACATATGATGACAAACCTTGGAAAATAGTTGTTGTAAGTGACTTTGCAGACAATACTTTAAGGTTCAAGTCACCAAATCCCTTTTCAACAACACTTTTGGTGAGGGTTGTTAAAGTCTTGGTGCATATTCTTCTTTGGGACACTTCTATTGATGATCCTTTAATGGCCCTCACCAATACTCTTTTTGGTAAATTTTGGTGATTGTTAAAAAAAGTTTTTCACCATTGATAATTCTAATGAGTTTTTGATGATGTTATGTGGCCATTGTTATAGTTTTTAACAAATGATGATTGTTTAAAACGCTTTCCATTGATTCTTTGTCATTATGTGTCCAGGTTCATAGTGATTAGGGTCAATCAATTTGTTAAGAAGTTAGCATGTCAATGGTATTAGGTGCATCAATTATTTTTGGGGGTTAAGTGTGACATTTATGAGTATTGCATATGTCCATGGGTTAGGTGTTTCACTTATGTGAAAGAGTTGTAAGTTTTGTTGTTTATGTACATATATATGCCCTACATAACAAATATTTGGCATGTAAGAAAGATATGGAACTATACATTTTACTAGGGATGGTTTGGCACTATACTAGGGATGGTTAACATGAGTCATGTCATGATCCAAGGTAAAAATAAAAAGTCTTGGTCCATGTGTGAGACTCTAATTTGTCACACATACCCTAACATGAGATCTTGTCCTACAAACATGATATGATGCCATTTTAAAATTTATAACACCATAGATGGTTCTCGAGGCCCAAACCATTGTTTGAGATAGGAAACTAGGTTCTAATCCATTCGATCCGGGAGGATGGATCGATATGGCTCACACCACCTTCACAATGCTTCTTATAGATAAAGGTACTTTGACAAAGCCTCGATAGTGTCCCTCACCATTTTGATAAATCCTTCCCTTGATGAGGATGAGGATGCCGATAATGTTGATAATGAAAATGATGATGATGACGATGATGATTGCAATGTAGATAATGACGATGGAGACGATGAGGATGATGATAATGAGGACAATGACAATGATGGTGGTGGTGGTGATGGTGATGATGATGACAATGTGAATATATGACAGTGATAACTATATCATGATGATGGCGAAAATGATGACGATTATATGATGACGATGGTGATGAGTATATGATGATGATGAAAACAATAATGGAAATGATAATACCAATGAAGATCGATTTGCAAATGATAGAAGCAGTACACAAATGTATATAGGGGAACAAAATGGCCTAGGGATTCAAGGTAAAGAGGGGAGCAAAACATATATAGGGGATTTAAATGGCCCAATAACACTGTATAATCAAATACAGGAAGAAGGAATACAACCTGATATTTTTACATTTTTTAGTGCTCTCAAGGCTTGTTATAGCCTAGTAGATTTTCAAGAAGGCTAGGAGATCCATAATCTCATTATTAGTGTGGGAGAAAATTCAAATATTTTTATGGGGAGTAGTATTGTAAGCATGTATGCAAAATGTAGAAGAATTGAGGAGGCACATGAAGTGTTTGAAAAAATGTCTCAAAGAGATGTTGCCTCTTGGAATACATCATGATTGTAGGCTATGCCCAAAGTGGGCATTGTGGTGAACCCTTGAATCTATTTCACCAAATTGGGACAAAAGGTTAGTTTCCCAACTTGGTCACCATTGCAAGTGTTGAGGAGGATGTGAAAGCAAGGATAAAAGGAGAAATGGGGGCAAACAAGAGTTTGCGTATGTCTTTTGATCAACCAAAGCTACATGAAGGTATGGTTCTCTTCTTTAAACCTATTTGGAATTTTTATGGAATTGACATGGCACAAGAGTAAGTTTTTGATGAATTGTGTTGATCATCTTCTTGATGAATTGTGTTGATCATCTTCTTCTCAAGTTCCTCTAGGTGAGTGGTCCCTAGTCCATGGGACCGATTATCCTCGAGCAGGGAATAATTTTAAAGGTTACAATCCACCATGACCATTTACTCCTATACAAACATATTCTTCAAGCTCTCTAGTAGGTAACATGCAAAATTTTCATATTGGTAGGCCTCTGCCTCCTTGGGCAGGAGCACAAACCCCAAGGCCAAGTCCATGATTGTAGGGTATGCAGAATTATGGGCCTTCTCCATCACACCAGTTGGTAGTCGTCCAATGTGAATGCCTTTATTCACAACAAGCAATGGCTTTGGAAGTGGTGTTAGTTCATCATGTCACTTTGTAGCACTTATTTGTAACGATGCAAAATCGGCCTGGTGCAAAGATCCAACTGTAAGAACATACAATTGACAAATTTGAGAATGTTATCATCCAATGAAGCTATTAAATATGTTTGCTACTGAGGATAACAGGCCCAACAACTAATTCTTATAACTAAGGAGTTGATTTGACAAATTTTATGTTGTTAAAACAAAATCCCGAACCAGTCCCGTCACCTTGGATGTTACTGTTACTCTCCATTCTGCAGTCGCTCAGCAAACAACGATAACAACCGAATAGAAGAAGAAGAATCCATCGCTGTAGCGACGGTGAGGGCAACAGCAGTTGAGAATTCTTGCGTCAATTCTTTGCCGGTGAGAATACCATCATAAGCAAAGTGAAAATGAACAAAGTCACTCTCAATTTGGCTGATACTAGTTCATGTAACATTAATCTCATCTCCTCCTACTTCTACTACCATTTCTAGTACTTAATGTTAATTATATATCTATTGCACCCACTGTATTCAATGAATATCTTTGATTTTTCCTGATATTTTCGATTTCTCTCAAGTTTCTCAGAATGTCGATGTTTCCAATATTTTTATCATTCTATTTTATTTCTTTGGAATACAACAATCCATTTACTCTATTAGGGTTCATTCCATTAGTCCAGTTTCAACCTTGGCACATATCCAGTCCATAATCTATCTTTATTTGACCATATAGGTGGAAGTTCCAGAGCTTGTCTTAAATGATGAAATGTAAATTATTTTAATTCTTTTGTCGACCAGTATGGGTTCATCATGTTTAGGGTTGTATAGTGAAACTGAATCATTTACCATATTATTATAAGGCACCTTGGTTTCAAATGAATAAAGAGAGACATTTAATTCTTACTGTATTTGATATGTTATAACAATGGATCCCATGGATTGATATATAATCATATTTTGGCCTCTTTGCAATTCTCCAAATTCTTAGATTTGAGCCATAGTGGCATTTTGTAAGCAGTCTGTGATACTTTTTTTTAAGTATAAACCAATGTCAATGATTTAAATTTAATCAAAGTCAATCAGATTTCAATGTTGGTTGGATATCCCTAGGATGTTTACCTAAGTCTTTATCCATTTTAAACTGCTTCTTAAGCAAATAATGCTGAATTTTGTGTAAATATGTTGATCTTTGATCTTTAATTCTTTTAAGTGCAAAGATACTAAATACTTGAATCAATAGAACATTCAATCACATAAAACACTCAACCATAACACATGAAGTACCCTAGGGAAAACCCTCAAAACAATGAGGATGAAAAACCCGAGCAAATCTTCAGAGTATAATTATGGTAGATAACAGAGAATATCTTTTATAATAGAAGATAGATTTCGTCACCCCAGGTGCAAGATAAGATCATAATACTGAACAATTGAGAATAGAGATCAACCGGATGAACTTTCCAATGTGTCCACCACATTTATAACTAGAAAGAATCATTGCGATACAAGGTGTAGTGAATCACTGCACGGGGCATTATCCTCCCATGCAAACTATAGAGAATTTTATTCTTGGATATTTGTTATGCACCTCAGTTTTTTCAATCTTGCATAATCAATTCACTATGCCATTTTTCTTTGACATTAAATCATGCTCAATTGTCTTAAGAGTGAACTAGCCTCTTAATTGGATGTAGGATCACTAAGTTAACAAGCTAACTTAAGTGTCATAATGTACTTTCCATAACTCAAGTGTCATATTTTAACTTAAGTGATGTATTTAGTTTAACTAAAGTGTCATCATGCAAAACACTTTAGTTAACTAGTTCCATTTGATGAACACTTTAGTTAACTAGTTCCATTTGATGAACACTTTAGTTAACTAATCTTAACTTAAATTAATATGATTTATTTACTGCAATGACCACTGTGTTTTCTCCTTTAATTAACTAATGGATACATAGTTGCTTTAACTAAAGCTTAACAATATTTAAAAGAGGCATATATTGTTACTTAACTGAATCCTTAACTGCAAAGTTTAACTCAGTCATGCATTGTTATTGAAGCTTTAACTAAGGCATACATTGTTATTTTAACTGAGGTTTTAACAATTTGAGTTCACTTTAGTCAATTGAAGTCTTCACGTGATCAATTTGAATTCTCTTGTTCTTTATGCATTATCTCTTATCTTTACTGCATAGTTAATATGTGTTAACTTTATCTTATCTATCATATCATATTATAATAAGAAGATTTGTCGGATGTTGTGATCATATTATATTACTCTCATATCAAATGATCATATGTTAAAGTAATTCACTCTAGAGATGGTCAGTCTCTAAAGGAGACTTAATAACAATTGGTGACCATGGTTAGTAATACATCACACAACATTAAATGCTTCAACATGCAAAGCATTACCTCTATAACTAGAGGTCAACCTCAACACATGAGAATTTGACTTGACACATAAGTCCTGAGCCTTGTCCAACAAGACTTTACAACATCATCACTTTTATATATAAAAAAGTTCGCTTCAACACATGAGGAATGACCTTTTAAAACTCAAGGCTTATCCATTCTTGAGTCAAACTCAAGAATTCTATTCCAAGTTCCAGAGTTCAAGTTAGACTCCCTACCTCAACACATGAGGCCCAATCTTGGATGCACACAAGATTGGATTGGAGAATGATTCGTGATACTATACTTTCAACAAAGAAGAGCCTCAAGATTTTATACTCAACGAGTTCAACCAGTCAATTGGCATTGAGAAGGGAAAAATGTATCTATTCAAGACCCAGATCATCAATAAAACTTCGAAGGAGCTAGTGCTCCTTGGTCATGAAATATTATTTTCTTATTACCAATGATGTCAATGATGTCAAGTGTGAGGTTTGTTTGATGATATTGGCCCGCTAGTGCTATTAGAAATGTCATGTGGTCGAACTGTCATTTTTACTCATAGAGTTGGTTTATGGATGATATAAAAAAATGATACATTAGTTTTTTTCCAATGAAAAACTAGTAGATTGTTGTGGGTCAGATCAAAGGACTAAAACAAACTAGCATAAACATATATGTCATCCCATAGAAGAAATGAACTTAATGCCACTGTTGGATCAAAATTATATAATTTTGGGACTTTCATGAGTGCTTAAGTGTAGGTTTAATACCACTCGTAATCAAGACAAAAAAAATATACAATATATAATAAGGTGGATGTGGAATGGGTATACTGCAGCAGATGTGTAACAACGTTGAAGTTGAAGCAATGAATTTTCTAGATATCAAAGCTTTGAAAGTTAAAATGCTCGTAACACAACATCATGGGAGTCGAAGATCAACAATCTAACAATGCAGGAATTGAAGGCACACAACCCATTGTCATAGGAATAAGGACTTGTGACGCAATCTTATAAGAAATTAATACCCACAACTCTATTTTGCAAGAAAAGAGTGCTACAAGGTTGCAACCCAACATTGTAGGTAATGAAAGACTTGCAACATGACATTATGAAAACGAAGATCCACACAACCAAAGATAGAAAAAGCATACAATATGATGAGAAAGAAAATCATATCATTTCAATGGATACCATTGTGTAACTTCCATAGCAACTTATATGGATTTAAAAACCCGTTTGGATTTGCATTAGTTAAATTTTTACAGGGTGAGTTTTATAAATTCAGATGCATTGCTTGTTAGTTATAGTGTTGTAACCCTTCATCAATTTCACTTAGCAGTCACCACTAGAGGTTGTTTGGAAAGAACCTACTGCGTAAAGGTTCTCATACATTCAAATAAGGAGTGCATAAAAAACATCTAAGTGGTAGGTAAAGAGATTGTTATGGTCTCAAAGACTTAAAAGTATTTTCCACATTAGATAGCTCAAGCTAAAGAATAATATAGTGAATTTTCACACCAACATCATTGGTTTTCACAACCCATTCTCTCAAGTTTGTATGTTCATGTTCCCTAGCAATGGTCTCCAATCATTTCCTTTGAAATCAACCAAACTCACTTTTCTTCCTTTTCGAGTTCTAGGTATTGCTTCTGAGAGTTGTAGAACTTGTACCTATAGTTTAGGAACTTGGAAGCTTTGGAGAAACATGAAACACTTCAAAATTGTCAATAGGAGCATTAGGATCTTGGGAACTTATTGGGAGCATTTCACTTGCTCATCAGCATGTCCACTTCTTTTGGAAATTGCCTAAAATACTCAATATTGAAAGCATAAATTGTGATGTATTTTATGTCCAATTTCTAGTGGTTCACCATCAATCTTTCAATTCCAAATTCATGTGTTCTCTTCTTTTGAATATTTCACCTTTGTGAGAACCTTCGATTGATTTCCATTAGTATTTTCGAAGTCACATGCTTTGACAAATTTATGGGAAAATAATAGAAATGACCTAAATTTAAATTTATTTAATAAATTTGTTTAAAATTCATCAAATATAAAGGGTCAATCTTAAGGCTTGGCATATTCCTTGTTGTGTGTTATCTATGTTCTATTCATTTTCCAAAATGATTACATGCTCTTGCTTGTGAAAATATGTAAATGATGGTTTGGATGCTTACATTACCTTATCTAAATTCAATTCACATTTGGCCAATTGAAATCATTAGATTCCCTATCACTAATTGCAATGCATATGGGTCTATCGTTGGTCGGTTTTGTCCATGATCTCCCTATTGTCAATTGACTCTGGAAATATGTGTACAGCTGGAAATTACACACACACACACACACACACATATAGAGAGAGAATATATATAGAGAGAGAGATCTATGCCCAATGAATGCAGTGCATACACACCATAGCCTCCTTTAATGCTAGGACAAAATCCAACCACCAAATATTCCCTAGCTAGGGTTAGTCAACAAACCCTAGCTCCTCCAAATACAATAATCCCTCCAACACTATCATCAAGGTAATAAATTATCCTCCTCTTATTCATTAAATACATCCAAGGGTTTCTAAACAGTAATCTCTACCCTCTAAGGGATGAAACCCTAATCCTAGAATCCAAGATGCTCCAAGAGACCAAGAAACCCTATTTCGCAAGGGAGTGATATTAAATGTACAAATAAGAATCTCAAGATAAAGAAATTGTCTACCTCTTTCTCAAATGCTCCATTAATGGTTTTCCTCATGAAACCTAGCACGCCACTTAGGGAGCACTCCAAAGAAAAGATACAATTGAATTTGTGATGGGATGTGTTGTTTGGAAAGACTCTCTCCTTCCTCTATTTATATGAGAATTAAGGAATTCCAACCATATAAAAGAGGTCAGCCTAAGCCTTACGAGTAATCCTACTAAGCATAATTAATACAAGCATAAGTGAAGCACTCTACTCCTACATTACAAGTGTCAAGTTGTGATGATGATGTCGTGCTTAATGGTGACCAAATGTGATGTATATATACAAGTAAGTCCACACCACTCCATCTTGAGCCTCCATGGATTCCATCCATCATCCAAAGTCAAGTAATACATTGGGGAAACTATCCCTTGCAAGAACATTATCGAAGCTCTAGATGTCTTTGAGCCATATCCAATCCTCCAAACTTGAAACCAAGCCATCGCATGCCATTTAGGTTTTGTATCCGTCCTCCACAATGCACAACACTCCTCATATCTTGTAGGGAATTCTCCCATCACATGAATCATCAATGTGACCATCATGCAAGGCGTCCACCATCTAGGAAAATTATCTCCAATACCCTAGGGAAGAAGACTGGGATAATGATCATCTAAGGTTTATCATCCACTGAGAAATCTATCACAAGTCTATATATCCATATTGGACCATATCTCATGGTGTAATCCCTCTCAAACCATCTAGGGGTTGAACATACACCATGTACCCCAAATCTCATGAAACACCCAAAACATGGTGTACACACTTTTGGAATAATCTATAAGTGTAACACTCCCTCTTTATGAGGAAAGTGTTTACACCAACACCTCTTGACTCCCTCAATAACTCCACCAAATATGCTATTTGCAAATCAACATTGGTTTTGGTTTTTTAATCGACCATTGTCATCTGCAACAATGTTGCCAACCATGCCATCACAACATTCCAATCATCTAATAAATAGTGACCATTTGTGAATATATAGGAATATATCCATGGAATTATAGTCAACTTCTATTCTCCATCATCCTCAACATCAATGGGTACCAAATCATAATTTGACCAAGACAACCTACAAATATAATCATCTCCATGCAACATTAAATCAATAAAGGGATGCATAACTCATGGTATAGTAATCAAATTATGCAAGGTCATCATCAACTTGTTATCATGGGAATCCCTCTCATGCACCTCAAATCCTATGGAATTTGGACTATCTTGAATTAGGTAAACTCCCTCATCTTTAGAGAATCCTAAAGTATAGGCATCATCAATGAAATCCCCCTATGTCTGAGAGAATCTAGAATCCATTCCTTTGTATGCTATCATACCCCCATCAACTACAACTTTGGAATCAATATTAGCAACATTCTCCATCAAGGCATCACACCTCTTCTCCTCTTTACAATTGTTATTCTCATGAATGGAAGAAACCAATTCTATATATATCCTGATTGGTAAACTCACCCCTACATTCTACCATGCCAATAGATCAACAATCTCCACATTCTCCCTTATTACGGGTGGAAAACCCTATGCACTGGACATATCATAATCAGAGTGCAAGGATTAGAATGTGGTTTTGTATATTCCTTCTAAGAAATAGAAGGCCCTACCAACCTCTCGTTTGAATGTTGGTAAGCTTATACCATGCAAGTACCACAATGTGGGTAAGAATTTTGTTGAAATGCTTGGATGGTAAACTAAATTAGAAATTTCTTAGAAATGCATAATAACGGCGTTGAGCATGTGTGTATATTTAATTTGGTAATAAATTTTGGAAGAGAGTTTTATATGGAATTTTTTTCATTTATATAAAATAGAATATTTTTTTATAATGTATTTTGACGAGGACTTATTTTACACACACACACACACGCGCACGCACACACACACACACACATACATATATATACACATAAATACATACCTACACATACATATATAACAGAACGAGTAACCAACAATATATTATAAAAAGGGGATTTACATACAGAGAGACAATCCTATATAGCTTGATTTCAAAATCTTGTCCGAGAGTCCAAAATCAAAACCAGCTTCATGTATGTTTATCAAAGTTCTACTGCCTATTTTTATGGAAAAATTCATGCCTTTAATAGAGTACATCTTTACAAATTGATAGCAGATGATTCTACAAATATATATATATATATATATATAAGTAATAGAAATAATATATTTATATAAATCTTTTTATAGATGATGATCATTATGAAGAAAGGAGAGTAAGGAATTATTTGGTTTGCTTTAAAATTGTATTTCTATGTTCAATAAGCTTGAAGAGAAACGATCCTAAATTACCATAGTTTCGATAGGTGAGAAGGTGTGGGTTGTTTGTATTGTAATCGAGATTTTTGAAATTTGTAATAAAGAACAACACTAACAGTTCGCAAGGATTAAGGAAATGGGTTATAAAGTGTGTCCTTTGAATTTCTCCCCAAGAGGAAGCATATGGAGTGTGGTGCATAATGTCCATCCCAATTGTTCAGGTTGTGGGTTTATTCTTCATTATCATTGAAATCGTAGTTTACTAGGTAACTTGAACCTTGAGGGACACAACCAATGTATTGCTTTGACAGTCATTTTGAATCACTTGAACCTAACAATTTTTCGTTGTTTTCTTGATAGTCATTTTGCTCTTGAGATCATAATTCCCTTTCCAGTTGTTAAGGTTGTGAGTTTATTCTTAAGCATACTTTAAATTTTAGTTTGATTGGTAGCTTGAACCTTGGGGGCCATGACCAATGTATCATTGGTTGATTGATAGGTGTTTGTTTGTGAGATTGACAGATCAAGTTGTCAAGAGAAACATGTGAATCTAGCATGATCATCCTATATTCACCACATCCCCTTATCTACAACTAGAGAATTACACTGTCTAATATAGTTTTGTAAGACTCCAAAGACAGATTATTGAGTCTCCTACCTTGTAAGTGTTAGTAGTGGAGAAGCACTAGCACCCAATTGTTCACTCTAACATGATTGTGTTGCAAAAAGGGGTCACATCTTGTTTATGTGTTTGCGGATATTTGGGAATAGTCCCTTGTTTTAAGGATTTGCATTAATATTTATCTTTGAATATTATTTACTGTTGTGGACTATTCCTAGATATTATTTGCATTGTTCAATGTCCTTTGTGTACTTCAACTTACTATATTCATATTTATTTACTCCCATTGTTTTCTTCAGGAACCAATTCATTGCACTTGGCTATAGATCATGAGTTATGTCCTCTTTAATAAATAATGGGTAATATATAAACATAACATTTTCATGCAGTTATAAAGTTAAAATATTATAATTTATAATATGAAAGATGTTCCTCATGTTTTCTTTAACTTACATTCATTACTTTCAATCTCATTCATGTCCTTACAAATTGTTATATTCTTGTGCATGTTTGCAGCTCTTTGTTGGCGCGCACACACACACATACTTCTCGATTTAGTTTATAGTTTCCATTGATGGTGGCAAGTTTTATTACTCCTTAAGTTTCATCCTTTTAATGATGATTAAAATATGTTACTGATTATTAAATGGCATACTTGTGAATTGTCTATACATGATGGTAACTTTATTGTTCTAATGATTTGAAATAACCTTCTAGTTGAATAACAACACTCAGAAGTTTAAAATTAACACCCATGCCACCCTTCCTCTTAACTGCAATGATTTCTTAACTCTGTCATTTGGAGTTGAAGTATATGAAATTAACATAGACATATTCACAAGTACTACAATTCCAAATTCTAGCCTTGATGAGGAAACATCTAGTGCAATTTACATAGTTCACAAAACAATGTGTTGTCTTAATATATTAATCTCTTTTGCTAGAATAATGTTTTGTTGGTCAAGAAGTGGAAACCTCATTGTTATGGTTTTTTATTTTCAAACCCTCATATGAATGTTGATGAATTACCAATTTCATATGCTAGAGGAAAACATAGGTCTTGTCTATAATCAAGGAGGTAGCATTATCTAATTGGTGTTTTGTTATGTTCCATTTAGTTGCACGTAATGCATGTGCTAAAATCCTGCATGCCATGGATGGATGTACCATGGTACATTACATGTACCTTATGATAATAAATATATATGTACATAAGGATATTTTCATTTTGTTTCATGGTGGAAGGTAGAATTTTCATTGTTGGACAAATTTCCCTAGATGTACAATGTTATTCAATACATTTGCTTGTACATTTGGATATCACATATGAGTGTTGTACCCTTAGAGATCACACATGAATGAATTTGAAAAATAATTGCTTCTCTCTTTGAAGGTTGATTCAGGTCTTTCTAACTAAGACTGTCCATTTTAGTTTTCATTTTTTTAAAATTCAAATTTGTGTTGCTATCACTTTAGGAAGATTGAATAATTGTTTACCCATTTGTTGGGGTTAGATTTGTCTTGTTAATTTTGTTTCCCTTAGTTCATAGTTGAGAAGACAAGTATCACACATTTACATCATTTAGAGATTATAGATATTGTTTTTTGGAAGGATGAAACTTCAATTATAATCATTGAAATATCAACATATCCATAGATTTCATTGTTTTTTACCAAATGATGGCTAGCAGTGCAGTGTCTAGAAAGTCTTTAGTTCCTAATTGTTTTCATTTTTTAATTGGTTGACTTAGATATTCAAAACTACGAAATATTTTTGGATGTGTGATTAACTCAAGATGACAATGTCACCGCTAGGAAAATATACTAGGTATTTATTATTTTAGATGCATTTTTTTCAATTAAGTTCATACTATGCAGTATATACAAATTTTATTTCGATGCAACAATAATTGAGAAGTGTTGGTGAATATCCTTAGATTTGTATATGTTTTTTATTTCTAAGAGTGTCATTTATTAAACTATCTCTATTTAAATTATAAGTATACAAATATTTCAGTCATTCATTGGTAAAGAACAAAGGGGAGACTACTTGGGAAACATTGTCTAGGTATGAGGACAATGCGAATGACCATGATCTATGACGACATTAATCTTTGTCATTCACACGAAATTCCTCTCGTGGCATTTACTTCATGCTCCTTTCCCCACTAATTGTTGTGATCATTGTCCAAATCAATTTAGATGACCTGAATCTTCCCTCTGGTGATGACTCCCATAAAATGCATCAAGGCAGTACACGTTTTGGCCTCCTGTGGATTTTGATAAATCTATACTTCCAAGTCCATATCCCTCTGAAATTATAAAACTACCTCCCTAATTATTAATGATGTGATGTTGACAATGAATTATCATATCAAGAAGGTGTACTTGGAACATGGAACCCCCCCTTTGAGGAACAAGTACATTTATATGAACTTGGGTTAAAATTGTCTTCAAGAAATCCTTTTTGTTTCAACCTACTACTCTCATAAATGTTTTATTCTAATATTTGGAAATTCCTTTAGTAATTGATCCCTCGAGTATTTTAGAGGCCAAATTGTTTTATGTTAAAATCTCCTTGCAAAACATCTTTGGATAATGAAATGAACTTGAACTCTAGATTTTGTTGTCTTGAAAGCAGTAAGTTACACAAGGAACAAATGAGAAAGGGATGTGCTTAAATATTTTATTTATATAGGGCCCAATTTTAATACTATAAATCTTTATGTCAGGAAGATATTATATTTTCTAACGAAATAGGATACATAATACCTAATATGATAATTTGTTGAGGAAATTATTCGATATGGGTTGGGACTTAACTTAAGAAGAAATGACACTACCCACAATACATGTATATGGGAAATGACTAGATAAATTCGATAATGGTTACCTACATGTGATTCCTTATGATGTATGGAAATTGAAAAGCAGAATACATAAGATTTGGTTTCATATCACAACCTAAACTGAAATTATTAACTAAGACTTTATGCATAGTTGCAAAACTAGGAAGTTAGTCAGGCTATTAATACACCAAATTTTGGTCATTGTAGTCTTTAAATGCATTACCTTTGAGAGAGAAAAACAATTTTAAATCAAACAAATGATTATATATTAGGTAGAGAAGGGAATGAAGTAAAGGGAGTAATAAATATCTGGAAGAAACATTTAAAAGTATATATGGAATAAACAATAGAAATGATGATACCTTAGTCTTAGTTGACATGATACTTTAAGTACAGCCAAAAGGTAGAGAATTGTTTGATTCCTGACATATTTCTTAATACACAATGTTATCCAACCATATTGTCCTAAACGTCCCCTGTAAGTTTCTACGAAGGAGGTTTTCAGCTGCCCCCAAATGCCACTTTTAAGGGCGGTTTGAGCATTAGAGGTGGTATTTAAGAACCCCCCCCCCCCCACTAACATCGATGAATTTAAAAGTATATCTTTTTAGAGGGATTTTTTTAAGAGATTTGAACCACCTCCAAAAGTCCCTTTTTGGGGAGCATTCCAAACCACCTTCAAAAAGTGACTTTTAGGGGCAATTTCAAGCTTCCTGCAAAAGTCACTTTTTGGGAGCAATTTAGAACCCCCTCGAAAATGGAATTTTGGAGGAGGTTCATATCTCTTCAAAAACCCCCTATAAAAGGCTATATTTTTAAATTCGTCGATGTTGGGGGGGGGGGGGTTTACAAACCACCTATGATGCTAAGAATCGCCTCCAATTCCAACTTTTGGAGGAAGATAATGACTGCCCCTAAAGGTATTTATTGTTGTAGTGCTTTTTGTGGATCTATAAGGTGAAAATTTAAGTTGTATCCAATGGTGGCCTTATCAATCACTACAACATAATAGATGGCAACAACTTAGGCCTGTAAAGAGGCAATATGGCTAGAGTGACAGATGGATAGAGTCAATACGATGTTGGGTAATATCACTTTGTATTGTGGCAATCAAAGAGTTATTCACTTAGTACAGAATCCATCGTTTCATGAATGCATGAAGAATATCGGTATTTTGAGTACCATTTTGTAAGGAAAGTGGTGGAAGAAGGTAGAATCGTGTTGGATAAAATCAGTGCTCTTGAGAATACTACATATATTCCTACAACTTCAGTCAAAATAGAGAATTTTGAATGTTCCAAACTTTATATGGGCTTGCTGAAAACGTGATGAATGTTGCATTAATCAATGGAACATGAGTGGAAAACATAGGCAAGGAGATTCATGTATATTAAAATCAAGTCAGAGAATGTTAGGATGTGAAGTCAATATCCAGATCTCTAACATTTTACTATAAAGTGGTACATGAATATTTTACCATGTGATTCATATGTATTGGGAACAGGAGGGGGTCATAAGGTGGGGTCACTAGGTCCCCCCTCTAAGTGTATGAGGGTGAATCCCCTAATGAAAATTTTCTAGACCCTTCTAGTGAATTTTGGTTCCTTTTAGAACCCTCATATGTGTTGTATAAAATGGATTTGATCCCTGACATTGTATCACAAAAGAATAAAGCATTGTAAATTTTTTGTCGACTTATAGTAAAATATCAAAGTCGCCATTGCCCCATGGCTTACTTGCACACACTATGATTTCCATGTATATCGTATATTCCATTGTTATTGTTGTTCATTTTTATTTTTTTATATTTATTACAAATATTCATTCTCAAATCAAGAACAACTCCATGAATATAAATCAGATTTGAAATTGATTGATAGAGCAACTCCCTACTTCACACTGTACTTACTTTCACCATGTTTACCCATTTTAGTGATTACATTGATTTCTCCACTAGTTTCCATGCCAACATAGATAGGGACATAAGTACTCTACAACTCCTATCTTATTTGTATTTATACTCCTTGTTGTGAACCTTTATAGGAAACATTTGATTATTGTATTGATTGTAATATATTTGAAATATATATTGTTGAATATGAGATATGCTAGACTTGATTAATATATATTAAGTACACATTACGATGTGACAATAACTATATAGTTAAAAAAATGAGAGATGAATGGGACAAATGTGATTAGACGTTAGCCATGGATTCAAGCCTAGGTAATATAGAGACTACTAGGACATGTCTCTTTTCTTAATGAAAACAAATTAAGGGAATGTGAAAATAAACCTAAATCGAATTTATGGTTTCCTGTCGCAAGCACAAGATCTAGAGATGATTTGGGCAGGATTAATATATTGATAATAAATATATGAAGAAATATGATTTGAAAACTTTTGTTTTGGATGTCACCAAAGACAAGTCAAGAAATCTCTTCCTTTTGTACCAACTAAAAAGAACTAGGGTTCGAGGTTTGTGAAAGGATTTTAATTAAATAGATATGTAATTGGAATTATTGAGGAAGAGTATGCAGTGCAATATACACACTTCCATGATATAAGAATATAAACACTTTTTTGGGTATGTTATCTTATTTGTGTGTAAATTGATTGTTGAAGTGGATTGTCGGTTGTTTAACAAGTTGATTGGAATCAGAGTCAAAAAATGGTGGAACTTAGATCAACTGGATGACTAGAATAGTCAATTGGTTGAAGACCATGACTAGTCGACGGGAAGTCCACAAGCATAAAGTGAGAAGGAATTTGAAAAACACTTGGATGATGAGAAGCTTGATTGGGACTCAACTAAAGTTCACTTAGTCAAGTCGAATATAAAATAACTTATATTTTTTAGGAAGTTGTGGATCTCTATCAATGAAGCAGTTAGTTGTAACTAATTTAGTTATTATGAATTAGAGTATTGCATCTATAAATATGATTTAATGTAAAATGTTAAGCGTATTGGAATGGTTGAAGAAGCATGGTGTAGTGAATTCACACTATTGAAATTTAGTAAATCATTGTCGTAAGCAATGGTTAAGAGTGTTGATAATACATGAGTGGTAAAGCTCATTGGTTTACTAGTTTTTACCCATAAAGGGTTTTCCACGATCTTGGATCTGGTGAATACCTAGTCTCCGTGGGAGTTCTAGAACATTGATTCTTAGTTAAAATGGACAGCATCTCACAGTTAGAAATTGAAAAGTTTAATGGATGAAATTTTGGGCTTTGGAAGCTCAAAATAAAGGATCTACGTGTAGATTTAGATTAGTGTGTTATTGTCATCCCCAGAACAATCCCAATAGGTATGTCATCAGAAGATTGGAAGAAACTCGATAGGAAAGCAAGGATTACAATCCAACTTTGTTTAGAAAATTTTGTAGTGTTGAATCGCTCAGGAGAAGAAACTGCAAAGAAATAGTGGGATAAGTTGGGGAACTTGTACTAGTAAAAATCTATGGTTAACAAGTTATTTATTTGAAATGATATATATATTCTAAGGATGAATGAGGGTGACTCAATAATAGAGCACCTAAATGGATTCAACATTGTTTTCATTCAATTGTTCTATGTGGATGTCAAAATCATAGAGGAGGATAAATATGTCAATTTATTATGTTATATTCCAAACTCATGGGATAGATTAGTCATGGATATTGGAAGCAATAATACCACAATGAATATCGACGATGTGGTTGCATTTCTACCATCAAAAGAGATGAGGCAAGAGAACATGGAAGGTTTGACCCATGATGCCTTGATGGTAAGAGGTTGAATTATAGATACAAGAAAAGGTAAAACCTCCACTAGAAAATTAAATTCAAGGGGTAGATATAAGACCATATTTAAATACCCTGGACCAACAAAGAGAAAATGTTGGCAATATAGTAAAGTCATACATTATAAGCAAGATTTTAAGTCGATGGGAGTCAAGAAGAACAAAGGATTTGAGGAAGTGAAGTCGACTAAAAGTAAGCCTTCGATTGAAGAGAAAGGATGATATGAAATTGGCCTCAATAATCATAAAGTCAAATCATGACTCTTTGTTGATCAACTATAGTGCATTTTATCAAATGACACCACACAGAGAATGGTTATTTGAATATGAGGAATATGCTGGTGGTGATGTTCTTCTAAAAGATGGTACACTAAACAGGATTGTCGGACAAGAAAATTTTTGATTGATACCAAAATATGGAAGGATAAAAACTCTTTCAAGGTGCTCCATATTCTAGGTTTGGCTTGCAAGTTGATATTGTCCAGTAATATGGAAATGTAGGTATGCAGTCTGTATTTGAGAAAGATTCATGTAAATGGTGTGAGGAATGATGGTGTTGATGAGGGGAGTTCATATTGGAACACTTTACAAGCTATTGCGAAGAACAAATACCAACAAATTTGTGAATACAACCTTTCAAGAGCTTGACATCATACCTTCTTGTTTGGTATACTAAACCATGTTATGGAATCACTATATGGGGAATATTGGTGAGAAAGGTCTTCATGCCATGGACAACAAATGTATGGTCAAAGGTCTCCCTCATTGTTATCTAAAATAAGTCTTCTTTGGAAATTGTATTTATGGTAAACAAAGTTGTGTAATTTTTCCATATAGGGCCACAAAGGCCAAGGAAATACTAGATTTAATACATATTGATGAGTTTGTACTAGTATCAGTCCCATCACTAGGGAGATCCTAGTATTATGTATCTTTCTTAAATGATTTATCCATAATGACATGGTTATATTTTTTGAGGAAGAAGTCTAGGGTTTTTGAAAAGTTCTGAGAGTTCAAAGCTCTTGTAGAAAATAAGACTGGTATACAGATCAAGGTGTTGAGAACTTAACATAGGAGAATTATGTAGTAAGGTGTTTGACCAGTTTTGCAAATAGCACATTACAAATCAACAAAACAAAAATCCATTCATGCCTCCATAGAATGGAGTTGTTGAAATATTGAATACAACGTTGATGGAAAATGCAAAGATCATGCCCAATGGTGAAAGTATCGAGAAGTCGACACAACATTTTACCTAGTAAATAGGACATATTTGATGGATTTATTTGACAAAAATAAATATGATGCATGGAATGGGGAAATACCCTCTCTTACACATATTAGATTCTTTGGGTGTGATGTCTTTGTGCATGTACCAAAGGAGAAAAGAAGAAAACTCATCAGCAAGTCTGAAAAATGTGTCTTCATCAAGTACAAAGATGGAGTGAAAGGGCATAAGTTATGGAATCTGATCATAGGGAAGGAAACTTATAGTATAGATGTGATTTTTATAGAAGATTTATTTACTTCAATGATTGAAGAGGATAAAAGAGAAAATAACTAGAAAATCTAGGGCTTTCATGGAAAGACAAATGTCATGATTTAGATGAGTTGACTAAATTCAATGAATATGTAGAACAACATAATATGGTCATCAATAGGTATGGTTGAGAAAATAAACAACCTAAAAGGTATATTCCACCATATTTCCACTTCGCTTTTGCTTTAACTACCATAGAAGAGGATCCTAGGTCGGTAAAGGAAGCGATTGAATCGATAGAGGGTAAAATATGGAAAAAGGCCATGGAATAAATTGAGTCCTTATGGAATAATGAAAAATGGGATATGGTCACATTTGCAAATGGAAGGAAACCCACCGGTAGTAAGTGGGTTTTCAATAAAAATTTGAATGCAATAGGTTAGGTCGAGAAGTACAAGGTCTGACTAGTAGCAAAGGGATATTTCCAAGTCAAGGGAGTCAACTTTGGTGATATCTTCTCTCTTGTTAAAAAATTAACTTCCATTAATGTACTAATGTATTTAGCTACACCATTTGATATTGAAATATAACAGATGGATGTGAAGACAACATTTCTTCATGGTGATATTGAAGAAGAAATTTATATGAAGCAATCCGAAGGATTCACATTGAAAAGGGAGAAGGAGTTGGTCTTCAAACTCAAGAAGTCCCTCTGTGGTTTAAATCAATCACCTAGGATATGGTACTAGAAGTTTGATATGTATATCCAACATCTAGGTTTTGTGAGAAGTCAAGTTGATCATTATGTGTATAGCAAGAAATTTGGTGATCATTTTATATATGTAATTTTGTACGTCGATGATATGTTGTTGGTCAGAAACAAAATTGATATGACCAAGGAGGTGATTCTACAAATATAGTACAAGTTTTACATGAAGGATCTCGATGCACCTCATTTTATTATTGGAATGGAAATTAAAATAGATTGAGTAGGTAGAAGGATATGGTTAAATCAGAGTAAATATGTTGATATAGTTTTGAAACATTTCAATATCTAGGAGTGCAAACTAATTAAGGTCCCTATTATTGTAAGAGTTAAATTCTTTGTTGAACAGTGTCCTAAGACATAGTAAGAGATATATTATATGGCACATGTGACCTATTCTAGTGTTGTAGGTAGTCTGATTTATGCAATGGTATGTACTCAACTTGATGTTGCTCATGCTGTGGGAGTATTGAGCATGTACATGTCGACACCTAGGAAAGAGAAATGGACAATTGTTGAAAGAGTATTCAAGTATTTTCATGGCACAATTAATGGATTATGCAATATGATACCAAGGAAAACATGGAACTAATAAAAACATAAGTGTACATGGTTTTGTTGACTTTGTATTTGTTGGAGAACTCGATTGTAAAAGGTCAACTAGTGGATATGTTTTCAAATTATTTGGTGGGGAAGTATGTTCGATGAGTAGGAGTTAGTTAGTTGTTTCACTTTCTACTATTGAGGATGAATAAATGGCATCTTCTCATGTAAGCAAAGTGATAGTCTAGTTGGAGAGATTGTGTTTAGATTTTTGGTTTAAACAAAAATTTGTTAGCCTAAAGTGTGATATTCAAAGTGATTTTTTTTTACAAAGAACCCAATATACCATTCAAAGACAAAACATATTAATGTATAATACCATTTTGTGAGAGAAATGGTGGATAACTAGAAAGTGTTGCTGGAAAAGGTAGACACATTGAATGATACTACAACCTCACTTGCCAAGTCTGTGAGCATTGAGAAGTTTACTTGGTGTAGAGAATCAATGGGCTTGTTAGATTTTGTTATGTGAGCTGTAGTTTTGAAATATCATGTGTATGAAAAGAAAACAAAAAATGGGAGAATGTTGGGTATGTTATATTATTTTCATGTAAATGTACAATTGAATTCGATAATCAACTAGAATTGTAGTCGATAAATGGTGGCAGTTTGGTTGACCAAGAAATTGGAATAGTCAATTGAACAACAATCGTGACTAGTCGATAGGAAGTCAATGGGCATGAAGTGGGAAGGAATTTAACAAACACTTATATGATGAGAAGCTCGATTGGAGATCAACTAAAGTTGACTCATTCAAGTTAACTGTAACCAAATAACTGAAAGTTGTTAGGAAGTTATGGATTTCCATTAATGAAGCAGTTAGATGTAAATAATTTAGTTGTTATTAATTAAAGTAATTCATTTATAAATATGGTGTAATGTAAAATTATAAGTGTATTGCAATGATTAAAGAAGCAGAGTGTAGTGATTTCACACTATTACAATTTTGTAAATTGTTGTTGTAAACACTAGTTTAGCTATTGATAATAGATGAGGGGTAAATCTCATTGGTTTGCTAATTTTTCCTTCTAAAAGGTTTTCCACGATAAATTTATGTGTATTATGTGACTATGTTTTTGCAATTGTTTAATCCTGTTATATCTAAATGCTAGAATCATTATGCATAATAACTATAAGATGTATTTAAATCCTTGACTCACTTGTTGAGTAGCACTGAGTAAACCTTCTAGTTGATATCGAGCAAGTGAGTGAGAAAGACTAGGGTTTACCTCATCTTGACTAAATTTTCAACTAGGTATGATAATATTATGATGTTGTAGTAAAGGAGGTAGAAATACTAGGGTTTACATCATATTGACTAAATGTAAACTGGGTATGATCATATTACAATGTTGTAGTAGTAGGAGGTTGGATTCAATTTAATTTGATGGAAAAGGATGACATATGGATTTTTATGAAGATAATATGTGTATACAAAACTAAAACCAATCCACGAATCCAACCACTTTCCTTATTTGTACATGCCAAATGCATTATTCAAATCCCCTCCTCACCTTCATATGATCATCCACTTACTACACTTTACTAGATTCCTCCATAATACAAAATAACCATACTCCCTTTATAAGTTGATGATTCCAATATAGGGGTCATTAAGAAACATTATACAACTCTTTCCATGGAATTTATCTTCTTATTTTGTATATGTATTTTCTATAGAAGTTCTAGCATGACATATTGCACCACATATCACATAGTATTTTTTCCCCAATCTACACACCATATCTTAGATTTAGCAATACCATAAAACTCTCTAGGGTAACAGAGCTATAGGGTTTCCATATGCCTACTTATATAGGTCCTTGTCCATTGTAAGAGAAGTGGTTCAAGTGCGAGTTGATATGACAAGGCATTGGACCATAGATGATGGGCTAGAGGATTCATACATTTTTGTTTAAATCTATGAATGTAGGAATCTATAGTGGATACATGGTATAGGAATATGATACTAGCCATTAACTAGGTGATGAAATCAACATGCAAATGGGGGTCTTTTGAGTTCGCATTAAAGTGTCCAGAAAATATTTGGAGACTGGATTCATGTGTTGTAACTATTGACAGGCAGGTATTGATGCACATGCAAAAGGGGATATTGGTATTTAGGTGGGATTGAGGCCCTCCATTTGGAAAAAAAGAAAAAGAAGACCATGGAGGATGTGGATGCCCCAATAAATGAGTCTCTTCATTATAATTTGGGTATTGGGTATAATTATGGGTGTTATAAATATTTAACCCCTTCCCACTATCACATGCAGGCTCTTTATAACCCTTCTATTCCTCAGTCTAATCATTTAGAGTATGGATCTAGTATTGTAGGGACTTACTGTTACAATATCTATGTAGGGTCATTTTTGAAATGGAAGAATGCATATAGTTGTTTGGTTAGTCTAGAAGCTAGAGACAATTACTTCTAGAAAGGATAATGCTTCTATTTAAGTTGATTTGTTAGCCAAGGATTCTAGCATGGTGTCTACAAAGGATTTGTTATAGAAAAATGGAAGGTGCTTGGGCGGGAAAGTCGATAAGGGAATTGAAATAAAAAAAGCTAGGCCAAAATATGTTGATATTTCAAATATTGTATTATCAACCCTTAGTTATTCTAATTCCAAGAAAGATAAAGGATTAAAGGATAGGGCCCCAGACAAGGGAAAGAACTCACCAATGGTTGAGCTTAGTGTTGGAATTTTGAATGGGTCATGTCAAAAGGTAAAAGAGTAATTTTGCAAAGTTGGTGACATGAGATTATATACAATTGAATAAGGTTGTCAATATAGTTTCTCAAACCTTGGTGGGGAGAATATTTGGTAATAAATTTAGCAACACAAAATTTGTGATTAGATGGAGATTTGTGGGATACCTTAATTGGATATTATATGAGGGAATTTTTTCTTACACAAGGTTGGTTTTATTTCTCCTTTAGATCAACATCGAACAAAAATACATTATTTCATCTCCCTGGTATTGGGATCATACTCCTCTCATATTAAAAAGGTGGTCACCCTTGTTTTGATGTGCATTTAGAAATATTGGATATAGTCCCTTTATGGGTGAAGCTTCCAAGTATTCCTATAAAATATCACTATGTTGATATATTCAAGGAAAGAGGTAACTCCTTACTTTATTTATTAGATGTAGATATGAGCTTTTAAAATACCAATAAAGTGACACTAAATCGGATATTGATTACAAATAACACTAGAGATGAGTTGGGTTCTAAAATTGTCTTATAGAAGGGAATCTCTTCTATTAATCAATACCTTGAGAACTATGGAGTGTTGTTAAATTGATTTAGATGCCACATGCTTGGGCACCTTATAGAGGATTATGTGTCACCTTTTAATAAGAAATTTTGGTCCAAGAAATACAAATTCTTGAGTCTTTAAAAAGGGTAGACTCAAGTGGCTTATGACATGGAATTAAGGATTGGAATGAGAAGGTTGATATGATATCTCATGACGATAGGCATGTTGTAAAATTAATGTATGGGACTGAATTGAGAATATTCAAGATGAGATTTGCACTGAAGTTTTATCTCTCAATGTGTGTATAAACTCATATATGTTAGTCATTCTTGTGGAGGATGCATAAAACTTGGTGTCTCCCCTAGTCAAATGTATGACTATTTTTGAATTATCTCCCTTAAATACATATCTCCATGGATATAATGGAAAGGATCTAAATTATTGGGATCGACTAAAGGATCTACGACCAAATATTTATGATGATATTTCCCTTAGTATGGAGAATCAAGTTGGAAATGGCTTATATCTTGGTTCATTGTGTTTCCTACATGATCCTATTGTAGGGCTAAGTTTATTATAAAAGACAGAGGAAAAGGGTGTTTTATCACAATCCTTTGTGAAATGGAACCTATTGAAGAAAGTGTTGTCAAGAGTGTGACCATAGATATAACTCAAGAACCCATAAGATCTATTCTTTACATGATGATGGGTGGGTTAATGATGGTATTCCTATGAACCTAGGGAGAGAGGTAAAAAGGTTTGGATGTAGGAGGAAGTCTTTTATGTCTCAGACACAATATAAGGAAACATCGAAGGTAATTTAGTCTAGTAAATAATCTACACCTTTGAGGTCCTTAGAGAAAATGTTCCTCTAGAAGATGTTTTCCGATGATTTTCTTATCCCTTAATTGTAAAGGTTAGAGAATATCTTTAAAAGGAATTTCTTTGAAGAGCCATGTTGAATTTCTTAAACCCAATATTATTATGTTATAAGAGTTAGGGAGTTCAATGTGTTGAATTTTATGGGTATTATGCTGAGAGGATGTGATATTGGTAAAATTTGTTTTGGATGGAAATTTTGAAAAAGAATAATTTTTTTTTTGTGACGTGATTTAAATAAGGGACAAGCTACCCATGTAGACTCCCTAACAATTTTTTTTATTCAAATACTAGAGGATAGTATTATAATTATGTAGTACCTATTGAAATTTGTCCTTCTTGGTGGAAAAAATGGGCAGGTGTTGACAAGATTGAAAATATACTTTACATCTTTCTAATGTTTGAAGGACTGCTGAATGACCATATCGGGATTAGTAAGTGGGTTGGATAAGGTGGATACTTAGATCATTTTCCCATATTTTTGGAATTGGAAAAGGTAGGGAATAATGCTCTAGGCCTCTTCAAATACAACCCCTTTTGGGTGGAAGAAGCCTATTTTGTTTCCTTGATAAACGAGAATTGGTCTAAATGAGACTAGAATTGAATTGGAATCACGATAGTTTGCAAAAATGTTAAAAATAAAAAAAACAAGTATTTGTATCCTAGGCACATAAGAAAAAAATTAAGGATTATAAGGAGTTGGAGGTGGAGACCTAATTAGAGATTATGTATATACCTAGGATTCGGTTGAAATTTCTTCTAATTATGTTAAAAAAAGATTAATTCCCTAGAAAATAAGAGGAAAATGTTAGAGGATAGAGGAAGCCTTGAGGAAAAAGAGCCATTTGGATGCAAAAGGGTGATGAAAATACCAAGTTTTTTTCACTAGTATGCTAAACACCATAAAAATGTTAATATTATTTGGAAGCTACCAAATAAACATGGTGAGGATGTTTCCATTTTTTAGGACCTCCATACTTGGGATATAATATTTTTAGTGGGTTTATAAGGATGACAATGTGGTGAACAAATTGCATAAATATTTCACCAATGTCTTATTTTCCCAAGTTTTGTTTTGGATGAGGATAACGGAATACTCGATGGCAGGTAAGAGCTAGTAGGCCTAAACTGATCCTAATCAGCAGAATATTGATTAAAATCTTCTTCTGCAAACTCAGTTCCGCAACCAACTTTTAGCAAGCTTGGTTCCGCAACTCAATTTCCAAAATTGAGTTTTTGCAACAACGTTTCCGCAAACTATCTTTTTGTAATTGCATATTTTGGATTGCGGGTCAACTTTTTTTACTTTTCTTTGAACTAATTCTACAATTCGTCTGCCGCAACTTCTCTTCTGCAATTAACTTTCTGTAGCTTTAACAAGCTTTGACCTTTGTATTGTGGAAACTATTATCAACTGTTGATCTCTTGCGACTTCTTCCCTATCCGTTGATCTGAGATCAAATGCAGATCTCACCTTAACTTTGCTGATCTATTATCTCCTGTACAATTATCTCTTGTAGAATTCATCCACAAATGTAGATCTTTCTAAGTTACATATTTTTAACTCATATTGTTATAGCTTAATTGATCAATGAAGTGATAAATTTCCTTTCTATTTCATTTGCATGCACACATCTTCTTCTTCATTAAATATCTAAACATTTCTATCAACACTAAAGATTCATATACACAGAGAATGTAAACATTCTTATGGTTATTTAAAAGAAGACAAATAATTCAAAAATATTCATGTAGAGACTACAAATTTGTTCTTCATTTCATTAACCACACTACACACTGCATATTACACACTCTCTTGATACTCACTCTCACAGTTACTCACACATTGCTCAGATTAATTACATTCAATAATTAAATAGAACTCCATCAAAACCTGTCAGATCCAAATAGGAAGGAGCTAAAATTCCTAAGAAAGTAAATCTACAACTAACATATCCTCGAGAAAACTCTTGCAATATTCGAGGACATCAGGGGAAAATTTCCATTTATTACAATCAAACTAATCCTATCTATAAAACCAATTTTAAGTAATTAACAACTAAACCTATCTTCTATAAAATATTACATTGAAACAAAAAAATAACATTGATTGCTTATTCAGCAAACAGAGGACCTCCGACTCGATTCTCCTGCATCATACTCTGAGGGAAGAAAATAATTCTTCAATAGTTCTTCAGGGTTCACATTATACTCAGAAATTTCCAATTCAGTCATCCATGTTGCATCTTCAAAAGGATGATCTATCCAATATGTGGTTGTTCTTTCTGAGGTAACTTCCCTTTCCAATATGTTAGTTGACCATCTTTACTTGAGACTATTTCTTCTGCCTGAACACCTGAATCTTTAAAAAGATATAGATCTGAAACATTAAAAATTGGAGAAATTTAAAGATCGGAAGGAACTTCTATTTCATATGCAATTGCAGAAAAATTTCTCAAGGTTTTACAAGGTCCAGTTTTCTTAAGCTTTAATTTATTGTAGGTTCCCTTAGGAAACCTTTCCTTTCTAAGATAGGCCATTACTAATTCTCCAACTTGAAAATTAACTTCCCTTGTTTTCAAATCTTCTCTCTATTTGTATTTTCCAACACTTCCCGCAATTTCTTTTTAACATATTCCTGTATATCATGCATGCTAGATGAAAAATATTTACTATTTTCACTCCTCATTTCCTGTCCTCCCAAATTCCTGAGTTCATACAGTCCTCTTGGATGCATCCCATACACAATCTTAAAAGGACTCATACATGTACTTCTATTAGGTGAATCATTATAAGAAAACTCAAATTAATCAAGAGCTAAATCCCATTGTTTTGGATTCTCATAAACAAGACTTCTCAATATATTTCCCAAGCTCCTATTTACCACTTTATTTTGACCATCAGTCTAAAGATGATAAGCAGGGATAAAACTAATATTTGTAACCAATTTCTTCCACAATGTTCTCCAAAAATGACCAACAAATTTAGTAGCATTCTCTGATACAATGCTCAAAGGTAGACCATGTAACTTCACAATTTTTGAAAAGAACAAATTAGCAATATTGGTCGCATCATTAGTCTTCTTACAAGCAATAAAATGAGCCATTTTTGAAAACCTAGCCACTACTACATAAATAGAATCATTTCCCCTCTGAGTTCTAGGAAATCCCAGAACAAAATACATACTGATAGAATCCCAAGGCCTAGTTGGAATAGGTAGAGGTTGATACAGTCCATTATATTTTGTCTCCTCCCTTTGGAATGTTGGCATATCCTACGTTTTTCAACAAAATTCTTCACATCATGTTGCATTCTTGGCCAAAAATAAAAAGCACTCACCTAAGGAAATGTTTTTCCCTACCCAAAATGACCTGACAAACCTCCACTTTTTTTCTCCTATATCATATTTTCTCTCATAGAACATTTAGGAATGCACAATTTACTATCTCTGAACAACAATATTCTTGTAGCATGTAGTCCAACCATTGAATTCTGTTGTGGGAAACTGGATTCTCACATGCTGCATATACATCCTTAAAATCCACATCTTCCTTATACATATTAGCCAACTTTTCAAATCCCAATGTACTGACCTTAATCTCCTGCAAGATCAAATTTATTCTGCTTAAGGCATCATCAAATTTATTATATTTTCCACTTGTATGCTTGATCACAAAGGTATAGTTCTGCAAAAATTCCACCCACTTAGTATGTTTCTGATTCAATTTAGGCTAACTATTTATAAATTGTAAAGCATGATTATCTTAATATAACACAAAATATTTGGGCATCAAGTAATGCCTCCACTTTTTGAGAGCTTGCGCAACAATATATAATTCTTTGTCATATGAGGAACATTTTTGTTTTTCCTCATTTAACTTCTCACTGAAGTATGCTACTGGTCTCTGTTCTTGACTCGTAACAACCCCTATTGTTGTCCCACTAGCAGCTGTCTCTACTTGAAAAACCTTGTCAAAATTTGGTAAAGCCATAATAGGATTCTCAGTGACCTTCTTCAACAATTTTAATTTTTTGTCAGTTGCTTCGATCCACTTGAAAGGTTGTCTACTTCCCTTGAAGGTGTATATTATAGGTGCACAATTTTGACAAAAAATAATGATGAATTTCCTATAAAAAATTGCAATACCATGAAAACTTCCTACCTCATACGTATTCCTTGGAGTAGGCCAATTCATAATCGCTTGCACCTTCTATGGATCCATTTTTAACCCTTCTTCTGAAATTATGAATCCCAAATAAATCAATTCTTTCTTCAGGAAACTACATTTTTTTAGATTTATCAGTAGCTTTTCTTTTTGTAGGGTTTCCAACACCAAATTAATATGTCTCAAATGTTCTTCTTTGTTCTGACTAAAAATCATAATATCATCTAGATATACTATCACAAATTTTCTAGTGTATTCCTTCAAGACCTCATTCATCAATCTCATAAATGTACTAGGTGCATTAGTAAGCCCAAATGCCATTACTAACCATTCATACAGTCCATTGTTAGTCTTGAATGCAGTATTCCATTCATGCCCTTGTCGTATTCTTATTTGATGATAACCACTTTTGAAATCTATCTTTAAAAAATACTTTGAACCACTCAAACAATCATATCAAATCATTAATGCTAGGTAAAGAAAATATGTACTTGATAGTGATATTATTGATTGCTCAGGAGTTAGTGCACATACGCCATCCACAATCCTTCTTTGGGATAAGTACAGTGGGTACTGCACAAGGAATCAAACTTTTTTTCACCATACCTTTATCCAATAGCTCATAAACCTATTTTTTTATCTCTTCATTCTCTTGAGGATTCATTCTGCAGGCTTCCTTATTAGATAAACTTGCACCAGGTATTAATTCAATATCATGACTAATACTTCTCATAGGAGGTAAATAATTTGGTAGCTCATCCACAATAATATCAACATAATCCTCAAGCAATATTCTAACTTCAGTAGGTAAATCATATAAATTTGTAGAAGTTAAAATTACCTTTTGTTTTCCCACAAGACCAAAATGCAGTTCTTCTTCTTTCTTAACTTCTTGTAATAGTTCCTTCCCAGTCATCAGCAAAATATTAGATCCCGAATCTTCTTGGGTTGCTTCATCTTTCAATGGTGACATTGTATGCCTCTTTCCATCCCTTTCCAAAGAATAAGTGCTCTTTCTTCCATCATGAACAACTTTTATGTCATATTTCCATGGCCTCCCTAAGAGTATATGGCACACATCCATGGACATTATATCACATAATACCTCATATTTATAAGTACCAATTTGAAACTCCACATTGCATTACTCATTCACCAAGAGCTAATGTCCTTTCTACAACCAAGACACTTTATAGGGAGTGGGATGTTTCATCCTCTTCAATCCCAAATTCTCTACCATCTCAGTGGAGACCAAATTATTTATACTACTGCTATCAATAACCATCTTACAACACTTCCCTTCTCACTTGCATTTAGTCCTGAAAAGAGTCTTTCTATAGGCTGGTTCATGCACTTTCTTCTCAGTTTTTACCAAAAATATCTTCATCATAAGAGATTCTCCTTCCTCGGGAAGGTTATTCATCTTTGCTTCTTCATTGGACTCCTCTCAAACCTCATCAATATTTCCATTCCTCAGCCATAGGTTTGTTCTTTGGGCATTCCCATGACATGTGTCCAATCTCACCACATGTATAACATTTCACTTCTCTATTTCTTCCTCTTCCTATAGCATTAGACCTTCCTCCTCTAAATCCTCCTCTTTGGGGTGATTGACGACGAGAACCTTTTGCCTCATATTTAGGAGGCTGAAACATACCCCCTCTGTTTGGAGATCCTTTCCCTCTTGTTGTACTTCTCCCTCAATTCTTCGGGTTATGTCTTCTTAGTAGATTCTCTTCTACCCTTGAGGCTGCCTGATAAGCATCTTCAATAGTATTCAAATTCAACAAGATGATCTCATCTTGTATCTCATATCTTAGTCCATTTATATATCTTTCCACTCTTTCTATATCTCCTTGTATATGTCCAGATCTAATACTCGGCCTAAAGAATTATTCTGTGTATTCTTTAACATACATACCTTTTTGTATAAAATAATGTAGTTGTCTAATGAGAGTAAACTCATAATCCTTAGGCATAAATTGAATTTTAATTTTATCTAACATTTTATCCCAAGATTTGATTTTGGACTTACCTGTTCTTTCTTTGTGGATCTGAAGTTCATCCCACCATATAGCTGCATATCCTTTCAGTCCGGTCACTGCATATTTCACCTTATTTTTATCCTCAATTTATTCAAAATCAAACTACTTTGCTAGAGCATTGATCCAGTCCATAAGTTATTCAACATTCAAATTACCTTCATACATGGGAACTTCAACTTTAGGCATGTTATTAGATTTTAGCAGCATCTTCAATACTTTTACTTTGTCAGCCATCTCCTCTTGCTCGTATTCATAAGATTCTCCTTCATCGTTGGTATCTATGCTCTATGAATTCCTTCTCTCCATAGCCTCCATCCTAGATTTGAGTTATCTTAATTCCCTTTGTGTGTCTGTCTCCACAACGTGTCTTCCTCGACCATCTCCTACTGGAACTCCACGTGTTCATCCTTGTCTTGGTGGAATCCTTCTATAGGATCTAATATTTTTCTCTGATACCAAAACTGATGGCAGGTAAGATCTAGTAGGACTAAACTGATCCTAATCAGCATCATACTAATTATTCTCTCGCAAACTCTATTCCTCAACCAACTTTCAGCAAGCTATATTTCTCAAGTTTGGTTCTACAACTCAATTTCTGCAATTGAGTTTTTGCAACAACATTTCCGCAAAATATCTTTCCACAATTGCAGATTGCGGATTGCCGGTCGGCTTTTCGACTTTTATTTGAACTTCTTCTGCAGTTAACTTTTCATGACTTTAACAAGCTTGCACCTTTGTATTGTGGAAACCATTATCAACCCTTGATCTCTTGTAGCTTCTTCCCTATCCGTTGATCTGAGATCAAATGCAAATCTCACCTTAACTTACAGATATATTATCTCCCGTACACTTTTCTATTGCGGAATTCATCCACAACTGTAGATATGTGTAAGTTACATATTTTTAACTCAAATTGTTACAATCGAATTGATTAGTGAAATGATCAATTTTCTTTTTTGTTGCATTCACATGAACACATCTCCGTCTTCATGAATTCTCTAAACATTCCTATCAATACCGAAGATTCATAGACATGGAGAATTTAAACATGCTTCTGGTTATTGAAAAGAAGACAAAGAATTCACAAATATTCATGCAGAGACTACAACTCTATTATTCATTTCATTAACCACACTACACACTCTCTTTTTGCTCACTCTCACACTTACACACTTCTCATATTAATTAAATTCGATAATTAAATAGAACTCCATCAAAACATGTCAAATCCGAATAGGCAGGATCTGAAATCCCTAAGAAAGTAAATCTACAACTAACCTATCCTCGAGAAACCTCTTGCGATATTAGAGGACATCACTGGAAAATTTCCATTTATTAAAATCAAACTAATCCTATATATAAAACCAATGTCAAGTAATTAACAATTAAACCTATATTCTATAAAAGATACATGGAAACCGAAAAATAGCATTTACTGCTTATTCAACAAACATACGACTTTGACTCAATGCTCCTGCATCAAGATTGATGGATGAGGTTTCAAAGAATGGACTTGAGGAAGTTATTCATATATTTCCCTAGACAGATGGCCAATTGAATTATTCATTAGGTTTTACGACATCATTTGTGAAGACTTATGAGGGCCAACAAGGAATCAAGAGCTAATGGAAGAGTGTTGGATATATTCAAATCAAACTTCATTTCCTTAATCCCAAAATATAATAACCCTATACCTTTTGATGAATAGAGGCCTATATCCTTATGGAATTATATATACAAAATAATTACTAGGGTAATATAGGTAAGGGTAAAAGACATTTTCTCCAAGTTAATATTAAATGAGCAATTTGGATTTTTATCAAGTCAAGATATCCATGAGGAAAATTGTGTAGCCTAGGAAGGATCTCATTTGGTCAAAGCCAAGAACATGTCTGTTATGGTACTCAAAATAGACCCGATGCCAACAATATCTTGTGATTATAGGGTGAACTTTAATTATTTGAGGCTTGTGTTGATTCATCTGGAATTTTCTTTATAATTTGTGACTTGGGTAATGAATTGTGTATCTATAATTTCATTCTCTATATTGATCAATGGTTCAAATACTGCATTTTTTAAGGCAAATACAATATTGTGACAGGGTTTTCCCTTTTTGCACCTATTATTTATTATTTTTGTAGATGGTTTAAGTATGCCTCTACTAAATGCAAAAAGACTAGAGATTTAAAAGGTATTAGAATTAGATCAATTATTATAATGCATTTGTTATTTGTAGATGGCTTTTTATTATTTTATGATGACTCGAGATTGGATGATACTAAGTTAAAGTAAGTAATTGATCTATATTATCTTATATTGTATTACTACTAGGATGCTGGTGAATATTAGGAAATTAACCATATCTTTGTTTGGGAAGGAGGAAGAGGAGACATACTTTACAGAATTATTCATGTATCAACAATTAGATTTATAGCATGGATTACAATACCTGGATTTTTATCATAAATCCCAATGACTATTAGAAAATGGATTGGGTATGGTTTATTTCAAAAGTTGAGGAGAAACCCTTGATTTGGTGTAATTGTTGGTCGTACAATGGAGTAAGGTTGATATTAGTAAAATTGATGCGTGGAGACATCCTTGTCTATTAGATGACCCTTGTTTTAAATCCAGAAGAAATTTTGCATACACTGGGAATGTTATGTTACATAATTTTATGGTTTGAAAGTATGTATTAAGAGACATTCCACTTGTCAAATGGAAAATTTTAGCAATCCCAAAGGAGTTTAGGGGCTAGGGGATGAAAACTATTTTTAATCTGCTTATTTCTCTAACTACTAAAATTATTTGAAGGCTTATATTCGAGAGAGTAATCTAATGCCAAGTAATAGTTAATAAGTATATTACTCCTAAATTAGTGGAAGAAAGGATCAAAGATCCCTCAAAATATTTTCAAAATGGATGAATCATTTGGAAGGATTCTATAAAAGCCTTTCCCCTTATAGGTAATTTGAATTTTTGGAAGGTGGGATATAGTCATAGGGTCATACCAGGTGAAGACCTATGTGCCAGATGTAATGAATCATTTAGGATATCATGGAACTTAATTGGTACCCTCAAAGAGAATGGATTATTTACATTGTCTCGGGTAGGTGATAATAACTCATCCATAATTTGGAGTCATGAATGGAAGAACGTAGATAGTATTAGGGTTCTAAATGGTGAATTTTTGAAATAGGAGGAATACATGAAGTGAAGGATGAGACAATCTGGTCAAAGAATCCAAACAAAGGTATATATTCCCCTAATCAAGGCTACATAGTTATATTCGTAGAAGGTATTAAGGAGGATCCTATCTAATGGTGGAGGAAGATGGAAGCACAAATTTCTATTAAAATCCATAATATTTATGTGGTTGTCACTCAATAATAAGGTGGTTACATAAGATAACTTGAAAAACCAAAACAAAATGGGTCTGAGTGCCATTCTCTCTGCAAAGCAAATGATGAAATATTAATTATTTGCTCATTTTTTTCTTACACTAAACAAACTGGAAAGGAAGTAGTTGCATTAATAAGTTTGAATAATATTTGGAATGGAGGCATAATAGAAGAATGTCTTAAACTTTGGGGTGGAAATGTTGTTGTAAAAATGTGTCATGGTCTTCCTCTAATTGTAGCTTGGGGAGTATGGTTATCTAGAAATATGAGTTTATTTGAGGATTGGAAAATACCTCTACTGCAATGTGCTTTATAGTAAGTGAATATTGTCAAGAGCTTTGTTTAATGCAATCCAACAAAGAATCCAATAAACCCTATGGAAGAGGTGATAAGCATTTCTAGGGCTTGGATATATTTTAATGGAGCTACCTAAGGGACCGCATTATTATGTGGAGCTATAGGAACGATTCACTTATCATACCATCATTGGCTAGAATTTAAAGTGAGGAGAGGTAGATGATCTAGCAATTTATTTGAGATTATGTTTTTTAATCTCATTCGAAAACTTTCATGGGATCGTGACGATTAGAGTGCCTAGGTCATTTTTTACTTGTAAGTTCATATTGAATGGATGCAGGGTGAATATACATGTGAATATCATCTTAAAACCTATCTTTGATGAGATTATGACTAAACAAAATGTGTTTCATCTCATTTAATTCAATCATATTTATAGATAAATGAATACATAAGTTGAGGGGTTGTTTAAAGAAGGTTTAGCACTATCACTATGCCATTGGACGATTTATCTTAGAAGTTCATTTTATTCCAACAAGATAACGTTTTACTTTTTTTCATGATGTGGATATTTTAAAACCTTTAAGGACAAAGTACAATAGTCAAAATTCTCATCAATCAAATAGAACTATAATTATCCACAACATTTTTATCAAATTTGAATAAAAAAATTCAAACGGAAGTTGAATTTGTCCACTTATTAACTTAATATGAAAGAAACAAACAAAATAACAATAATGAGGATTTGAAAGGTGAAATATCATTCACATCTCATGATGTAATGTATAGTGATGTTTTTGAAGGAAGAAAAACATGTATACCACATTTTCCTATTTAAAATAGCATTGGCCCGAGAATAGAAATAAAATATAAGAAATATTACAATATTTTATATATATATATATATATATAGAGAGAGAGAGAGAGAGAGAGAGAGAGATTATCACACGCAGAAGGGATCACAAATAAGGAGTAACTTAAATTCTCCTTGGTTTTATACACTTTTTCGATGGCACATTATACTTATAAATAAGATTTAAAAGTTATTATGGTGTATTTAATTTTTCCATGAAAAAAATCACAATATATATTCATAAATAAGAGCATAAATCACATTCTTCTGGGGTGGTAGGTGCAAGGGGTCTGATTGGATCGAATCCCAAAGGAAATATAGTAATGAGTTATGAATGGGATATGGGATTAGAAATGAACAATTATGTGGATAGGTATGCCTTATTCATGGGTTGAAATTCATTATCTCCCTTCAAATTCAAAGATTTTTAATTTTGGGAGACTCTCTCTTAGTTATTTCATAGGTAAGGAAAAGGGTGTGTAAAGAGGAAACAATCATTAAGAGACTTCAATTCAAAATTGTGATTCTTCTAGACCGAGCTTCTAGTCGAGGATAACACCCTTTGAATCCAACAAATTATTATTAAACTAGACTCACAACTTGTTGTATCTTAGTTAAACGGTCAGTACCAGGTTCATGATCCTATAATGTTTAGAAAGTTTGTATGATTACGTCTTCTAGAATGTCATTTTGAATTCATTGAGTATATTCATATTCCTAGAAGTTAAAATAGTCTAGATGACTCCTTAGCTAACTACGTACTTGATTGGCATCTTTGTCATACATCAGTCCAATAAAACAAGCATGTACATCAAATGCATGGAACCATATTTGAGCAAATATTTTAAATCATAAGTAAAAACCGAAGTAACATTCCTTTGTATAAAGTAAAACTGGTTACATCATAACCCAAAAAGTGTGTTAAAGTTTAGCACATTTTTGCATTGACTTTGCACACACCAAAAAGAGTAATATAAACACTTTCTCCCTTTTTTACTTTTCTTCAAGATAAAAAAATCCAAAAATTTCATAAGAAATTGCATATATGGAAAAATAAAAAACACATTTGAACTGTCTCGACTTCCTAACCCATCATGAAGACTCACCCACAACCGACTTCTTACTGAATAATGGTTGAGCTTCTGAAATACATCCGCGAAGGAGGTGATTCCTACAAAAATGGTAAAAAGTGAGTATTCTACTTATCTTTGTTATATCCATTTGAATGCTAGGATATTGCACACTCATTTCTAATATTTCAGATTTTAAATGCATATATTGAGCTTGTTGTTGAACTAAATGGTTAAGTGATGATTACTTTTACATGATTATAGAGAGACATGATCAAACTATTTGATTTAAGATTTTAAATATAGAGCACAATTCATGGTGTTTTCTGGTTTTGGTATTTTTCACATGAATCAGTCTGAAGTAAAACCACGGTGCCTTTGTCCTACTTGGCCATAATCCCATATTGGATGGACTCTTTGATTTCTACACATAATCCTACTTCAAACAACCTACTTATAGAGGGGACATTCGAAAGAGTGTGCACAACTAGCTCAACCCATGTTTGCAGTACACATCCTCACCCTGGCTTGACCCATGACCTTGAAACATAGGTGCATGCCTTTGCAACACCCATTCCCTCTTATGTACTATAGCATTCTTTATTCTTTTTCGAGCCAATACATGAAAAGCACTAAAAATAAAAAATAAAAAATTCCAAAAATGAATATTACTAAATCTATTCATAATTAATCATGGAGAAAATGGAAACAACTAGTCCTTGTTGCCCTTGAACACGACACATCCTTGCATCAATTATAAGTACACCATTTAAACTTTCCTTAGGAAGAGGTGCTAATAATTTGAATGGATCTCCAACAATAGGTTATCCTTCCTATCATCTATGGAGCTTTCGTTATTTCATATGGAATTAGCGAATTTCACAATGGTTGGTTACTCAAGTCTTATGTTACCAAGTGTAACTATGTATCATGTTATGTGTTCAAGGGAAGTCAAACCAGTGTTAGCCATTCCTCAAATATTCCTGCTTAATAATGTCGACCTTCCTTGTGTTAGTATAGAGTGTTGGATCTTGCAGATCTACCAAATTATATCAACCTATTCTTAGTTTTGTGTTAGTTGATGTGGGATGCATTAATTCCCTCCTTCTGATGGGTCCATTCCTATTGACACGAAATCATCATATACTAAAAGGATATAGGAACCCTGGTGAGTATCTTGGATCTTGCAGTCATTAATGGAAGGCTTCCTTGCAAATGACAATGGTTATACATCAATGACCCATGATTGTTTGATTCTACAAGTGTTCGACTTCAGAACATGTATTCACATTTGTCAGTTTGTACTAAATTACCTTGGAGTCCATCATCATTATTGGTGTGCCTCCTCGCATCTGTTAATGGTATACATCAATGGTCAGGAATCAGGTGGTGTTTAATTATGCTCGACATCAAATTATTTATTTGCATGATATAAACTCATACTATCATTGGTTTGCTTGAATACCTTTGAAAAATAGTTGTATCACTCATTGATGAACTTCCTGAGTTACGCAAGATTAGACTACTATATCAAAGCACCATAAAGACCTGCATATTTTGCACTCATCTAAAAGTGCTTATATACTTTTTTCTTTTGACATTGATCCACTGTGTATTGTTCATGGGAATGCTTGTTTACTGCTGAGCATGGATATACTCGCCTCAATAAGATATTGTATATTTGGTTTAATGTCTTGTTTGACTTGCAGGTGATTTTCAACCCCCACGCACAAGATCCTACTCCTTTTACTATCCTATATTCGTCATTAAAGAGTGTCAGTATGAAGAGTATCAGAATAAAAGAACTATCAATATATTTCGGCACTCAACATAGCTTCGGACCTCACACATTAGGGGGCATTTGTTAACAATAAAATTAAGACCCCTGAGAGTGTTGGTATGAAAACATATTTCTATTTCACCCATGACATTAAGATCATAATTTTGGAACAATTGTGAGATTCAAACTCTCATTTGACCACTGCTTCCACAAAGGAAGAAATGTTTGAAGACTAGGGTTTTGTTCGAGTAAACAAGGTACTCCCAAAAGACCGAACACCTTCAGCAACTGCTTCACACAAATGAATCATAGATCAACACACCGATGTTTGTCACATGGTTAAAACCCTTAAGAGGGAAACAGTCCACGGCCCCAGCCAAATATCTACTTGGAGCAATTTATTATGGAAAAGAAAGAAAGTTACATATGGGCTTCTCATAATCGATCAACTAGCCAAGGACCCTCTATGCTCTTTAAATAGATATCATAGACCAATCGGATTTTAAGCCACGGATCAATGGTAGGTATGATATAAGAGAAGTTGAACTGTCAGATCACTCTATGTCTAGAACATATCGTGACCGTTGGATTAGAATATTTACAAATGCATACTAATGCATACTAAAGAAACACACTTTTACCTAGCGGATATATTACACAAGTTGATCTTAAATAACTCCTAAGTGTCTAAATATCCTAACACCCCCCCCTTAAGAACAACTTGGGATAGGATTGAAGGATTTACAAAAGTGACACTATTAGGAGAAGGAAGGAGGAATTAGAGCCTATCCCCCCTTAAGGACACATTCTTGAACTCCTAACATAGACCGAATTTTAGAAAAATTCGCTTCTATAAGAGACTTGGTGAAGATGTCTGCAACTTGATCATTTGTAGGGCAATAGAGCACTTCAATAACATGACCATGAACAAGATTTCTGATGAAGTGCATGTGTAGCTCAATGTGTTTGCTGCGCTGATGTAGAACTAGATCTTTGGAAAGCTTGATGACACTTTGATTGTCGCACCAAAGTGGAGTAGGCTGCTACTGTTCAAATCCAAAATCTGAAAGGATTTGTCGAAGCCATAAAGCTTCCTGACTGGCATTAACTGCAGCTCAATATTCTGCTTCTGCTGAAGAAAGAGCAAGAGCTTGTTGTTTCTTACAAGCCCAAGTGACAGGTCCAGATCCTAGACTGAAAACATAACCTGCAGTAGACTTTCGATCATCAGGATCGCCGGCCCAATATGAATCAGTGAAACCAACCATCAAAGATTCCCCCCCTGTATTGTAATGAATCCCAAACTGAATTGTACCTAAAATATATCGAAGTATTCTTTTTGTTGCTTTCCAGTGACTTTCATGAGGAGTTTGCATATAACGGGCAACACGACCAATGACAAAGGAAAGGTCAGGACGGGAATGAGTCAAGTATAAAAGACTACCAACAAGCTGACGATACAAGGTGGCATCTACTTTAGGGGAAGTACAAGTGGCAGAAAGTTTGACTCCAGACTGGAAGGGAGAAGGGGCTGGTTTACAATCTTCCATGTGGAAGCGACGAAGAAGGTCACAAGCATACTTAGACTGGGAAAGAAAGATTCCTTCTTTTGTTTGTAAGACTTGGAGACCAAGAAAATAATGCAAATGTCCTAAGTCTGACATTTCAAAATTTTGCTTAAGATTGGATTTCACATGGGTTAAAAGTTTAGGGTCACTACTAGTAAGGATAATATCATCAACATAAAGAACAAGTATGATGAGATGGTTTCCTACTTTCGTGGTATAGACATTGGAGTCAGAATGGCATCTAGAAAAACCAGTGTCAAGGAGAAAGCTATCCATTTTGGCATACCAAGCTCTAGGAGCTTGCTTAAGGCCATATAAGGATTTCTTAAGGAGACAAACAAGGCTAGAGTTATTCTGAACATATCTGGGAGGTTGTTCCATGTAAATTTCCTCATGTAAATCACCATGTAAGAAAGCAGACTTGACATCCATTTGATGGACTTCCCAGTTATGTAAGGATGCAAGGGAAAGAACAAGGCGAATGGAGTTCATTTTTGCTACAGGGGCAAAGGTTTCATTGTAATCAATCCCTTCAACTTGGGAAAAACCTTTGGCAACTAACCCTGCCTTAAGTATTTCAACACTTCCATCTAATACTCCAACACCCCACTTTCGGCATAGCTCGGGGGAATTGAACCTGAGACCTCAGCTCTGATACCATGTTTGGGTACACAGGGTACTCCCAAAAGACCGAACACCTTCAGCAACCACTTCACACAAATAAATCACAGATCAACACACCAATGTTTGTCACGTGGTTAAAACCCTCAAGAGGGAAACAGTCCATGGCCCCAGCCAAATAGCTACTTGGAGCAATTTATTATGCAAAAGAAAGAAAGTTACATATGAGCTTCTCATAATCGATCAACTAGCCAAGGACCCTCTATGCTCTTTAAATAGAGATCATAGACCAATCGGGTGTTAAGCCACATATCAATGGTAGGTATGATCTAAGAGAAGTTGAACCGCCGGATCACTCTATGTCTAGAACATATCGTGACTGTCAGATTAGAATATTTACAAATGCATACTAATGCATACTAAAGAAACACACTTTTACCTAATGGATATATTACACAAGTTGATCTTAACTAACTCCTAAGTGTCTAAATACCCTAATAGGTTTCTCTAAAGAGGCCAATTCTATAACCACTTAAGGGCCAAAACCCAATTCCTATAACTCATATAGTGGAAAACAATACCTAACATGTGTACTAATTTCCCTAGAAATACTGAAAATCAAGTTTGATACCTAAAAAAACTAGGTAAAGTGGGTTTTTTGAAGAAAATAATAAACAATATTCAAAAAGCTTAATCCCACATTCATGGTTAAGTGATTGGGAGCAGAAACCCCAATGCTATATAAGGAAGGAATATGAGGTGAATTAGAGGGGACATAAATTAATAGTAAAGGCATGTTGGAGGAATTGAGGGCTAGAAATGGCTTTTCTACTACATAGGTTTTTGGGCATCAAAGGCATGGATGGTAGACGAGTAGGTCTAGGGAATGGAGAAGGAAGGAACCTTCAAGGGTTGTAATTATTTCTTCATGTTTATCTATTATGAATCAATTTAGTTTTCTTCCCAATTCTTGTTCAATGTTTTCCTTTCAAGTTCTATGTTGAGTTAGAATTGGTAGGAAACTAGATCTAACCTATATTTCTTAAAGATAAGTTTGGTAGGATAGTAGGAAGGATTTTGTGGTGATATTTGTAGGTGTGAATTAGAGTCAAGGAGATGCAAGGACAACCATTAAGGAACTCTATCAAACTTCAAGGCTACAAGAGGTATTATCATCCCTTCCTCCCTTTCTCAAACTCAAAGAAAGAAGGCTTAAGTTCTTAGGATTATTGTGATAATTGGTTTTTTTTTATGTCAATTGGGATTCACTCACCCCATAAAAATAGGATAGTGGGATATGACTTCAGTTGTAGAATACTCCACTAACAACAAACAACATATCTACTCCCAAACTTTTTCTCCATTGTGAATAACATTGAAACACAACCATAGACAAGATCCGAGTGCTTTGCTAGAGACTGAAAAAAACATCTGGTCTGAATCAAAACTTTCATTACTACATGGGAAATGAAAAGCATGAAATGTACTTGTATCTCCTAAAACTTGGTTGATAACAATCACAAATCCAAAGCCACTAGGATTCCATGCTCCACTAGAAGAGATAAAGACTATCTTGGGTGCTATCACACGATGGATTAGTCATGCACTATTGTGAAGAAATCGTTGTCATTATGCTAAGTGCAGTGAATCGGGATTTATTTCCAACCGCCACATCTCCAGGCCCTTGTGATCCTTCAGCACCAAAAAGTGAAAATTGACACTTATGATCAACATTACTTGATCTCATCTAATCTTAGGCCTTTGATAATCCAACATAACACTAATGACTTCCATGAGCCCTATGTGGCCAAATAACTTAATGAGAAATTAGATGTTGTGCCACTAGAATTTGAAAGATTTTTTACATGATAGACATGACAGAAGAATGCAAGTGTTATTGCAATCTTTATGCAAAATTCAACAACCATTGTAGTTCATCCCTTTTTTTTTCATTTGTGTCCTGCTTCCTTTTCTCTTTTTTCAAAGTTATTGTGTTATATATTACTATATATTAACATGAATTCATTATGGTGGGTTACCTTGAGTGGTTGAGAATTGCGAACTGGAAGTAGGAGGTCATGAAGTCAAGTCCCCAAGTTGAATATGTTTGTGAATATTGTGGACCTCACTCGATGTCCCCGCCAATTTAGGTTTCCAAAATTGGAACATGTGATGTGCATTTCATTTAAACATATTAACTTAAATTCATTTTATTTTCAAAATTGTTAAACATCAATAAGGAACAATAATAGTGAAATGCAAACTTTAAAAAATTAATTAAGTTTACATGATTGTTAACTAACTTAAATGTAATTATACACAACCAACACACTAAAATCATATATTCATTGTGTGTGTGTGTGTGTGTGTGTGAGAGAGAGAGAGAGAGAGAGAGAGAGAGAGAGAGAGAGATTGTTAAATATTGGATATAATTGTAAATATGAGCTATTTCATATATAAAATTGTGTAACTTATATGAATTGTTTATACATGTCTTTTTAGCTATAATGTTACTGATAATTAAAAGTATTTATCTTATGTCATTGATTAGAGGCATATTTATTTATGTCTTCCTATTGAAGAGTTTTAGGCATTCTTATTGATCACGTCTTTTTGTTCATAAACATCCATCTACCAACATTCTTAAATCACTCTCAATATGTTATAATAATAATAATAATCTTTTTAAGGTCACCTCCAAGCTAAACACCAATTTGGTGTATGACACCTGTTTTAGTGAAACAAAAAATCCCCTTTATGCAACGATGTAGCCACTAAAATTTACAAAAATGTATAATATACCCTACCCTCTAAAATATGCTATAAAAATACATATACACTAAATATGTTCTACCAAAACTCAAACTTTATTGTTAAGAAATAAAAACAATAATTAAAAAAAAACTTTATCATCCCAACATAAAAATAATAATTCACTAAAAACTTTAATGTAATATTTTTTCATAACTTTATGCCATATCCTCAACGTTTCAATCAAACCCAATCCAAAATGTCTTATGTGACAACCACAACCATTCAATCTTTAATCCATCCCAATCCAAAATCTCTTAATATTTTATGTCAAAATTCACAATCATTCATTCTCATGAAAATTCACAATCAATCATTATCAATCAACCACTTGCTGTCACAACCTTTCAATCTCAATCCAAAATCCCTTAAAGTCCAAAAATCACAGTTTCATTGCCCCCCCACAAGGGTATATCCAGGGGAGTTCACTAGTGAACCGACGATATGCACCGATCGGACGACCGGCCGCGCGTGACCGGTCACGTCCGACGCGGCCGGTCGTCTGATCGGTGCATATCGTCGGGCAAATAGGTCCCAGCAATATCCAAGAGACAAGGTATACCCTCTTTGGAATGTGGTCCATCCATAAACGATCAACACTTTAACTCTGTGGCTCCATGTTTAATTGTCAATGCAGTTTGTATTCACACTTTTAAGTTGTACTTGAGAATCTTTGAATGGTCACATCAAGCAATGTAAAGGGAATTCAAGTCATGAAAAGGAACAAGTGATATATTTAAAATTAGTTATGGTTATGAAAAATTTAATATGAATTGCTCACATGTATTAATATGTTTGTATTAATGTTAAATTTTTGTCAAGCATGCATTTAATTTATTTTTTATTATTATTTTAAAAAAAATTAATATTTTTTCATTTCGTTGGTTCCTATAGGTGATTAGATATAGATTTCTATGTTGGAGGCATGAGCAATAAACTCACGTTACTTCTAGCATTAGAGGATGCATATTTTGATGTATATGCATTTTTTTAAGTTTAATATTGTTTTATTTAGCTGGTCGATAGAGGTGACTATATATGGATTTCTATGTTGGAGGCATCAACAACAAACCTGTATCACTTTTAGTCCCAAAGGATGCATACTTTAATATACAATCAAGTTTAGTAATAGGAAGTAAGGTTTATATTATCCCTTACATATTCCTACGAGACCATGGGAGAGTATCTCTATGGATTTTGTGGGTGGCCTTCCAACCACTAGGAAGGGACATGACTATTTATTTGTGGTAGTTGACATATTCAACAAGATGTGCATTTTTATGCCTTGTAAAAACACCATAACGGATGAGAAGCATCAAACATGTTCTTTAAACATGTATGGGTACACTTTGGGATACCAAGGAGCATCATCTCAGACATAGATACTAGATTTCTCAGTGCATTTTGGACTACACTTGGGGAGAAGATGGACAATAAGTTGAAAATATATACAACATTCCATCCATAGATAAATGGGAAGAAAAAAGTAGTCAATAGTACTTGGTACAACTTTTGAGGGGTTACAATCAGAAGCATCTGAAGACTTGGGATGAAAATGTGATCTACATCCATCACTCTTATAAAAGAGAAGCCAACACTTCCATTGGAAAGTCCCCTTTTGAAACTTGTTTTGGGTACCTACCACCTTCACCTCTAGATATTGTTTATGGACATCAAGGGGGAGTAAGGGATGACACTACTAGTGAAGCATTAAGAGCTAAAAAATTCATTTATAAGATCAAGCAAATCCATTTACAAGTACAGGAGGCTCTGAAGAGGTCACAAAAAAAATACAAGGAAAACATGACCAACATAGAGTTGAGAAAACATTCAAGGTGGCAGACAAAGTATGGTTGCATTTGAAAAAGGAAAGATTGCAAGGTCCTAGCAAGAAGATCAATGAATTAAGATATGGCCCTATTGAAGTGTTGGAGAAGATGAGAGATAATTCCTACAACCTCATTCTACCCCCAAATATGCTCATTTTCCCATTAGTGAATGCAAAAAATCTGAGATGCTATGAAACTTCCATACTGCACCAAAAACCTAAGCAACTCTTACCTTCTGTAGAGGAGTTAGCACAATAGCTTCAAGTAGAGTTATCAGAAGACACAATTTTGGAAAATAAGTCGAGAACAACCAAGAGAGGATAGTATGAATTATGGTGGTTGGGTTGAAAGGACAACTTCTAGGAAAGGCTAAATACTCCAAGGAGAAGGTAAGGAAAATTTTCCTTGCCACATTCAGCAAAATCTTATGGGGACCAAAACCTCCCGAAATGGGGAGGTGTGATCCAAAATGGATCAATATATAATTTTTCATCTATTTTGATGCTTTCGGGGTCGAAATATTTGATGAATTGGCTTGTAGGGCCCATTTTAGGGGCAATCTCTTTTTGTAGATTTGGGGTCAAGAAACTTCCTAGGCGTGTTTCAGGGTCTAAATGATGTTTTTTGGGGTCAAATTTTCATTTATTGGCCATTCTCCTCAACATTATTCTACATTATGATACCTTTCCAAAGGTTCAGAATCGCCTCAAATGGACTCTGTATGCAAAAGTTATGCCTCTCACAAGTTGGCTTATCTATGTACCACCATGGTACTGATTCGGTTCTATGTCAGCTCTCATTTCTCACACATGTGGATATATGCATGTATGGATTATCAATAATATTCTACAAGGCCCACAAATCTAAACCTAATCGGGAGTTGATGTATGCAGAAACCCTAAACTTAACACTAAACAACTATCGGGCTATTTTAAATACCAGGTCGTTGGGAGAAAAAAGGGGTTTTGTTCTTTTGAGGTTATGGTATTATTCTATAATTGAGAAACAATATAGGAGTGGATATTAGAGCATAACAGAGGAGATAGGAGATCATGTAGTAGCCATTATGGCCGCATAGTCATAGGTAACTCCACAGAGTGTACCATTTCCTTTGTATTTTCAATTTTATATGAAAAATAGGGCATAGTTCTCACTAGTGGTTTGGTTTTTCACCATAGTAGGTTTTCCTAGGGTATATCTTGTTTTACTGGGTGGATTGTGTATTTATTTGCTCCATTTATTATTGTTTCAGTTCAAATTATTTAACATTCAGTGGAAATACCCTAATAAAAAGAACTAAGTTATAAGATCCACTGCAAGAAACCGTTCTAGTGGAAATACACTAATAAAAAGAACTAAGTTATAGGATCCACTGCAAGAAACCGTTCTAGTGGAATATCCATGGTAGTTTAAAGATCATTAATTTACCCTCATCAAATAGTTTCTCCTATGCCCTAATATAAAAACCACAAAAATATTCAAAGGTATAATCCTTACCATCTTCTTTTTTGGATGCCCAACTAGTATCGAACGTCAAATACGTACAATACATCATAAGTGTCTTCAGATTCATGAGGAATGGCTCACTAAGTTGATCGTCTTTCTTTAGAAACTCCTTGCCACATTCACCCAATTTTAGTTCCAACTCCACAACATGAACCAAATAGTCCTTAATCCTGTCAAAGGATAAAGGATCCAAAGAATCTATGAAATAATTCTCATTCTGCGTAACTTGACTTTTGTAAACTTTATTAACTGAATTCTCTACTTTATTCTAGACATGATGAGGATAGTTTATCCCACTTTTATGAAAGTGAGTCTCCCTTAAAATGTAGGTGGCAATCACTCCTACAACCTCATCTATCTTCCCATTGAGGAAAAATTTATGTGGATATGGGATCATGATATTGGTAAAATTCCATAGGGCCTTACGTATCGATATATGCATTGATGTAGTTTACAAGTAAAAATCTATAGTAAATCACAAATAGTTCCAACTCAATAGACCATTTCTAGTAAACATCAAAAGGACTTGTAGAGAACAAACTGTGATTCAAACCAACAACTATGATATAATGATGGAGAAAAACACAGATTTAGAAAGATGAAAAAAAAATGAGAGCTAATTATTCTAAGAAGATGTGGTGTTAAGAGACACTAATTTAGTGCTTAAGCACATCACAGATAAACAATACATCAAAAAGCATTGTTAACTCTTTACACTTCTCCACTAACAATTTCTCCCATAGGATAATTCTATTATAGCTCAAAGATGTAACCTACTCCCTTGAATCGGGGAAGGTTGTTTCCACATACTTGGTCCATAACACATATTAGCCTCCTTAAATTTTTCCATGTTTGTGCTATTGTTGACAATTGTTTCAACTACTTGACCAACTAGTCGACCTAGTTGAGGGCCTCCATCTATTAGTCAATCTAACTTGTTAAGATCATAGTTGACCTATCAGTTGACTAAGTAGTCAATTATTTAGTTCTATAAATTGTCGATTGTCTATCTCCAAAAGATATATAGGTGTGATGAACAAGCTTGGCATATTGTTCTAATATTTGTATGCCATGCATAGTTCATTCCTACAGACAAGATTTCTCGTGGAAACCTTACCTCACTAAGTTTCATCCCAATCTTCACTTGGTCTATCCAACTAATGCAAGTTTACAATGTCTGTGGTACACACAACCTTCATGCAAGGGATTTTTGCATGCCTATGGTGTGCCTTTCCAATAGGCCAAGGAACAACAAAACCAACTCATCTAGCCATCAACCTCATGTCATGTTTGTCTATACGAACTAGTGACATTGAGGTGATCATGCAAATGACGTTCCTAAAGCCTTTCAAGGATAGGACCTTACATCCTCACCCACTAAAATCCATTGATTCCCTTGGAAACATCTACAAGAACCTACTATCATCCAAGTATACTACCCAAACTTATGTATTCATCCATAGTTGGCTACTCTAGCTACTTCACAATGTCACTACCAACATACTTGTGCAACTACACACTATCCAATACTTCTTTGATAAAAAAAAAACTTTGCTAACTTTTTCCACAATGTTTATTAGATGCCATTATCATGGTCTTTTCCTCCTACTAGAATCATGACCTATTGTTCCTACAATTTCCTTCCTATATTGTCTCAACCCAACCTCCACTAAGAAGTTTGTCAAAATGTATAGAAGTTTCACACTTCTGAGTTACTACTTCTTTTGTACATAGTCAATTCTACCATGCATATACACATTGATATCCCACATGCCCTAAACTAATTAGGCCCATAAAGCAAACTATTAGGTCCAACCCTTAAGAATGCACCTGATCCTCATTCTTAGAATAGTCACTTCCTTTCATAATTTAGTCTTCTTTGCACAATGCTTACAGACTAAGGGAAGTGCACCACTTTTGCCTCAATATTATCACAAAGGCACCTACGTCATCTTTTCCATTTGTTTCCTCTTAATGATTTGTTGTTGCATTAATATACTCGACCCCTTAGTTGGTGGATGAGTCTCAACAACCTCTTCTAGGATTGGTAATCCTTCTAAACCAACAAATGTATCACCCTTAACTTGTTGATCATCTTCATGAAGTATAAGAGAACTTAACTCGTGCAATGCTATGTGAACCTATTCCTCAACCTTAATGCCACCATTTTGCAACTGAGATTCTTATTGGGTGAGTGCCTTCATGCACTACTTAAACCTAACTCTTAAAAAAAAATTCTTCAAGAATGAGACATCCATCTGGATTTCCTCCTTTTGTGCATGGTTATGTGTGTGAAAGATTGAATCATAATGTGCGCCTTCGTTGTTGACCTTAACAACTAATGCCATTGCAAATCCATCATGCACCCAATTCCTTGCTTTCGATACATCAAAGTGCAAAATTTGTTCAACAATAGGAGGGTCTTCAACCAGCTTCCTCAACTATCAAGTCACCCTCTGCAATCCAACACATCCAACTTCCTCACTGATCTTGGCACATTTTTTGGTACACTTAATCTCTATTGCCAATTTTCCTGGGAAATGAGAGAAGGTGGTAGATGACCATGATAGCCACTGGCCTCCAACAGCTTGTCCAATGTTTTCTAATTGCAATGAGCCAACTAAAGAATTCGATACACCTTTCTAATAGAGAAATGCATGTGCCAATACTTCAGTCACATTCGACTCACTAGGTCATCTTGACAATTATCCTCAAATCTACCTAGAGGAGGCTCTGCCACATCCGAGGTTTCCCATACACAAAGGTGCATAAGCATATTCGAAGTCAGTGTGTTCTACTTTCCAATTTGATCCAGGTTGAATGCATACTTTTTCACATAAATAACAGTTGTGTCATAACATACATGCATAAATTTGTTCAATATTTTTTTTCATATATATATTATTTTGCTTAAATTTACATAAATTTAACAATGGATAACACGTAAGGTATACCATATTTTTAAAAATCAATGGCATGAAATTATGAAAGGACTATCTTAGGTCAAAAGAACATAGTGAACAAGTGACATAAGAAGGGTACTACATATACATGTCCTTGTTGCACTTTCGGTCATTTTATCACCGAAAGTCCAACACAACCCCTAACATAAGATTAGATTCCCCATCGCATCCGAGTTTCATGTAGCCCTTGCATGGTGGGGAGACAAGATGGGATTCCCTTTTAGTCTTATCACCCTTTTTATAAAAGTCCTAACCCTAATCAATTCGACTACAAACGACACATGACAAATAAATAAAATAATAATTATTGACAAAGATCAATGTACACATTCTTATAAAAAGTAGACATCTAATAAAAATGGAAATGGAATTTAGAGATGGGTCCCGTCCTATCTTTTGTTCGTTCCAAGAAGGGCCGCGGTTCACAAATCTTCGACGAAAAGTGGAAAAAACAAAAAAGAAATATAAAGAACGTAAAAAAGTGGAGAAAACAATAATATATATAAATATATATAAAGAACGTAGAGGCAAAAGTATTCCTTCATCTCATGATTTATGATGTGATGTATTTTGAGTGCTCTCCCATCAAGAAAACCATGTTTGCCACCTTTCCCTTTGTGTTCAAACTTTTCAAGTTGAAAGTTGAACCTTTTAACGTCAATGACGTGGGATCCTGTACGGTGGGGAAGGTGGTTTTCACCTAGTCTACCAGGGATCAAATCCCACCGAGACATGGCCCGCTGTGATAAGGCTCGAAGGGTAGACACCCCCTGGGATAGACTAATCGCCCTTGGACGGGATTGGAGTCCGGGACGCCTTGGCCCTTGCTGAGTCACAAGTTTCTTGTATATCTGGCTTGCGGGCTGTTGGATATACCTGGGGTTTATAGTGGCAGCCGACGGCTTGAACCTGGGCCTCGCCCAGATAATCCCGACGAGTTACCAATTTCTCTAACCTAAAAAAAAGAAAAAAGTTGAACCCTTTAAGACTATATAAATATATATATAAACATGGGAATTATCTTCTGAAATGTATGTATTATATTTTATAGATTTTCTCTTAAATTATTAAAAATATTTTATTAAATGATTTAATTGAAGAATAAATTTTTTTTATTAAATGATTTAGTTAAAGAATAAAGAAAAATGTTTTGTAAACAAAGTAAGATTTAAAGAAATCTTTAATCTTGTTTTTTTCTTTCATTTATCTCTGTTTCGTATTGGTTCATCTTATTATGAATCGATCTACAACTAATATTTTAAAGTTAGCTATAAAAGACTCATTTTTAATTGGAGTTACCTTTTCACCCGACCATTTGCATCGATCGGATGGCCTGGCTCGCGTGAGCTTTCACATCACGCATTGCTGGTCGTCTGATTGGTGCAAATGATCGGGTGGAAAGCTAACGCCTTTTTAATTACAATTTTTAGGTTTATGTGTTCTTTCTACTTTTAATGAAGTATTAATAGTTGCTCCAACTTTTGAGGGAAAGGAATTCAAGTACAATATAGATCATTCTTTATTGGGGATTCTTCCTTATTGACTTTCTCAACCTTAGTATGGAAAAATCTCTCAAACTATTATCTTCTTCATCCTTTGGAGAAGGTAGATCATATGGTTGTTAGCTTTTAGATTTAAAGAAATGTTTCTTTTCCTTTTAGGTTGACTTAGTTGTAGACATGTTTCTTGAAAGTGTCTTGTTTGATGACAAAGATGACATCTAAAGTTGTGTTTTCATAATCCAAGCTCTATATGAATATGTATTTCCATAATTCAACAACATTATGACTAAAAGTCCTTTACTAGGATCGATCTCCATACAATACAAGCATATGTAAACAAACATTGTTGGATCCTTTCACCATCAACCTTTAAATATGTCCAAAGAGTTGTCAATATCTTGTAACAGAAAATGGTTCCAAAAAAGAAGAGTCATATCAGTGGAAACCAAAATTTGGATGCCACCATAGTAGTGGGATCAAACTCTAGAAACCATGGAATATTAAAGATCCCTAGTCTTCCCTGGTATCAAAGTTCTTCATCAAATATTTTCTTTCCATCGTCTTAGGAATATTTATAGCACAAAAGAACTCATAATTTTTTGTTAGGTTAAAAGATATCCATTAGCGCAGATCTTTCGATCATGGCTAAAGTCCATTAAATATACATAATATTGCTTTACATTTAAGTGATAAGAAAAACCTATTTACCTTTAAATACTTGACCTCCAAATTAGGCACCTTATCTAGTTTCTCAACAATATATGGATTTGGCAAAATTGGTAGTTGCATTAATGAAGGAGATGTTTTGGATCGAGATGCATTCTTATAGGAAACTAGAATAGAGGATGTAGGTACCTATAAACCACTCCCCCTTCGCATAACCATAAGCCCAAAATAAATTAGAGTCCTTATAAATGTTGTATCAAAGAGAGTGATTAGGTCCACTAACGACTTATTATCATAGAGTAATCACTGTAAATACACAGGGAACCCTAAATCATCATGAAGTTTATGCTTGAGAAAAAGATGAGACATGGATCTTTTGCCAATAAAGAACTAGATTTCTTCTCAACATTCTTCACAAAAAAATTGATAATCCTACCCATGGCATGTGCCTTGATTAGAGGAAAGAGACTGCCTGATGGCACTAGCATTTTTAGTCCAAAATATGATGACATAGATGTTCGATTTTTGAAATCATGTTGTCGACCATTCGACAATCAACTTCCTTTTTAAACGTCGATTTCATTTCGACAGATATCCGACAGTAAAATAACTCCATCGTATTTTCGACATATACCCGTCGCATATCCGACAACAACTATTTTAATATTTCTGTCGCATATTCGATAGGACGTCAAAAATACGATGTAATGGACATCAAAATTCCGACAACGTTTACTGCATAGGGATTCGGATAACCAGCAAGGCAAGTCGTCAGTGGTATGGCGCTGCCGTCAGATTTCATGGAACATCCGACGAGAAAATTCGACGGAGTTAACTGCATAGGGGGTCGGATAACTGACAAGGGGAGCCATCGGTGGTTTGGCACTGTCGTCGTATTTGATGGAACATCCGATGAGAAAATTCCACAGAATTCACTGCTTAGGGGGTCGGATAACCGACAAGGAGAGACGTCGGTGGTATCGCATTATTGTTGAATTTCATGGAAAAGGACATCGAAAATATGACGACTCCATGGAAATAAAAAAAAATATCCCGTGACCAACTATACCCATATTTTTCATTGTTCATCCAACTTCCACCAAGATTGTGCCACACCTTCTAAGTGGTTTCCTACAAGAAGAAAATGTTTCTTTTCTTTCATCTTTATACACATATTGAAATGTGCAATAGTATTGTGTAGCAATGAGTCGACCGAATCACCTTTGATTTTACCACCATATTTGGGGAACGAAGTGTAGGTACTAAGATAAAAAGTAGAGGTAAGAACAATATCCTAGCATTATAAGGAACCTAGGAGAGCATTGTTTATATCCTAAACAATGTTAGAGAGATGAGATTCATCCTCATATGATGAAGCTTCTCTTTGAGGACACATTGTGTGAAAGAGTTATGGGAAAAATGTAAATACTAAACTAGAGGATCCATAGGTTGATGAGATGCATATGGCATGAGAAAAAATGTCCATATTTGAAAAGACGAAGTGTTGGGGTGGAAGGATACCTCCAAAAAAAAATAGTGCTACTACTAGAGAGTTATTAGGGATATGCTATATTATTTTGCATGATATATATTGTGTCTAGGGTGGTAGGGTTTCCTACAAATGAATCATATATTCTATTGAAATTAAAGAGTTAGGTGGGTGTTGAAGCAATGGAACTGGAAATTAAAAAAAACTCCCTAGGAAGACATTAATTTAGTTTTTGTTCCAAGAAATATCTGGGTGGGAGTGCATGCTCCAAGGGAATTATATCTAAGGTAGAAGACATGTTGGGTGGTATGGTAACATCCAAAACAAAAATCTACTAAATTTTGGATCAGGATCTTCTCTAAATAAGTGGCCTTAATCACAGGTGGTTATACCAATTGATAGTAATGTCTCTTATTTATAACACAATATTTGATACAAAATGACAATGGATATAATTATTTAGAAACTAAACCTAGGTACACGACCTTAAACCTATATTATATATCTATAAACTATCATGCACTCTACATCTATGCTCCCTATGATTTACCCACTACCTATACACATTTTCCCAACCCACTCCCATTATTTCATGCACTAGTTGTACTCTTCTCTACTGCACAAGTTATACTTACTAACTTCCACATTCACCAAAAAAAACCACATTCATAAAGAAATGAGAGAATCAAAATGATTTCCTAAAGTTATTCATCTCTTCAAAGGCATGTTTGTAGTTTTACATAGATCCCACATATTAATTCCTTAATTACTTTCATTCAATCCAAAGACTAGAAGAAATAATAAACTAAATGCAAGCACCTCAAAAGATAAATGAAATGATGAACAATGCACATGCAAATAGCTTGAAGGATAAAAGATGCAACTAACCATACGTAATTTATGCTAGGAATTTGGAAAGTCATCATTAAGGGTTGCATAGAGCTGGTGACCTGTCCTTAGGAGGCATGCCCTTAAGTTCCACATCAAAAATTCTATCAATATTTTCTATAAAATGGGTATATAACATATAATATTATATTTCTCTAGTATGTCCAATATGATTGAGTTATAATATTTCAATACCATGATTGTAAAAAAAATAAAACAACAAATTTCTTATTTCATCTTGATATAGAAGAACAATATCAACACAAATTAAAGATTTACACATGGACAAAGAGTCTTCCAAATAGGATATCGATAAGGAACATAGACATCTTAGTCTATCCTAGTGTCTTAGGATATCCTAGTAAGCCCAACCATTTTAGCTCAGTAGAAAGCTAGAAAGCTTAGGGATTGAGGGGTTATCCTCCCTTGAGGAAATAACCTTCTATCTATCTCATCTTGATCAAATTTCTATCCCTAATTTTGAGGGTTGACTCCCTATGGGTGTATCCTTCTAGGGGTATCTGCATTATTGAATTATTGTTTTTTTGGTTGAATTAGTTAAGGCATCAATTTCCATCGTTGAGCTATGTGCATGTGTATATTGCATTTCTTTCAAAAGTTGAGTGAGCTATAGTATATATTGCATTGTTTTCAAAAGTTGAGTGAGCTATAGTGTATATTGCATTGTTTTCAAAAGTTGAGTGAGCTATAGTGTATATTTCATTGTTTTCAAAAGTTGTGTATATGTACATATGTATATTGCATTGCATGGTAGTGTATTGAAGTCTTTAAGGGCATTGTTTGCAATAGTCTCCTTTCTTTTTTATCTTTCTGGACCAGCAGTAAATTGGAGTAAAAACAACCCAAAGTGTTTGGACTAGGGATGTCTTACACGAATTTTATTGAGGCTAGTAAAATATCGGTGGGAGTAACAGTACAATGCAAACATCCAACAAAGAAGAGATAGTATCTAGATGATTGAGGCAAGTGGGAGAAGACCGTTGACTGAGGATTTCGATGGTCGAAGCAGTCACATTTACATCAAAATTTTTGGGTTTTCCACAATCCATTTTTGCAGACCCGAGTTTTCTCTTCTTCCTCTTTATAGTCCCTATTTGTTGAAGTATGTTTGTTGTTGTTTGAAGTTTGAGGTCTGTTTCTACATTTGTGTAAATTTGGACCAAAGTGTTTTGGGCATAGACTGAGATTGCCCATGAAGTTTCCATAGAAATTACACTTCATTACAGACCCAAGTTTTTCTTCACCCTAAGGATGGTCTCACTGTAACAAGGTATGTATGAGTTATTAAATTGAGCACATAAATATGTGGACCAACACACAACTCACAGGATAGATCATACAATTTTACTCAAAAATTGAAGAATGAAATAGTGAAAAAATGGCTTGCAACTGTGAATGCTTTCATTAATAAAAAGTAATTAGATAATTAATTAAAATGAATTACAATGGCTAAATATCCTCATGCAATTCAAATCCATGTGTTTAAATTCGAATTGGTTTGAATCTACTTGACTGTATGGTTAATTGACCTTGTCTAAATCATTATCAGAGTTCAAAATCCCAACTCAAGTGTCTAATTCAGTGTTAACTAGTCTAACTGACTGAGGTAGGTGAGTAAATGTGCCTCACCTGCATGCAACCATGCAAACCTAGCGCTAACTGACTAGAACTAAATGTAATAGAATAGAACTGAATGTAACTGACTCTTAACTGAGCTTGACTAGTCACCAATTGAACTCAACTGATGGAAGTTGGTATCAGCACTCCCAGTGGCTCCTAATTTGTAGGGATTGATCTAGGAGGCTCCTAAAATGATGCATGCAAGTGAAATCAGTGGAAGTTGGCCTCAATTAGTGTTCCCCACACTTTAGTAACTGGCACATGTTCCCCAATTAGGCCAAGTGGACCCAATGGTGATAGTGACTAAAAATAGACTGAAAGGACTCTTGATTTAGACATAATTGACCAAATTGGACAAGGGAGGATTATAATCCTAACACCCCCTAAATGCTAACTTGGAAAATATGTGGGCCCTGGTAACTAAGACCATAGGTCACCCATTACAACAAGTAAAGTAACTTCTCAATACAAGGAGCTGGGGAAAAAACCACATGGGAAAAATACCCCCTCTAACTAAGCAGATAGAATCATGATTCAAGTTTAAAAAACTTGAAAATATGTTGCTGCAAACTTCATCTCTATGATTTAGCGAAGTGACATGCATGATGTTCTATGCATAGGTATCCTAGGGCCTGACATGTAGACTTCTCCATGTTCTCCCGAAATGATGATGGAAGGAAGGAGGAATGTAATCTTTTCCTCTTTCTGGATGAAGAGGTGTATGATCCACTCTATTCTTCTGAAGGCATTGTAACCAACCAGAAATTTCCATGTAGCATCTCACAGGGAGTTTGGAGCATCTCTATGAAGGAGGTAATATTGCATGACATAGCGCAAGGTTCTTTGTCTTCTGTGTGTCAGATGGATTTCCAGTCATCTTCCTATCCTACTGCTTGGGAGTAGGGATTGGATATGGATATGAATCACCCTAAATCTCAATATCATAAACTGATACAAGTGGTTCTAGAATTCTAGTGGAAAATCCAAAAGAAGTAGATGGAATGTTTTTACCTTCCCTTTCAAGTGGCAGCTGAGAGTACACTGGTTCTGAAAATGGCATGAAGTGTGAGAACTCATATTCCTTGGAGGCATGATTTGCAGCACCTTTCACTATGATGTTCTCAATAGAGATATATGTGATCTCCACTGAGTCAGGACCAAATATCACTCGCTTTGGAGAGCCAGTATGAAGCATTTGGTGTACAGATAGTAGATTTGCAACTAAGGAGGGCACATAAAGCACATATTTCAAATTTTCATGTTCAAACTTAATAGAACCCTTCCCTTTGGCTCGAATTTGACTATTATTTCCCATTTGAATACTAGGACCATCAAAAGACTGCAAGGAAGAGAATGATTCTCTGGATGTAACCATATGATTGGAAGCTCCAGAAACTATGAGGAAGGCATGTGTAGTTGAATAGCTAGCCTTCAGTGCATGGCATGTCTCTTCATGTTCTTAAATTTCTTCTTTATGTTCAACCTTCCTTGCACTAGCAGGTATAGTAATGTTATGTTTCTTCAGAAGAAGAGCCATCTCATCAATTTTTCTTCTCATACAGGAGCTTTTTGGATGAAATCCCCTTCCACAGTAAGAACATAGGGTCTTTCCTTTTCCATTTTTCTTGCTTCACTTTGAACCTAAAGGAACATTTGACTGCTCTTTATCCAAATGAGACTCATCCTTTTTCTTCCCTTTATCATTCACTACCTTAGGTTCTCTAGCAACCAATGCTTTATTTTTGGAAGATTGAATGATCCCCATTTGGATCAACTTGTCATGTTCTTAATGAGAGATTCAATGAAGGAATTAAGAGTAGGAATCCTCCAATTTGGAGTAGTGAGATTCACTGAAAGAAAGGTTGATACAAAGACTGAGTTGTCTGCACTACGTTTTGAGAGAATGGAAAGTATGAGTTGATCATCCTCCTTCTAAACCTTACACAGCTTCAACTGGAACACTAGGTGCTTGAATTTGGTGAAGAAGTCATTCAGTGTTTCGAAGTTGGATGGATGAAGAGAAATCAACTCATTCTCTAGCTGATAGATCTTCAGGTCATCCTTCTTATCAAACAAGGAAGCAAGTTTATCCCAAACCTCCTTAGGAGTATTCAATCCATTAATGTGGAAGAGAATATCTCAAGAGATTGAGAGGCACACGCATCTATATGCTTCATCAAACCTATTCTAGTACTTTTCTTTGTCAACATAATGAATTGGCTCTGCCTCTGTCTCCATTGTGTGTCTGAAGAGTCTTTTGGAGCGAAGCTACATCTCCATGTCCTCCTTCCACTGGTGGTAGTTGAAAGGAGTGAGAAACTCCATTGGAGGGGGCATTTCGAATGCAGTGAAGGAGACAAAGCTGCTACAACGAATGCAGTGAAGGAGACTAAGCTGCTTGTAGTGAATGCAGCGAAGGAGACTAATAAAACTGTAAGTCACATAATCAAATAGACAAAGTAAGGTCGACAACCTGCACTTTTGAAATTTCCTTCACACCCAGTATAGTTGATTAAGCAAGCTTGATCAACAATTCCTTTACTTGGGATATTAAGTAGTAATTTTTTTGCTTCTGGTGCAGTATTGGAAGAAGCAATTTTCTCAAAAAAAAATTCATCCAAGTATGAATCTGTAGTAGGAGAAGTGCCTTTTCCTTTCGAGGCTCTGATACCATATTAAATTGAGCACATAGATATGTGTACCAACACACAAATCATAGGATAGATCATATGATTTTACTCATAAATTGAAGAATGAAACATTGCAAAAATGGCTTGCAACTATGAATGCTTTCATTAATCAAAATTAATTAGATAATTAATTGCAATGAATTACAATGGTTAAATAACGTCATGCAATTCAAATCCATGTGAGGAAATCCTAATTGGTTTGACTCTACTTGACTGTATGGTTAACTGACCTTGTCTAAATCATTATCGAAGTTCAAAATCCCAACTCAAGGGTCTAATTCAGTGTTAACTAGTCTAACTAACTGAGGTAGGTGACTAACTTGGCCTCACCTGCATGCAACCATGCAAATCTAGTGCCAACCAAGTAGAACTAAATGTAATAGACTAGAACTGAATGTAACTGACTCTTAACTGAGCTTGACTAGTCACCAACTGAACTCAACTAATGGAGGTTGGTGTCGGCACTCCAAGTGGCTCCTCATTTGTAGGGATTGATCTAGGAGGCTCCTAAACTGATGCATGCAAGTGCAATCAGTGGCAGCTGGCCTCAATTAGTGTTCCCCACACTTTAGTAACTGGTACATGTGCCCCAAGTAGTCCAAGTGGACCCAATGGTGCTAGTGACTAAAAATAGACTAAAAGGAATTCTAATTTAGACATAATTAACCAAGTTGGACAAGGGAGGATTATAATCCTAACATGAGTATATGTGGTATATGTAAAAATTATGTATGTGATAAATGGTTTATAAGTAGCATCAGTATACAGTCACATACAACATTGTATGAACATTATTGACTGCTCAATTGTATATTAACACATGCTACAAACTGATAGGACTTATTATGATGGTATAAATAAAGGTAAGATGATGGTGTTTTCCAGATATGAATTGAATGATATAAACAGAACTAAGTGTACACAATGAACAACCGAGACATATACATGTCTATGACATGATAACTTCACTGAACACCTACAAATAGTTCTGAAGATGAGAAGCATTGATGTCTCCCTCAAACTGTCCAATCTTGAATGGTAGTGATGTCCTTGGAATCCACAGTGTTGAGTAAGTGACATACAATATGAACAATATGTATACAGTACAATGAGTTTGGTTTAACATACAATTACAAGTATGTCCTACATCTCTGATGTGTCAACTCAAAGCACATAGCCACATCCACAAGTTAATCAATGGCCTTGAAGAATCAACATAAATTCTCTAGGATACAACTCCCACTCTGAGATGGATTATAAACACTTCAGTGATATGTACACCATTTCTCCAATTCAATAATAACACTTAGGATACAAGGATTCACATTCTTATGACATTGACATCTCCAAAACAATGCACATCAAAATTTCAAATAGGAAATATACTCCATGTAGTATTTCCAACCCCCATTGGCCACTTCGATAATTAACCATCATTTATGGGCTCTCCATCAATAGTGATAAGTAACAACATTGCAAAACAAATGAAATATATATTTAAACAAAGACTATAGTTGATATAAAGAATAGATAAAAGATGAAAAACAAAAAAATCAGAGTGGCTCATCAACAAAATTTCTCTATTTTAATTGATGAATAAAATACACTTCATATAGGATTACATAGCTCTCAAAGTTTGGAAACCCCATTTAAGGATGCATGACCCTCAAACAATAGAAAAATCATATTAGATGCACATGCACATATATCACGACTAGAAAATGATGACCTGGATAACTAACCCACACAAAAATTAATTAACCAATGCAAGATTTCCCTATAAGGTTGCACCCTGAAGGGCGTAGCATACCACATTCTCGAATTCGGCTAATAAGATGGTTGTGTTGTCTTAGATGGTTGAGCTGGCTAGAAGGATGCACCCTCAAGGTAGGTGTATATTAGTCATTGGGTTGGATGGATTTATAGATATATGATATTGTTAATATTTTGATAGGAATTGGACAAGAGGAAGGTGACCATGTTCCCTATCAATTCCTCCTAGTTTATATTGAAAGTTTCCCCAATTTCCTCCAAACTTGAAAACATGTCAATAAATGGAAATTGATTTGAATTTATAAATGACCAGGTTAAGAGTGGAGTTGTATAGAGAGTTGAAGTAGGTAAGAGCTATATAGGATCAATTAATATCTTCTTCAAAGCTAGTAGGAAATCCAAATACAATTAATACGGACCAGAGTGTTGAAATCTAAGGAGATAAACACTCTAGGGGGATTCCCAAGTATGTGCTACTGAGAGCCTTTTCATGGAGGATCCTTGCAAGGTTGAGAGAAAAAATGAAATCATTTATTTAAATCATGTGCCTCCTGGTTTGTGCAAATTGATAAGAGGATGATATAAACTAGAAGTATTGTGCTACGTCTATGTTGATAAGTTAGATTCCCATGGTGTACTATTTGGATATTTGGATTTGTCATAAACACGACTCCCTAGATTAGAAGTATTTTGTGGTGATAAATTTAGTGACTATAAGTTATCATACACAACCTAATAGTAGAGTGAGAAGCTGACGTGTTCAATGTGTGCAAGAAATAATATAGGTGTTGTGAAGTGATGAGTTATTCATGTGATAGTTGTTGTTGTTGTATTGTACTATAGATGTTTAGTAGGAATCCATTAATTTCTTATCATCCATATATGAGTGTGTGTTATAGAATGGAGGTGTTTCATTTAGGATTCGATTCCTTTAATCCACCTATATATGTGATTTTCTGGTATAGGGATGGATAATATATTTTAGGAATACGAGAGTGATGGTTTTGCATTCCCATTTAAAAGAATAGGATCATGAATTAAGCATTCCATGAATAGATATATCTAGAAAATGGATTGTAGTGTACACTATAAAATAATGTGATGTTATGCATATCCCTCCATGTGAAATAGAGGCAGAAAATAGGATAGATGCATTAGAGGCTGGAATATTATATTGTAAACCCATGGATCCCTTAACTAGAGAGGATGCATTATGTACAGTTAGCAAGTCAGGTTTAAAAAAAAAAGATAGTGTATATGCATTAAATTCCAATATGATCTCATGGGATTATAATTGCGATGCACAAAGCAATGGATAACTAAAAATGTATACCTATGATATGTTGCATCCACTACCTAAAGAGTAAAAGTGCAGCCTCAACCAATTGATGTATGAAGAGTTGTCAGTTCTATATGTGTTCATTGTTCATTACCTAAAATAGGAATACTAGATATTTCTTCATATAAATTGGTAGATGTACATCACATTTCATAGTTGTAGTTGTTGAGAAAACTACACCTCTAAGGGAAAAAGTAATTAGTAGAGAGCATGAAAGGGAGAAGTAATAACGATTGTAATGGATATCAAGGACTATATGTTGGATTAGGGTTAAAGAATTAAATAGGAATGGGGTTAGACTATTATGGATATATGATATTTCTAGCAGTGGGTATAAGTAAAATTAAAGGGGGAGAGAGAGACATTTGTGCAAACTATCTTGCTAATAGGTAGTAGAATGAGAAAAATAAATGGAAATAGAAGTAAGTTGAAATGTTTTGTTGTATTTCAAAACATGGTAAGCATGTTGTTAGCATAATATGGATCACTCTCTTATTACTAATAATTTATTTCAAGGATTAATTCTTAGAATTCAAGGGGAGATACATCACAATCTATAGTGTCTTGGAAGGGTATGATGAAAAACATTACACCAAAAAAAATTCTAATAAAAATATGAGGTACATCTTGTTGGACCCAATGTAGATGCCAAGGTGAAGGGTGTGGGGTGGTAATAAGTTGTAGGTGAGAAAGGAAGGTTTGAGAGATGTATAAATGAGAGGAATAAATACAAGATGTTATTTCTTTGCAACCAAATGATAAGAAAATATTTACTTGCAAATATATATATACCCCCTACCCAAAAAAATGTATCTTATATAAATAAGAGATTAACCATTTTTATTAATGAGGAAAATTCCCTTCTTATATGATTTCATAGTTCACGAATTTCAAATGCTTAATCTAAGGATGCATGCCACTCAAACACTAGAACACAGTATTATATGAACATGCACACAACTCAAGCTAGACAATTATGCCCTAACTAAAGCTCGATGTTTGGAGAATTAGGTTTCATTTATGCTATGTCCCCTTTAGCATCTTGGCTTGTGCCTTCTTTGTAGAGTCTATCGAGAGTGAGTAGTTAGATATGAGCACTCTCAACCTTCTTTGTACTAAATATGAATTGCAGAATTGTATAGGGGTTACAAAGATGTGAATGTTTGGATTTTTCACATCACTTATTTCCAACATTTCTATCTTCTTAGCAAACACTTTTTTCCAACATATGGTTTGGATATAATGAAAGTACGACTTGGAAATCAAAATTATGTACCTTTCTTATGTAGGTTGGTCCAAGCTTTTAGTAACCCTTCAACTTCAGATACCAAACCTTCAACTCCTTCACTTGAATACTTGCAAAATAGAAACAATACCTTCCTCAAAATCTTATGGCTGCAATAGAATAACTATGAATTGAGACAAAGATATAAGCTTGCATTTAACCTTACATTCCGGCTATAAATTTGAAGTGTTTACATTTTAAAGAATGCTTCATAATCACATATGTAATAGCAAGCATGAACAATTTTATTAACAATAGTTAAAGGTGCAAATGATGGAAAACAAATTATAGTAAATCTCATATTCAAAGTAACAATATGAGAGAAAAATATCTTATGTTATAACATGTCTAGTAATAAAAATGAAATATGAAAAGATTCAAATTTGCATCTATAAATAAAAATGTTTTAAAGTAGCTACAATTTAAAAGTATGCCATGATATTGCATCATTTCTCTTACCCACATCTTGTAAATGCGCATATGTTGCTGATACTTATAATTTCTTGGAACAACTTTCCTTGATTTATGGAGCTTGGCAATGTCTACATTTCCTTTATCTTTCAAAAAATATTTCAACATACTACAAATATTTTCCTGTTGCAATAATTTCATGTTAGGACCCCTCAATTAAAGATTTGCTTGTTTATGAAAAAAAAAATGAAGCTAAAAAATACAATCTCAATAGTCTGTTTCAATGATGAAAAACAACATTAATAATGAACATTTTACGTTTGATAAACTTTTTTAATTTAATAATGTGAATTACAATAATATTCAAGTAAATATGGGTAATAAGAGTTCACCTAAGGAAACATGGGGAACACCAACACAAAGTATATAAGACCATCGATCACATCAAAACGCCATTTTTTCTTATGAAATTTCAAAGTGTTTCCCAAGGCAATCTGTAACAAGTTACAAGGGATGAGTGAAATAGCAATAGTAAAATTTCAAGACTCCAATTTTATACACCATAAGAAATTTTATAAGTCATGGAATACATGCTATGACAATAATGAATCACAGAAATAACTGTGGGAAATGGATAATTCCTTACCATTCATTAAGCTCCTATATGTTTCGAGAATAATTTAATATTCTCTATTGAACAGGGCCAACCACATGAAGGTGGAAGCTCTTATGGCCTCTCCTCCCCCTCACATCACTCTCAATTCCCCATACCCAATGCATGCACTTTTAAAAAAAATAGTGCAAATTCATGTAGATTTCATCATAAACAAACATTTACCATTCATTCAATAAAAAATAACATTCATTAAACCATTCATTCATTCAGTCAATAAATTCATTCAATAAAATCTAACATTCATTAAACCATTCATTCATTCAGTCATCACATTCATTCAATAAAAACTAACATTCATTAAACCATTCATTCATTCAATAGCCAAAAACCATGCACGACATTATATTATCAAAAATAATTACACAATATTTCTTCAGTCACTTCTTTCTATTTTTTCTTCTCTTTACAAAGTCAAGAAGAAGCGCATCTTCTAGAATTTTTCGTTCGGTTCCTGGTGCTTCATCAACTTGCCGTGATGTCTGCTTAGTAGACTACTTTCCACATGGATTTTGCGGCAAGGGGTTTGGATTTGCTGCAATAATGTGAAAGTGTTGCATTAATATATTGTGCTATTATAATTACAAGTATTTCATTTAAAAAAAAAATTACAAATGTGTTTTTTTACCTATTGTAGCCAAATCATGTTCTTCATATTCATTTCCAGTCTCAACCTATACAGTGTGACCCTCTACATGCTCTACAGTTGAAATATGGATAAGTACAATTAATGTTCACCATCTGCAATGCTATATATAAAATGTAGCAAATGAATAAATTCATTACCAGGATTTGAAGCATGATCTTCGACCGGTTGTTGTGCATCATCGACATTAAGGGGATCATTGATTTTCTGCTCAAAACAAAATAAATATTTCATGTCAAGTATTTATAACGAATATATTGCACAAGTAATGGATTTTAATTAAACTATATAGATTTTATATACCTGTGCACCAGATGGATCACCGGAAGACTGTTTTTTTCTTACAGAATATTTTTCGACATTCAACAACATATTCAAAGTTGTGCTAGAAGCCAAGATTCAAGTTTTCTTCAGTGGGCACTTCTTTGAATCGGTCGACCTGCATATTTGCATAACGTCATTAATTTTACATTTTGCGACACATTAAAATGAAAATAACTTGCAATTTATTATTTGGATGCATTATCGGGTTTTCGATACTTACAATTAGTGCCAGCAAATTCTAATAACCACCGGGCCCAAGCTTGTGGTGACCATATTTTTCTAGTATTTCCTTTGTGACGTTTGATGTGTTTGACAACCTAAGCTAGTGTTGAAATAAATTATATGTTCCAAATTCAATATAAAAATTATTAATAATAAGGGTTAGCATTACATTGTGTAAATTATTGCATACCTCCCTGTTCTTGATGGTATCTTTCCTTCTTTTCTCAGAGTCCTCTCCTTTACATATTCAACTAGGGCATTGCACTCCCTTGCTGGAATCATCGAAGGGTGCTTATATGTAGGGTTCATTTCTGGGAGAACCCTATATTGGTCTCATACAATCTTCATATGTTGTCCAGCCTTCTTTAGGACCTTTGTTGTATTGATGGCCTCATTTTTGAACATTCCAACCAACTGATTAGTCAACTCGTCTTTTAAATTTTTCGTTTGTCTATCCCACCTTGTGCAGATGGTGGGACCAAATATCTCCAAGGTCAAATCATTTAGATGTTTATAAAAAACATCATCTCCTACAAAACAATCATGCCATCATTAGTTGAAAAAAAAAGGTTTTATCGGTATATTACAATTAAATTATAGAAACTAAATTGAACAGTTTATAATTACCTGGGATATTCTCTATCTTCATTGGAACGAGATCTTCGTCACCAAAAATGTTGTCTCTATTGTTCCCGTGCTAGTGAGATGAGAAGATCCATGAAATGTCGCTTCAACATTAGCAATACTAGCAGGCTCTGCATCCACCCCTTCTTTTGCACGATTTGGTGTGCACCACTCACCAGTGGGTGCACTCTCTACTGGCCTCTAGGGTGTTGTGGTACGTGTTGCTGATTGTTCAGTCAACAAAAATGGCACACGAGTTGCTGTATGTGGAGTCGTTTTCTCATGTGATGACTGATATTCACGAGCATCACTGGACCCAACACCACCATGACCACTAGTGTGTGGTCGTAGAAAATTTTGTAAATACAAACCATATTTTATAAGTTCACTATCATATAAAAGTAAAAATTATAAAGTTCTAAATAAATTTATATTATGATTCAAGATTCCGCAACTTACTTTCAAGGCATGAGATCTCTTTACCAACACTTCAAACTTGGATTTAATCTTGTCTATCTGCGGAATAATGAATAGCAGATGAAGGATATCCACATTATTTTTTTCAAGGTATTCTCTATAACCTTAATCGAGTATAGAGAAGAAACAATGTCACCATCGTTCAACAAATCATTCACATCAAAATCTATTGATTGTTTTGATGCTGTTTCATACATCGAATCATTGGTCTGCAACAAAAATATATAAAACATTACTGATGTGTTAAAGCAATAGACCGATGGAAAAAGTATATTAACAAAACATATCTATCATGATAGATTCCTAAAATTACAACTAGGTTTACCTGATGCCTGGATGATAGTTTCTTATAATCAATAGCTGGGGACTTTCCTTGGTCATCCACCTGCAAAAAAGAAGTAGAAAACATTACCATAAAGAAACCAATATACACACAATGATACATAACAAAAAAAACATTATGCTACATATTATATTGGTACAATTTTGATGTATTTAAATTGTACATTTACAATCAGGTTTACTTGTTTCCCCAAGAATGTTGTCGTTTGATCAACAACCGAGTAGCTTCTTCGATCAACACTCTGTATCAAATATAGATAAGATTATATAAACCAAACCAATATACTCATGAAAAAACAAAACAACAGAACTTTCTGTACATGTTAAATTTATACAATGGCATCGATGTATACCTGCCGCCTTGAGGTAGGTCTGGTATCATCTACCATGAGGGAGGTGCCACTCATAGAACGTTGAATAAAAAAACATAGAAAAAATTACCTAACGAAACCAAAATACTCACTGAAACAATATAATAACAAAACATTTTTACATATTTAAATTGTACAATTACAATCATGTTTACCTGTTGCCTTGAGGTTGATGTCTTCTGATCAACAGCTGGGTGGTTTCCCCGATCAATACTCTGCAACAAATATAGATAAAATTATATAAACCAAACAAATATACTCATGAAAAAACAAAACAACAAAAAAACATTTTTTTCAAATTATATTTGTACTATTACAAAGATGTATACCTGTTGCCTCGAAGAAGTTGTACTCCTCGGACCAACGACTGGCGAGATTCCCTGATCACTAGCATGGGAAGCCGATATAGAAAATTTATACAAAATTATAACAATTTACTAACAAAAATTCATTAAGAGGTTAAATTAATTAATAAAAGGTTGGGTAACTTGTTGGATGTACCACATCCATAGTAACCGTGTTTGTATCTACTCAATTCCAATTATAATTAATAAGCAACTCTTCCCATGAAACTATTGATTTAATGGCACATAAAAATACATGGTTTTCATCACGCCCCTCAAATATGTAGTTGGGTTGCTTAAGTGTAGACCGTGGTTGTGTACTGTTTATAAAACCCATAATATTTTTAGTGACATTTGGCCTTCTGTCAATGTACAACGTTACTCATTTATTTTGATCTTGTCTTTTAGTTGTAAATAATTTGATGACAACCCATATCTACACATACTTCATGTATATTGGACCAGGTGCATCCAATCTTTGTAGTTGTAACAGGGACCAACAGACTCCATCAGTTCTGTACATCTGTCGAAATCGACCTTTATGCTATCCATGCAAAACAACCTTAATCCATGTAATGATGACGGTGCAATTCGATATATACTCTCGTTGACACAAAAATAAGTGTTCATTTAAGGAAGATCCCTAGGTGCCCATTGTTTCACTAGATTTTTGTACCTTAAGGGCACCTCGATGTCTCCTATTGTCTCATCATCATAGGACCATGACCCCCCTTCAGCGAGAAAAAAATCCATGCCATTATGGAAATTTCTTCTGATCTTTTGACATCTAGTTGATATAGCCCTTGTAGACCTACTGGATGTCTCACTTTCCTATAGCTTTCCTAAACTCTCCTCACTCGAGGAAGACAGGTCTGACAAATACATGTTTGGTTCTACCTGCACCATGGGGAAAAACTTGTCAAATAAGAGCAAAATACCATCTAGTTAAGAAAACCTCCAACTAATACCAATTTTAAGCAAGAAAAGGAGACACAAACCAAGATGGATAAATAAACAAAAATATAATATGAAAATAAGCTAGGGTGGTTAATTGATTCAAGGAGAGATTTGGAAAAGACTTAAACAATGGTGTAAAGGTCAGAACCTTATTAAAAGGCTTCAAAACAAGAATATTGGAATGAGGCTCACCATTGACTAATTTTACACATGCTACCGTCCCAAAGAAAAGGAGGTTTTTTAGTCCTATTCAAAGTAGTTTGTACTTGCATAGTGCATTCATCTTATACTCAAGACCTTAAGATATTATGGGCCCCTGAATACCGAGGAAGATGAGTCTTTAGAGAATTCTATTTTCATTAGTGACTTTGAGTGACCCTTAGAGACCTTTTCCTTTCATTTTTAATGGTTTTTGTTTGTTTAGTGATCGCTTTCTTTGTGAGGCCTTAAAGGAAAATGGCCAAAAACTTTATATTATGCTTTTAGTAAGATATGGTTTACTTCATTTTCTTAGTCTTCTATATACATTTATTGAACATATATTTATGTTTTTGAAAACCCCAAGGTTCAAATGTTTGTTTTCAATCACTAATTGGGATGTAATACTCAAAGACTACTCTTGACTTTTTTTTATGTTATGCTTAGCAAGAACCTAAAATAGATCTACCTTTGCAAGGTATGCTGTCATTTTTTACCTAGACATTGACAGGTTTTTGTACTAGTATGTGATATTATGTCTACATTTTATTATCATATTTTTAGGATGAGACACTTTTTCTTTACAGTCTGGTATTTGGTGAAGGTGTTATGAATGATGCAAATCTGTTGTCCTTTTCAATACTGTTCATAACATTTGGCCTCACTCATATTAAGGGAAGCACTACACTGCAACTTTTTGGTAAATTTGTTTATGTTTTTGACAAGCACAACATTGGGATTGGATATGGGATTCTAAGTCCCACTACACTTGGTGGTGGGACTTAAGCTCAAGGATTACCGCTAGGAATGCAGTTGCAAGAATGCCACCGATCACTGAAACAATTATCTTTGTTTATTATGTGAGAGGGTTTTTTTATTTTGAATATGAAAACACCTTGGAAGATGAAAAAACCTTGATGGTTTTTGTTTTGCATGAAGAACATAGATCTAGCCTATATTTGGACTTGTTTAGGGGCTAGCATAACCATATAAATGAAACTCCTTGTCTATCTTTTTTCAGACTTGTAGCAGTTGCACAAAATGATGGTGTAGATCCTAATGTTGATTTGCAAGTAGATCACAATGGATGTGAATGGTGATATACCCTTGAAGGAATGTTTTGTTGAAATATTGTAACTTCGAAGAATATTCTATATGTATCTTTTGTGGTCCCCGATGGTCCTACCGGGAGAACCACTTGTATTATCTTGTACCCCGATGCTTCTAATTGGAAGAACTAATAAGAGTCATGAGGTTGTCCCCTCTATTTGTAAAGGTGGGTCATTAGCACCCTAGTGTGGTTACTTGAGCCTACATGTGTAACTCAAGCCTACATGATTAACTCGAGCCTACATGTTGGATGAGTTAATTCAAGTGAACGGATGAATATAAATAGAGGTGTGGTGCTCCTCATTTGACACACACACTCTCACTTGTGTAGCGCATTAGTAGAGAAGAGAAGTAGCTGGAGAAGGAGGAGGATCAGGCTTTGATCTCCTTGTTGGTTTTATATTTTATCTTTTGGGGCATCTATATTGAGGAAGCTTTTGCTGGGTTTTCCCCTTTAGGGTTTTCCCAGGATAAATCTTTGTGTTCTCCTTTTGTATGGTTGTGCTTGTCTATCTTTCAGTGATCCTGTTTATATGCTTTTGTTATGAAATCGAAATGAAATACTAATGATCTAGCTTAGCATATGAAATTTTAACATGTTTAGCAGTGATAAGTATTCATAGCATATTACAATAACCGAACAACATATTTGACACACATATGGACAACACGCAAATGAGAAGTGGAAAATGCTTATTTGTTGTCCTGTGAAAGAAGGATCTATGCATCCTTTGGAAGGGTGGCATGTCTGGGCATGATAATGGAGATGACCCCTTTGTAATTGGAACAAGGATCAAGTAAATAAGTGCATAAGTGCCCGCAAGTAAATAAGTGCATGCATATGCATATTCCTTTTGGATTTTATCTTAAGAAATGTGCTCTAATATGACTCCAATGAGTTTGGTAACAAATTTTCCTCCTTAATTAAAGTTTCTATATCACTATAATTGATCTTGACATTTCCTTTATAGTTTTTTATTCTCAATTATAAGCCTTACACTAAAACTTGCAAAATAGATTTTTCCTTTGGAAGGTGAATGCATCTCACAAATTCTATGAGCTTGGAATAATTGATGAATTCCCATATGAGTCCTACATACAAAAGGGGAAAAGACATGGTTTATCATACACTAAGAAGGAATTTTCCCTATATAGGATGATGCATGCACAATCAATTTTGGATTTTGGTATCAATGAGTTTTTGCTCATGCTGGGTTGTTTTGGGCTGAGGGGTTGAAACCCTCAACAATGTTCAGATGGTGAAAAGCATATATTAATAAACAATTCTTTTCAAATATTACTTGTTCATCAAGCAATATCCAAGGAAAAGGGGAGGGGTGTTAAAAAAATCAACAATGTCTAGTAACAAACCCATATTAAGCTATATCCACCTTCCAAATAATAATATGCCTCAAATTAGGGAGTGCTCGTAATATAGCCACATGTATAGGTTCAAAAAAAGGTGAGAGGGTTGAACTTCACCCTTAATCAAGCTAATACACCCTAAAAAAACTAATGCTCTCCCTCTAGGGGTATATATACCATCATTGCACATAATCCAAACACCCAATGAGAAAATTTACCCTGATTTGAGGCTGAAAGAGGATGAACAGATGCACAGAGGCTGGAAGGATGAGATGAGGAAAGGTTTAACCCTTCAATATGTTGATTTAGAGCCTCTTCAGATATACGCTAGGGATAAACCATGGATCTAGGGATATGAACTTCCTTCTAAAACAAATATGAATTTACAACTAAGGAATTAGGATGTGTCCTCCTTCACAATGTTGAAACAATGCTGAGACCAAAACAGATTTGAGACAGAGGCCTAAAGATAGTGTGTTGATGTTGTGATGTCCTCTTCTTTTCACTGGGTATTCCTAAAATAGCCTCTGAAAATTTTCATTTGTCATGATATTCAGATGCTTACCTAATAGAAAGTTTGGCCTTAGGGATGACCAGATCTAGTGTGTTTTCATTGCCCTGTTGTACCTGGATATTTTCATGAGGTGCTATTGAATACAAGTATTCAAAACCTTGCTGGTATATAATCCATTGATATGTTTGAAATGTGCTCCTTTCGAGCAGTGGCCTTTGACTTTCCCCTAAACGTAGAAAGCAAGTGCATGGTTATATATAATTGATATTTTGATCCATTCAACATAAAAATTCTCTAGCATGAGCGCTGAATTTGAGGTTTCTTGTAAGAAGATTTCTTGTTTCTCCTTAACCATATCCATTTCAATAGAAAATTTGGTCAAGCAAACCATGGAACTTTGCAAGTTGTCTTGCCTTTCAATCAAAATGGACAGAACATGTCATGTCCCACAAAATATGAAAATCTTTAATTTTGTAATGAACCTAAAGAGGTGCATGTATATGCCTAATTCTACCATTACTCTGCTACAATTTTTTCTGAGTGGTATTGTACCATCCTAGATCCAAATCTTAGGCTCTATCAAGTGCCGAGAGGGATCAAATCTCTTGAGGTGCAAACCTCTTCTTACGTATTGCACTCAAGGAGATATCAGCTTTGGTGTGTCCTATATATAGCCATTGATTTAATTCAAACCAAAAGACACATCTTTTTATTTAAGATCGACATATAATATTTTTATTATTACTATTATTTAATATTATTTATGGCTAACATATAATATTTTTTATTATTTTTTATTTTGTTAGGAACGAACATTACAACATCTCCCCCATACATGGTTTTAAAAGCATGTGCAAGGCCCTCCTAAAAACATGGGTTGTTTAGGAGGCCTTGCACATGGTCTTAAAACCATTTGCAAGGCCCTCCTAAACCATGTACAACAAAACCATGGATTGTTTAGGAGGCCTTGCACATGGTTTTAAAACCATGCGCAAGGCCATCCTAAACCATGTACAATAAAACCATGGGTGGGTTGTTTAGGAAGTCTTGCGCATGTATTAAAACCATGTGCAAGGCCAACATTTTTTTGTGGATAATTCATTTTTTATTTTTTATTTTTTATTATTTTGTTATATAGGAACATTACAACATCTTTTTGACAGATAATTAAATTTTAATTTTTTATTGTTTTGGTAGGTAGGAACATTACAACATCTCCCCCATATTATTTTTTTTTTAACTTTCTGGGCGACATTTATTTTGGCCGATAATTAAAATTTTTATTTTTTATTATTTTGTTAGTAATGTTACATAACGTTACAAGATCTCCCCCATACAGGGCTGTATAGTATATGTCGACACAAAAACAGGTTCTCTGATGCTTTTTACCATTACTTGCATAAGACATGATAGTACATATTCAAACCTTGCCATCTATTTTGATACAATTACCATAGGTGTAGTGGGGATTTCTCCCCATCTATGTGCAAAAGCACCAACCTTTGATTGCTGTGATCGTAAGGAAGATTTCAATGGAAAATGGAAAAGCAAACTAAACTAATAACATAAAGCAACTATTTTTATCATTTTTCAACATGTATATCGGCTAAAGTAATGAAATAAGGAAAAATAGTAGACAAACCTTTCTCCTGTAAAGTGGGCCACCGTAGTCATCCTTGGAAGTGGTTCCGCAGCTCCATGGGTTGGTTCTCTAGTTGTATCCATGGACAATTGTCAGATGGGGAATGGATCCAAGATGGGTACGGAGAATGTCTCAACGTACACTATGGGAAATGGTACAGCAGTGGGAATGATGCATGCAAGTGTGTGGAATACCTGAGAGCAAAAGTGTCACAGCGTACCCACAATTGAATGAGGAAAAAAGGTATGAGTAACTGTTTTGGGGGATCCCTTCACAATGTATTCATAGTAAGGTCTTGGGGTTTTTTGACCCAAGGTGGTGACCCATGGTATTTTGCTGTGGTTTTTTACGCTTTCTCCTTTTTAGGGTTTTGTACCCATTTTTAGGGTTTTTTACCCTTTTCAGGAGAGAGTGAGGGTAAACCATAGTAAATAATGATGTTTTGGACCTTTTTTGGTGGAAATACAATTGTGAAGGTCAAAAGTAAGGGAAATATAGTAGGAATATGATGTATGTATATGGTTTAGACCATGGAGAGCTAGGTGAACACTTTTTAGTGTTAACATATTTCCCCTTGATTTGTGAGGGCAGGAGCTCCTCGTATGGCCGATGGACATAATAGGATCATGGGAAAAATGGTGACAACATGGAGAAACTGGAGAGACCAATAGAGAGTGGAGCTTCCTCATTCAAACTATGGTGGATTTTTTTTATTTTTTATTATGGGTTCTCAAAAACGGATGAGATACAAATGTGTGACATGTATATGGATGAGGCAGGCATACCCATGCTCGTAATAATGTCAAAAGAAAAAATAATGGGATCAAGGCTAAAAAATATGGGAGCCGATCAATACATATATAACTGATGATACATAATGGTGGCCTCAATGGGAGGCTAAATACAGTGTTGATCTGAAGAACTGATACATAGGAACAATGTCATTCTCATGGAATGCAATATCATCACAACTGATGCTATGTTGGATATGGGAGTGTACATATATATGGACTCAATGATCGAGAATTAGAATCTCTGTGGTACAATATGCAGTATCAAGTACTGGAGATACATGGAAGCATGACATCGGGTGCTTTCGAACAATGTTGCCAACACAACCCGAAAATCACAAGGGACATGAGACTGTTGGGGTCCCATAGGTAGACTCACTAATGTGCTAGAGTCAAGACAACCGGGGTCTTCGACCAAATAATGAACGAACCAATATCCTGTACAAATCTCAATGGTGCGATGATGTAGCTGAAGTTGAGCACGTGAGACATAATTATCCCAAGAGGCACTAATGAATCCTCTCAAGTGGTCCAAGGAACTCATCAATGAAGTGGATGAAACCAGGATACAAGGACCTCTAGGTCTATCCTATGGAATAGATGTGTTGACATCGACAGAGGAATACCTACAACTAGTTAAGGAAATGATGTTTCCTTGACTAGGAGCACAAGGGGGATAACCAAAGATGTGGAACAATCACAGGACTGACACATTGCATGGGATAATAGGGGCATGGGAGTATGGGGGACTCAAACTTCCCTTGTTCAGAGTATGACGATAGGGCTGACCTGGAAGCAAATGAAATAGACTCATGGGAGAGGGAATAGCTGTAATACCAGGAAGATAACTGCAATGGGAAATACTGAGGGAGGTAGTTGTAGCATGACTACTCAGGGGATCTAAGGAAAAATCATCACAGAATACTCTGAACAAAGGAGACCCAATGGGGGAAAGCTGACAAAATGTGATATATGTGGTGGCACCTGAAGACAATGTTTTGGCCTTCTTCATAGTTTAAGGAGCACGAAGAAGGGATATAAGTAATCCCACTATGCTACAATCTCATGGATTTTTACGAAGCCCAAGGAGGTAAATGCTTGATGGTGTTTTCATTTTTAGAGAGTCTAAAAATAGGAAGAAGACTCCAGTGTGGTCTCTTTTTCCTATGTAGTCTCCTAATCCCGAAAAAGGATAAAAGTATTGTTGGGGCCAGGAAAAGGGCCAAGGAAAGTGCACAAAGAAGAATAACCCACACAAGCAATAAAGGGAAATTGTGCGTTCAACAGAAGGGAAAATCAGGCTAAGAAGGAATCAACGCAGACAAGATAACAACATGTGGATGACAGAGAAAGAACAGGAGGATAGCTGCGACAAGGAAGGAAGATTTGAGTTGATGGAGAAGTTAAAGCTAGAAGGCGGAAGTCAAGGAAGACTGTAGAAGGACAAGCCAACAGAAGAAGGAAGGATAGTTTTTGCGGCTAGTTATGATTGGAACAGATGAGCTGAAAGATGTTTCCACGACTTGTTAAAGCTGTGGTTAATGTCTTCCAGGAATTTCATGGCTAGTTATGGGCTGAAATTTATGTAACAAAAGATATTTGTGTAAGTTGTTGAGTCTGTAATAAATGAGCTGTACTCAATCAACCCTGGGAGGTTTTGTAAATATTATAAATAGGATGAACCTACTCTATATAAGGGTTCGTTCAATAAGACAGATAAGTCACGGCTAGAGAGTTAGTTAGAAACTACTGGATTTCAGTAAGATTGAGTAGAAGTAGGAGGCTATTGAGCCGTGGATCTTGCAGCTGTGTGCACAGACCGCTAGAAGTAGAAGGAATATGCAGCTGAGTGTGAAGATAGTAGGATAGAAGAGTCGATCCAGGCTGTGTGTGGATCAATAGGAGTATATATAAGAATAATCTAGAGAGCATGAGGGCAAGAAGATTGAGTCAAAGGCATATCTTAAGAACAGTTTGCAGGTCGCAGACTGCAAGGTGCTATATCCAATTCTCATGCCAGATGAAGAGCACCTTGGTGGTTTTTCCCAGATGGGTTACCACGTTATTCCTTGTGTATATGAATGAATATTGTTGAATGGTGAATTTTTACCTGAATATTTGCTTACTGTATGGTATTACAGTTACTAGTGAATCTATGCCGTAATCTGGTTTTATCTATGAATGAATTCTTAAGTGTTGGTTGGAATGGTATGTATGAATCATGGTTAAGTTGTTAAGTCCAAATATAGCCATGTATTGTCTAATTGAGTATAAGGGATCAAATGCATCACTCTGTCGCACCGGTTATTGGGTTATAAGGGTGAGGTTGGGTCACATGCATGTCGCGATGCCTCTCAATACTATTGATGCACTGCAGTAAGACTTCATCCTATTTCCTTTGTCGAGCGCCTTGACCTCGTGCCAAGGGACTATACTCCGTCACCCACTATGGAAACATGGTTATGGTAGTTACCCATTAGATATCTTGGGTGAGACTGTATCTTCCTCGTAGGTGTTGCCAGCTGAGCTTGCATTATCGGGTTGATATCTTGTGGTTTATTGTTGGTATTGTGGTGTTATTGAACCGCGGGTCGAGACAAGGAGAGGAAAGAGGCCAACAAATGGTTCCACTGCCAGGACCTAATCATTTGAGTTGAGGGAAATGTTGTGGCATCCGACAAAGAATGAGATAGAGGGCTGGCTAGATTCTAAGATGCTCATATTCACACAAGAAGAGAGAGCAGGATCTCAGTTAAGCGCAGAAACTGGGTAGACTGGTACATATATTCTGATGTTCATAAGGTCTTCTTTGCAAAGTTCCTTGTTATACTGCATGAGTGGTTGTCCAGGTTGGCAAGAAGACAGACCAATTTCCAGAGAAGAGAAACAGTCGAGTGGAATGATTGGTTGGTTTGCGAGGTAACCAGTGTAAGTAACACCCTCTCTAAAGCTATTGATTTTTGGGTTGGAAGTATTTTGCAAGGATATATTACTAAGGTTGCAGTAGAGTTTATAACCTCGTATAGTAAGGCAAAAATAAAAATTTTCCAAGGACCACAAAGAAGGTATTTGTTATCTATCAGCACATGGATTAAGATGCTCGTTTATGAGAAGGGTGTCCCACAGTTGAGTACTTGAGTCGCATACCACGGAGGAAGGCTATGTCATGGACGACCTATCAAGAAAATGGGAAATGGTGAGTTGAGATATTCCAAGGAAGTACAGAACTTGAACTAGAGAGTGGATTCCTAAGGAGTGTAAGGAGATTTATATTTGGGAAGAGGAGAAATATAGAGGAAGGTCGACGAACTCCTAGTTTGTTCGAGGAATGAAAACACGAACTCTAGTTACAGGTATATGAAAGATATTACAACAAAGAGGAGGAATATAGCCTGATTTCAGAAGGAGTAGAAGACTCTGAAGAGTCTGAAGAGACACCAAGGTCAGGATGCAAATACATCACACTGGGAGTATCACCAGAGGTAAGGTCTAGAGCCTCATCTCCTGAAAGAGCTATTGATACTGATAGTGCTAGTACTATGACTAACGCACAAGAAGGAACAACTCTATTAAATTTGTAATCAGAAAATCCTGACACCAACTCGATGGCCAGGCATGATATTTGCGTACCTACCTTTAATGGAAATGGATCAAAGGATCCAAAACATCATTGGTTTATTTGTGAAGTTGTATGGATGGTTTGATTAGTTCAGAATGCAGAATTAAAGAAAGCACAGATAATCACGACTCTAAGGATTTGTACGCTAGACTGGTTTATGAAGTACTACATAGTATCGTTAGGAGCACCACAAAATACCCTTGAGGAGATAAGGGATGCAATGATATTTGCGTTCAGAAAAACTAAATATGAGTTGAAGTGTATCACCAAGATCAAGGAGATAAAACAAGCGTTGGCAGAGTTAGTATGGGAGTTTGACCAAAGATTTAAAACTCTAATGGCCAAAGTTAGTTTCCATATGTCGGATATTTAGCATAAAGAGTGGTTCATTGCTGCACTATTACCACACATCTGAGGGTTGTTGATGCAACAAAAGATCAAGTCACAGACCGAAGTGCTAGAATTGGCAATGAAGTTGGAGGCCTCGCCAATCGGTGATGGTGCCGCAGGGATGGTGCAGATCCAATCACAGTTGGCTAATATGACAATACAGCTCCAGGATATCAAAAGGGATAAGGAAGCACAAGAATATTTATGGTGCACCAAATGCAGAACGGACGGACACACCAAAGATAATTGTCCGACCTTCATGAATTATATCTCATCTGGTGCATCGAACCCATTAAATGGCCATGCACTACCCTGGTATCACATATGTCAGTCTAGAGGACATTGCGACGAGGAGTGTTTATATTTGCAAAAGGTAGTAAGTACCCCAAAAAAACTCTTTTTTAAATTCTATAAGTCAGTAGGACATGAAGAGAAAGATTACAGAGCATACCAAAGATTAAAGGAAAAGACAGTAGGCACATCCTTGATGAAGAATGAGGGGCAGGCTTAGGATGACCCCGCGTAAGCATCATATCAACCTGCTTAGTTCCCACCCGCACAATATCAGAACCAGTATTAGCCTCAATATGCACCACAGCAGTCATATGCACAACAAAATCACTACCAGCCTAGTACCCTCCGCCTAGTACCCTCCACAACAACCACAACCACAGGGAAGGGGTGGTGGAAACTTTGGAGGCCAAGGAGGAGGATGTTTTGGTAAAGGGAGAGGTCAATTTACCTGCTATAACTATGGACAACTAGGTCACTATGCTAGATATTTCCTAGAACCTATGAAGACATGTTCATACTGGAAAGGGACAAGATCATAATGTGGAGCAATGTCCACAGTTGATTTCAAAGTGGCAGGCCAAGACCATCATAGGTCCTAATCCCACACAAAATCCAAATCCAAATCCTAGCCTAAATGTCCAAATGATTGCCGCTGAACCAAGTGATCTGACTATTACTGTCGTAACATGAGGAGGTGTTGCGACTTGCGACAATCATGAAGCTTCAAAAGAAAAACTGCAGTCGTAGGTATGACCTACAACGCAGAAGAAGGTGTCATTCAACGTCTAGAAACAAAAGGAAGTATTCTTGGATGTGCGACTAGAGTTTGTGGTTCCAGAAGAACCGTTGACATCAGAAGAAGTCAGGGAGATGCCTGAACGATTCCAGCACATCTTCTAGAAGAATGCCCCACAAAAGGTTAGTAAACTTAAAACCTTTCTTTCAAGTTGCTTAGAGCTAATACAAGATAAAGACACCATCATAGAACTACAAGCATTGATAGAAGAAACACCGGAAGAGACACAATCTGAGAAAAGAGTTAACCAGGTCAGAAAGAAATTCAAAATTGGACGCGAGTTAAGAATGACTGCGTAGATAGGAGATTATGATATGGACTATATCATTTTAGACCTCGGTTCTGATGTCAATATTTTGACGTGACAAACTTGGGAAAGTATGGGTAAGCCACGCTTGGACTAGTCTCATGTCCAGTTGTGACTTTCCAACCAGGAGAAGGTCCTCCCAATTGGTCAGTTGATTCAGGTCCCTGTCGACATTGAAGGATTGCGCGCATTTGTAGACTTTGAGGTCATTAATATTGTTGATGACATAAATCCATATCCCGCATTGCTGGGGATAGATTGGAATATAGACAACCATACCATTACAAACTTCAAAAAAAGGATCCTCTCATTCAAGGATAATGAGATGAGAGTAGTGTCGCAAATTGATCCATTAGAGGGACAGATATACGTTGAACTTATCTGTAATGAGGGACATGGTTACTATATCGACTAGATCTACAATGTCACAACTATGCAAGAATATTATATCAATCCGACAGCAGATGGCAACCTGAGTTGGAAGAGTGCTAGTTCTTGCACATCTGACTCAGGGGAAGCCTTGGAAAATTGGAAAAACAGACTACATGAAATATCTATGAGGAGGTGTGCAAGAGTTACAAGGTCTATGCAATAGGTGGAGAATGAGGTACGCGAGGTACACACCTATGAGTGTTTACCTAACCTTGCGACCTTCTTAACTGAGTTTGAAGGACTTGTCATAGAGTCGCAGCGTTTATCGACACTAGATTGTGTGCTAAAAGCTATGTCTGCTAGATGGTGGAGTGCACATAAGAAGTCTATAACAGATTGGACACAGTGCAGAAGGTTGATGGAAGTCAGTTTTAGTGAATAATTCACCCTCGTAAATCAAAAGTATTTAGGGTTGGAAAAACCTGTGGAACATCTTAACCATTGTCGCACGGTATTTGCATAATACCCGCGACAGGAGTGGGTCCATCATTTCATACATACATTGGAAATGACACCTAGAACCTAGTATGCATCTATGGAATTGTGGCAAGGAACTCAGGATTGGGAAGGGCTCGCTAAGAATTTCACACACACATTCAAATTTTTTGATGAGCACCTTACAATGTATATTTCACTTCAAACGATAAAGGAGAATATATTTGCTGAAATCCCCGTTGAAGATGCCAATTATCACTAGTGCAGTGCGACCATTCAGCAATGGATAGCTTGCTACAATCTAGTTGGAGATCCATATGATGGTCTGACTAACATAAACATACTGGAATCATAGGGCACACGTGAAGTAGAAAGGAGTGGTATTTCAAGTGACCAATTCCTTAAGTCATTGAAAATCAAGAAAGTAAACATTGGGTTTCCTGAGAACCTGAACTTCGCTAATATAGGAGATGATTGGGACGAAGAGACATTCACGAAGATCACAGACTTGTTGCATGAATAACAAGACCTATTCCCTGCCAAATTTTCAAAGATGAAGGGAATAGTAGGATATTTGGGGAAAATAAAAATACCTCTGCGTCCAGATGCTAAACCCAGTAAGCAACGACCATATAGGATGAACCCCAAATATAAGGAAAGGGTAAAAGAAGAATTGGATCAGATGCTCAACGTAGGAATCATTGAAAATGTTGAGGAGTTAGAGTGGATCATATCTATAGTGATCCAGGATAAGAAAACAATAGGTGAAGTAAGGATCTGTGTCGACTTGAGGAAGCTGAACGATGCATGCTTGCACGATACATTTCAAACACCATTTACAGATGAAGTCCTTGAAAGTGTTGGAGGGAAAGAGATGTATTAATTTACTAATGTCTTCTCTGGATATCATCAAGTCAATATTGCAAAGGAGGATCGCCACAAAACAACCTTCATCACTGAATGGGGATGCTACCAGTATATGGTAATACCCTTTGGACTCAAGAATGCACCTACTATTTTTTCTTGAATAGTAGTCTCTGCTTTTAAAGATTTTATTCATAAATTTCTTGAGGTCTACTTTGATGATTGGACTGTATTTGGTATAGTAAGATACCATATTGAGAGTCTGCACATGATGTCGTACCATTGTCTCCAGTATCATATCGCACTTAATTCTAAAAAATGTATTTTTTGTGCACCGTTTGGTGTCTTGTTGGGTCAGGTCATATGCCGCAATGGAATTTTGGTCGACCCAACAAAGATTGCAATTATTATTCATGTACTACCACCTACATCAGTCACACAACTCAGATAAGTTCTAGGACATACAGGGTACTACAGGAAGTTCATCAGAGGATATGCAGCGATCATTGCACCTGTGGAGAAACTGTTGAAGAAAGACGCAAAGTTTCAATGGACAACTGCTTGCCATAAAAGCTTGGATAAGTTGAAGAAAGAAATGGCTGTGCCAATACTGTTGGAATATATTAAACCCACTCATAACTTAGGATAAAATAATTAATCATTATTTTATTAATTATTCACCTACTAGCTTAATTAGTTGGAATCCACTTGCACCTTAAAGTCAATACATGCCATCTATATCCTAGGAATGATTTATTTCCAATTATGGGTTGATCTTGACCACCTTTTGACCATCTAGAATTAGTATGCAGCACTTTACAGTAGATTATGCTTTATTCTGATTTTCCTGCTTTTCTATGGATAAGGTAAATCTAGTCAAACTAGGAAAATGGGTTCTTTTGTTGCCAACCCATCCTTCATGAATTTTCCTCCATTTTCTAGGATTAGCATGTTTTTTCCATCTCCTTGACAACTCACTCATTCTTTTTCCAATTCGTGAGACCCTTGATAGATTTGGGAAGTGCTTTAGCCACCTATGGGGGTTTGCTATATTTTGGTAAGTCAGCCTTTTCGAGCTTTATGAGTTGTCTCCATACAACTCGATTTTCCTATGAGGGATGTATTATTTATGTAAAATATTATTCATCATTATTCAATGAAAGGATACACACCAATATTCATCTCTTTATTCATGTGATTGAGTCTCTTTTCTTCTCTCTAGTTTTCCTGTGTATGCTGGTGAGAATTCTTAGTAGAAAGATCTATTTCATATGCTTATTCTTAGCATAATTGCTTATACAATTGATATATTATTTTTACATGGTATTAGAGCTACAGGGAGCACAACCTTGCAAGCATATACATGGTATCAGAGCAACAAGGTTGATCAAGTTCTACAGAGTTGAGGAGCACATCCAGACTCCTATCCCTCTCTGAAGACGAGCTTGTCTAGCTTACAAGATTTTCTCCTAGTTTTGTTTTGGAGGTTGCAGAGAGTATCTCCTAGAGCATATCAACAACTTCAATATGGATTCAAAAGTTCCTATACTATCTCCTTTCAACTATTCTGATTGGAAGCCAAAGATGAGCGCGTACTTGAAGAGGCAATGTCTCTTTGATGTCTCCATTGGTGCATTGAGCGAACCTGAGTCTTATGAAGAGAAGATTGATTGGAATAATAATTGTGATATAGCTTATGGAATTATGTGTTTGGGAATGTCTCCAAATATATATCATCTCATAGATTATGCTAAGTATCCATTTGAGCTTTGGAAGAATTTGGACAAAGATTTTGTCTTGCAGAAAATAGAAGGTGAAGCATGGAGCGAACCCAACATCTCCTCTTGTTATCTATCTTAATATTTATTGGCCTATACATTCTTTGATGAAGTTGATCATGATGAATAATTTTCTCATACAGTTCATGTTGCTTCTACTCTCCTTGATTTGAATGCTTCCTCCTTCAATGAAGAAGCAAATATTGAAGAGCCATCTTTTTCTGTGTCTCTTGAAGGTGATTTTTATTCTTGTGATACTAATGATGAAAAATAAGTAACATATGGACCTTATGCTCATATTTATGATGATATTATCACCCATTCATTGTTCTCAAACTATCCTATGTCAAATTCTGAGATCTATGTGCTAGATCCTTCACACTTTGTGCATACATCTCTCATTGATGGTGCGCAACCTAGTGATTTCCAGGATGTTTGCTTAACCAAATCAATACTTATTTGTTTCATACCACTTAACTTACTTGATCTCATTTGCTTCAGCATATACTCCTTTGATCTTGGCATCAATAATCAAAACCTCCGCAAAGATTCTGAACATCTCATTCTTTCCTGCTTTCATACAGAGGATTCATTATCAATGTATTCCCATTAGTCTACTGATATGCTTATATGTGATCCTTTGGATTCTGATTTAGAAGCATATTTCCAGGTTGATACACATATCATACCACCATCGATACCATCTACCATACCTATGAAATAATCCTAAGACTATACAAATCCCAAGTTCATTAGTTGATTCCTCATTGGTCTCTTATGCAATGATATTTATCTTACATGGTTTGAAGTATTTCCTATCTTTCAGTGGCTAGTTATCCATGAGCTTCGTCATATTTGGATTGATATTAAATATGTTTGGATCTGTTCTAAACACTTATGTTTCAGATCTCATGCCCATCCATCATTCAGATTTTTACACCTATCAGTTTTCCTTGATTGCTCATAATTTTCCTAGTCTAGCCCTATATCCTCATGGAGCCAATGAAGCCTTTGTTTTTGCTGTTCCATATGATAATGTTTCTGATATATCATAGTTTTATCAGCCTCATATCATATCTATATAGGTGCTACATCATATTGGAATTTTAACATGTGATTCACATCACAATTTTGCAGCTATTCAGGGAATTAGGTGTGAAATAAATTGTCTTAATTTTTGTACTCTTTGGGAAGGAGTATGCACAAATATATTTTCCATTTCAGATTATGTTTGTAGATCAGAGTTTGAAAGCAGTAAGAAGCATTCAGATAATTCTCCTACTTCATCAGATGATGAGATACAAGGAGTCTCTCCTCTTCCTTCTTGCAGGTTCTACACTCTAGCGCATGATCATGGAGTTCATGATTTCTTCAGCAAGTCCTTCATCCATAAGCAGTTCATTCAGCTCATTAAAGTGAATATGAAGATATGTTGGAGACATATTTAAAATTTTGTGCCTTGTCCTATTTTGAGGGAGGATTTTTCCCATGTGGTTTTGCCTCTTTCCTCACTTTTCTGGGCATAATAATTGTTAAAGGGTGACCATAGCCTTGTTGCTGGGCCCTATATGCATCCATTTTTTTTTTTTTGTCTTACCATCATAAAGTCGGACTTATAGGGGGGTGTTGGAATATATTAAGCCTGCTCATAACTTAGGATAAAATAAATAATAATTATTTTATTAATTATTCACCCACTGTCTTAATTAGTTGGCATCCACTTGCACCTTAAAGTCGATACATGCCATCTATATCCTAGGAATGATTTATTTCTAATTCTGGATTGATCTTGGCCACCTTTTGACCATATAGAAATAGTATACAACACTTTACAATAGATTCTGCTTTATTCTGCTTTTCCTTCTTTTCTATGGATAAGGTAAAGCTAGTCAAACTAGGAAACTAGGTGCTTTTGTTGCCAACCCATCCTTCATGAATTTTCCTCCATTTTCTAGGATTAACATGTTTTTTCCATCTCCTTGACAAATCACTCATTCTTTTTCCAATTTTTGAGGTCCTTGATATATTTGGGAGGTGCTTTAGCCACCTATGGGGGTTTGCTATATTTTGGTAAGTCATCATTTTTTAGATTTAGGAGTTGTCTCCATACAAATCGATTTTCCTATGAGGGATATACTATTTATGTACACTATTATTCATCATTAATCAATCAAAGGATACACACCAATATTCATCTCTTTAATCAGTCTCTTTTCTTCTCTCTAGTTTTCCTGTGTATGCTTGTGAGAATTCTTAGTAGCAATATCTATTTCCTATGATTCTTCTTAGCATAATTGCTCAAAGAATTGATCTATTATTTCTACAAATACTTGTATTTCCTAACTCGAAAAAGGAGTTCCATGTTCATGTTGACGCATTGTCTCTCGCACTCGGCATAGTCTTGATATAGCCAAGAGAAGTTGTGCTTGACCACCCTATTGCTTTTGATAGAAGGAAACTATCAACAATAGAAAAGAAGTACACGATGACAAAAAGAGAAGGCCTTGCTATCATCTATGCAATGCAAAATTTTAGACACTATTTGTTGGGCGGGAATTTTTAGATGTACACTGACCATTTAGTGTTGAAATACCTAGTCAACAAGCCAGTTCTGGGGGGGAAGGTATGTAGATGGCTTCTCCTCTTTCAAGAATTTGATTTTGAGGTAGTTGTTAAACCTGGTCGACTGAATGTTGGGCCCGACCACTTGTCGAGGATAGAAAGTGTTGAAGAACCAACGAGCTTGGAAGATAATTTGCCTAATGCATAATTATTTTCGATCCACATGATGGATGATTAGAACCATGATTTTAATGCCATCATTCACTTTTTGAGCACAGGATATGCACGTGAAGGAATGTCAACTAATCAGAAGAAACACTTGGTCGTCAGAGCTGCTGATTATACATTGATCGTGGGGCACCTGTACAAGCTAGGTGCAGATGAAGTAATGCGTCACTGTGTCTTTGACTATGAACAACCTTGGGTTATGATTGAAGCACATGTTGGTGTCGCAAGAGGGCACTATGCAGGAAAAGCAATTGTGCGAAAGATACTGCAGGTAGGACTATGGTGGACAACCATACACATGGATACTAAGAGCTTTTGTAGGCACTGTGATATCTGTCAAAGAAGAGGAAAACCATTGGGTCATGATGAGATGCCTCTTGCACTGTAGATAACCCTCCAAGCCTTCGGCAAATGGGATGTTGATTTTGTCGGACCGATAATTCCACTAGGGAAGAGAACTGGCGGATGCTATATTATCACTACGATAGACTATTTGACCAGATGAGCTGAAGCTGCGCCTGTTAAAGATTGCACTGTTGCGAATGCGACAAAGTTTTTGTTTGAAAATGTAGTTACCAGATTTGGCTATCCAAAGATACTATTAAGTGACCAAGGTACGCATTTTGTTAACAAAGTAATTGTTGACCTGACTGCAGAATTTTAGATCCAACATAAGAAGACGACCCCTTATTATGCTCAAGCGAATGGAACGGTCGAAGCTTTCAAAAATATTCCGGAGAATGCATTGACCAAGGTATGAAATGTGCGCTAAGATGACTAGGATCAGAAAGTCTCAGCTGTGCTATGGGCATATTGCATGACTTGCAAGCCATTGACAGGCCACACCCAATTCAGATTGGTATATGGACAAGATGATGTTGTACCCATGGAGTACATTGCGCTAAGTATAAGAATTGTTGCGCTGATGGAGATGACTGAGGGAGATGATGTTCAATAGAGGTTGTCATAGCTTGTTAAGATTGAAAAGGAATGCTTCGTCACAGGATTTCATCAAACAGTTGAGAAGCAATGATAGAAAGCATGGCATGATTAGCATATCATGGTTAATCCATTCGAAGGTGGAGGACTTGTGTTGTTGTATGACAACAAATATTTCAAACATCTAGGAAAGTTGAAGATGCATTGGATAGGGCCATAAGTGATCGTGCATATCACTGATGCAGGCGCAGTAAAACTGTAGAAACTAGATGGTACATATGATGCGGGTATGGTGAACAACAGCCACCTGAAACCATACTATGACGATCATAACATTCCTGGCTATAATCGCATGGTGCAATGAAAAAAAAAGAGAAGGGTTAAAAGACGTAAAAATTGTTCTATCGCACCTCTACGACAGAACCATTGCAAAGCGCACAGAAAAACAAAAAGCATAGAAAAAGGTGGAAAGTGATGCAAAAAGAGGAAATGATAGGCTTGATGACGTCCAACACTTAAAAGAAATATCCGGAAAAACTATTGAGTCGGTTATGACAGCTAAGCGTCATTAATTCGACGAGATACGAGAGGAATGGTGATGTACTTTTTGGTCCCATTAGTCATCCTTGACATAACTACCTGTTGCTGCCACAACTGTTCCCCCCAAATTTATTTAAATTCTGGGCCCCTCCTCATCATTTTTACTTGGTGGGATTGTTAAATGCTTGAGCCTCTCGGGCATATCTTCTTTTCATTTTACTTTGAAGGTTGGGTGCCAGCAGGTTTATTCATGCCATGTTCAATCTCAGTTAAGTTGTGGATTTCTGGCCGTGAAGAAGTAAAATTTTGTTCTTCAGGGCAGCCTTTGCGAAGAAAACGACTTTGGTTGTTAACGCTGCTCAAACCCTTGAGTTTTCCCATAATCGCGCCTCTTTTGCTGTTGGATCGGAAGCTGCAAAGTCTTAGCCTCTCCGCTGTTGCGGCTCCAAGATATTTTCTTCGTCCGAAGTCTGAACCCATCCGACACCCGATTCATTTTACCCTTTGATCGCTTTCCCGTAGCCTCTCCTCCTCCACCGTTGCGGCTAGGTGACCTCTTCCACTACCGATCTGAGTGTCTTCCTACGTTCGACTAAGTTTTCCAGTCCGCTCTGCGTATCCTCTAGCTTTCCTCCTCCACTATTGCGGCCCCTAGAGTCTTCTAGTTGCCGAAACTAAAAACCGTCCGACATCTGATTTATGGCATATCCCGCCCGCGTTTCGCTTGGCTGTGACTTAAGCCTCACCCGACGTTGCGGCTGGCAGATCCTCCTGGCCCCTGAGCTCACTTCCTTCTGACTGCCGACTTGATTTTTTTCCCGCCGGTGACCATAGGATATTTTGCCAGGCCCGTATGTGGTGCACCCGGCCATTTCCTTGTAAGATGGTGGTTAATTGATAATATTTGTTGTTGAACCATGCTCGTGAATTGACTGCAGGCAGTTTCAAGGAGACCGGTCAATCCACCACGATAAGAAGAAAGACTAACCCGCTTGGCGGAGGTATGACTGAAACGAGGCAAATGGAGAATGAAGTCCGGAGTTGTAAAGGCATGATCCCAGAAATGGATCAATTACCAAGTGTTTCATGATCACCTACTGACAAAAGATCGGAATATGAAGCATTGAAGAAACTGAAAGACCACGCGTCTGGGGAAGAAAACGAAGCACTCAGTAGTTGTAGTTTAAATATTTGAAAGTGGGAAGAAGAATGGGCTTTTTCCCCTTGGAAAATTTTGTAAATGTTTGCTTGTAAGAGGAACTACTTCGTTTTGCAAAGGAAACTGCAATTTTTGCCTGTCGAAGAGAGTGAAAAGTGGAATGTATCAATGCAATGTAATGAATAATGTTGAAGAGGAACTATTTCATTTTCAGCTTTGTTTCATTTACTGTAAGAGTATTTGATATTATGAACCTATGTTCTTGTTGAATGTTCTTCAGTAGTTTCTGGGATATTGATTTCACTGTGAGCAATTATTGTTGTTATAAAATGATCGGCTATCTGGTTATTTAAATATATGTAAGTGTTCATGCGTCTTGAAAGAAATATTAGCTATCTGTGATTCTTCATAATGCATGTGCAAGATGTATTGCTCACCCAAAATGATAACCTTGCTCCCTAGGGATAGATTAGATAGTCAGTTTATTTCTTATTGTATCTGATTTGGTTGCTTGCGAGCATAAGACGAGAGGTAAGAACCTACGCATCACATTGTGACCGCTCCCTGCATCTTGATCGCCCTGCATTTAGTTAGGCACTTGCATTTCATTCCTTTAAGTCAAAACACAAAACTCGGTGGGCCGGGCCGCAACCGGTAAACCCTTGTTGTTACTTTGACCTACGATAGCTGGACCGTAAAACCGGACGGATTCCCTATACCAAACAGTCAATGGGCTAGTTGGGAACGTTGATTGTGGAGAATCCCTTACTGTTTCCGTCGGCGAATTTCTAGGCATCAACAGTTTTTGGCGCTAGAAGGAGGGCCGCCAGTGCATGGCTGGCCGAGGAAACCCGTTTTACCGAGATTATTCTACTGGTTACAGTTCAGAAAGTAGTGGACCGCGTAATCCAATTCTAGAAGAAGAAAACAGAGAACATCTATATCCTGTTCGTAATGAAATTGTTAATGATCTGAGAAGACATACCCGTGCTTATGTGAAGAATATTAGAGGGTTGCCGATTATCCACGAATTGCCTAGAAGAGAGTACAAGAATAAAGACCGTCCTATAGTAGAAGATTCACTGTTGATTGGAGACTGGGAAGAACTTGTGGAAACTGCCTTACAGGAAGTTGAATTTCCTTTGAACCAAGTAGGCCCAGACACCCCTTACAGCTCTCCTGTTCACACCCCCGTTGGTTCACCTCCTCACACTCCTGTTGGTTCCCCTCCGCACTCTCCACCTCAACTCATGGCCAGCATTAACGCAAATCAACCTCCACCTAATCCACCAAATCCACCTCCAGCTTGGAAATCCAGGTCACCTCTAAATCTGACCCCCCCTTTCCATGACCTACCTCAAGCCTTCGAGAAGTTACTGCCTAAATTTGACCCCAATGAGAATATCCTAGTGGACGATCACCTACAAAGTTTCTACTTGGGAATAGAAGGTCTGAGGGCTGGGGAACATGAGGATGTAGTGTGCAGACTTTTCCCGCATACCCTCAAAGGAGCTGCTGCATCTTGGTAATTTGGGTTACCTGCTAATTCTATCCCGGATTGGGACACTTTCGAGAGAATTTTCAGAAGTAAGTATGCAGTTCAAAAGACTCACGTGGCCCTCATGAAAGGACTGTGTGCTTTGAAGAAGGAGAAAAAAGAAAAGGTGCACAGTTTCACACAAAGGTTCGCTGCATATATTAAGAACTTTTCTGAGACAGACAAGCCTTCAGACAAAGTACTAATTGAGTACTATACTTCATCTTTGGGTCTTGATCTGGCCATGTTTGTGAAAGGTAGGGCCAAGCCTACTCTGACAGAAACCTACGAAGAAGCAAAAGTGGTGGAAGCAGAAAGAGAAAGTATCGAAGACTATCCGAAACAATCGGGAGAAAGAGGCGCAGGAAGGAAGACCTTACTGTTCAATAAGCCTAAGGAAGAAAAGTCACCAGACCTGGAGAATATGGCCAAAATGATGCAAAAGATGTCTAATAAGATCATAGACTTGGAAAAAGAGAAGGAAACACAGAAGTTCTACAGGCCTTATTATAAGAAAAGGGAGGAGAACAATCAGTCCCAACCTCCTCCTCACAATACTGCGTCTATGAACCTGACAGAGATAGGGATGGAAAATTTCTGCACCTTTCACCAGCAGCCTCACTCCGAAAGGAATTGTCCGCAATGGATAAATTCAATGACATTAGTTATGAATCAGATGTTAGATTCAAGACTAACGGAAGAAGATGATGATGAAAAGAAAGAAAGTGCTGCTTCTACCTCTACAAAGGGACAGGAAGAAGAGACCATGGCATTATGGAATTTTGTCTCCTTGCTCGATGCAGAAGATAAAAACCCTCAGGGACACAAGGATGTCAGGGAAGCTAATGTGACAACTAGAAGCCAAGGGACGATTAGTGATGACAGTCTTTTACTTCCAAAGATCAGAAGGCTGCAAAGAAACATCAAGAAAAAATTTCAAGATAAATCCTTGGCTGATAAGGTTCCAGAATTCACTATTACCAGTCAAGATCCCAAGCAGGACAGAATGTTTCCCAAGCCAAACGAAGAGAGGGTGAGTTCTGATAAATCTCAGTCCATTAAACAACAAATTGAATATGACAATGTTGAAGATTTAAAGAAGATAAAGGCAAATGTCCCGTTTTTTTAAATGTGTAAAGTACCCCAGCAGAAAGAAAAGTTGTTGAAGGCACTTGAAACGTCAGAAGAAAAGCTGCCCGCTGATAATCAACCTTGGGACGAAGAAGAAATTGGAGAAGCTAGCACTGGAGGTAAGTCTAAAACTAAACAGCCACCCTTCCTCCTGACATTTGAAATTTTTAATCATAACGTTCACAATTGTCTAGTAGACTCAAGGGAGTCAATTAATGTCATGCCCGTATCAGTATGTAAGGAGATCAATGGGCAGTTTAAGCCAACCACATGGAGGGTGGTGCAATTGGATAGGACCGACGTTAAGGTAATTGGTGAAATGGAGGACGTTCTAATTCATCTGGCATCAAATGACAAAGTATGCCAAGTTATCAACATTGTGGTGGCTGATATACCAGACGCTTATGGCCTGGTCCTGAGCAGAGATTGGTCAGCTAAATTGAATGGATATTTCACCTCAGATTGCTCACACCTGTGGTTGCCATACAAAGGAAGCCCCAATTAGATTAAGGTTTTGAGGGAGCCTCACATGAAGTACAATGTTACCCAGCTGGACAAGAAGAATATACCAGTCGAACCTGTGTTGGGAAACTACTTTCTCTAACTGGAACCAGGGAACTATCAAGCGGAAGAGGCCAGCGACATATCTGACGCCTAGCCTGAACTCCTTCGTTTCTCGCAGGCTGATGAGTTTGATTGTAAAATAGTAGATTTAGCAGTAGAAGTAGATTCTTTTTCAATAGATAATGTTTTTTGGACTTTATTTTTTGATGGATCTAAAACATTAGAAGGGTCAGGGGCCGGCTGCGTCCTTATTGATCCACAAAAAAATAAACACGTCCTGTCCTGTAGATTAGATTTTGAGTGTACTAACAATACGGCTAAGTATGAAGCACTACTGCAGGGACTCAAGAAAGCAATTGAGCTAAACATTAGTAATTTAAAAGTTTTTGGGGATTCAGAAATAGTTGTAAAGCAAATAAGAAATCAAATACATTGTGTTTCCCCCCATTTGAAAGCTTACCAAAGCGAGGTATGGGATTTGCTTAAATGTTTTCATGCATTCAATATTGTTTCAATCCCAAGAATAAAAAACATGGCCACTGACCTTTTGGCCACATCAACTGCCTGGCTGGTTCCCACTAATAACAAATGCTCTATTGAATTACTTTTCAGGCCATCAGTACCCGACATGATCACCAATTTGCGATTATTTGACGATGATCAACAAATAATCGAATGCTTGACCAATGATGAGACCTTTAAAGGGGCCATTATCGATGATGAGGAACATCAGGCTGAGATGAAATATGACAATTTCATTCCTAAAGGAGTCAGAACATTAGAGAAGATGTTTGACTTGAATGAAAAATTCCGAAGACCCGCGAATGTAAAGACGCACAGCTCAACTCTACAGTTCGAACTGATAAACTTGGGGACTGAGACGGATCCTAAGTTTGTGAACCTCGACAAATGCTGTTCACTTGCCGAAAGGGATAGGTTTGTCAGTTTGTTCAAACAGTACATAGATGTCTTTGCCTGGACATACGCAGATTTGAAAACCTACGACACCAGCATTATCAAGCATATCATCCCTATTAAAGCAGGTGTCAAGCCATATCAGCAGTCGTTAAAGAAGATGCACCCCAAGTTGGAGCCACTGATTCAAAGTGAGGTGAAAAAACTGCTGGACGCTAGGATTATTTTTAAAGTCCGGCACTCAGAGTGGGTGTCAAATTTGGTGCCGGTCAGGAAAAAGTCGGGAGAAATCAGACTGTGTGTGGACTTCAGAAACTTAAACCGCGCCTCAGACAAAGACAACTATCCGGTGCCTCCCATGGAGTAATTGCTACAGATGGTTTCTGGTTCTGAATTGTTTTCATTGTTAGACGGATTCTCTGGCTACAACCAAGTGTTAGTGGCCGAGGAAGATAGATTGAAGACAACGTTCAGAACTAAATGGGGAACTTTCGCATATAGAAGAATGCCTTTTGGACTGATTAATGCTGGAGCGACATTTCAGAGAGCTATGGACATAGCTTTCCGTGGACTGATTGGATGAAGTGTGGTGGTCTACCTTGATGATATCACAATATTTTCAAAGAAAAGAGGGGAGCACGTGTTCCACCTAAAGCAAATTTTCAAGCGCTATCGGAAGTATGGCATTTCCCTTAATCCTAAGAAGTGCGTATTTGCGGTCACAGAAGGCAAATTACTGGGGCATATAGTGTCAAAGAGAGGTATATCTATAGACCCAGAAAGAATCAAGGCCATTGAACAAATTCCTATGCCCCATAATAAAAAAGGAATGCAATCTTTCATGGGGACAATAAATTTCGTACGAAGGTTTGTGCCTGATTTTGCTCAGACTGTCAAGCCGCTGCAGCAAATGGTTAAGAAAAATGCACAGTTTAAGTGGACTGAAACTGAAAATACTGCGTTCAACAAAATCAAGACTGATGTTGCCCATGGGCCCTCCCTAAAAAGTCCAGACTTTGATAAAGAATTCATTATGTACACATTTGCATCCGATGATTCATTGGCAGCCGTGCTGACACAAAAGGAGGACAGGGGTGATGAATTCCCAATCTCTTTCATGAGCACTGGGCTTCAAGGGGCTGAATTAAACTACCCAGCCATTGATAAGCAGGCTTACGCAGTATTTAAGGCAGTGAAGCTTTTCAGGCCTTATATATTAAAAAATCAGACCAAGGTAATAGTCCCTTACTTAGCGGTAAGATCTCTTCTCATTCAGAAAGAGTTGGGAAAAAGAAGGGGCAACTAGGTAACAGCCCTTCAAGAATACGACCTTGAATTCAAACCGGCTACTATAGTGAAAGGTCAAGGGCTATGCAAATTGATGACTGGAAGTAGAAACAACGAAGAACAAGCATGGGAAGAGGAAGCCGAATTGCATGTAATGGATGTATGCCCTCTGTTTACAACTCCTGAGTCCTGGTATAGGGACCTTGTGCATTACTTATAGTCAGGGATATTACCAGAACATTGGAATTCCAAACAAAGAAGAGCTCTGCGTCTCAAATCAGCTTCCTATCATCTTATTGAAGGAGTGTTATTCAGAAAGAATTATGACGGGATTCTCCTTAGGTGTTTAGAAAAGGAAGATGCAAAGAAAGTAATGGCAGAATTACATGACGGTCCGGCTGGGGGACATTATTCCGGTGACACTACAGCCCACAAAATCCTTAGAGCCGGTTACTATTGGCCTACACTCTTCAAGGACGCACATGCACATGTCAGGAAATGTGATATTTTTCAAAGGTGTGGTGGAAGACAGCCCAAAGCAGCCGCACCCCTAAAGCCTGTTATGATCACAGAACCTTTCGAATAGTGGGGATTGGACATCATTGGAGAAATAAAGCCAAATTCTTCACTGTTGCACAAGTACATTCTTACTGTGACTGATTATTTCACTCGATGGGTCAAAGCTATCCCATTGCGCAAGATAAACGAAGACAAAGTCATCAGCTTCCTACAAGATCATATCATGACCAGGTTTGGAGTTCCAATTTCATTAGTTTTTGATAATGCTAAATACTTTTCATCAATTAAATTAACTGCATTTGCTCATGACAAAGGAATAAAATTACATGATTCTGCTAACTACTATCCACAAGGGAATGGCCTGGCTGAATCCTCCAATAAAAACCTCATTAGAATCCTGAAGAAGACCGTAATAGAAAACCAACGAAGTTGGCACTCAGCCTTACCCAATGCCCTGTGGGCTGACAGAGTCACCCCCATGTCTGCAATAGGAGTGTCACCATATACCCTTGTGTATGGTAAGGAAGCTATGTTGCCTCCCAATCTCATACTACCAGCCTCCCTACTAGCCCAAGAGTCTAGAGGGTCAGAGGATGAAGTCCTACAAATAAGAATACATAATCTCCTGAAAGCAGAAGAGGCCAGATCCAAGGCTAAAGAACGTTTTAAACAACAGCAAGAGTCAGTTAAGAGATGGTTTGACAAGAATAAAGCTGGGACAAAAGACTTTGAAGTAGGAGACTTAGTCCTCAAATGGGACCACCCCCATGATGAGAAAGGAAAGCATACCAAATTCCAGCAGTTATGGGTAGGCCCCTTTCAGATTGTAGCCAAACTTGGCCCTGCTACTTATAAGCTGCAAGATTTACAGGGATGGGAGGAGAACTTGCCATTCAATGGTTTGGTTCTCAAGCCTTATTTTTCTTGAGTTTCTTTCTTCTTTCTGCCTTGCATATAAATAAGCTGTGTGGTTGTTTTCGAGTCATGCTTTCATTTAATTTAATTTTAAGTTTTTGATTTTCAATAAGGGGAACGAACTTACGGTCATCTGGAGGATATTAAGGTCTTTCGGGAATAGCAAATACGTTGAGTGTCAGCCTATGTATTGCTAAAAGGTTTCTTCTAGCCTAACAGTTTTCTCGAATAAAATGTTGTGTGCATTGAAGTCTTGCGTAACCCCTGTGAATTAAATTGGATTCGAAGAGTCTGGAGTACTATGTCGGGGCTCCATCCACGCCACATTTAAAATGTTCTAAGGAGCGACAGTAAAGGACCCATGGGCGGAAGCAAGGTGAACAGTGTATTAAATATAAATGATCCCATGCCAAGAAACGAATGCCAAAAGGCAAGTAAAGAGTCAAAACTTCTATAAAAGTATCATAAATCAAAGCAAGTGCTGAATCATAAATACTAAATTGCCAAAAGATCCTCTCCATCCATGAGCTGAAAATTAAAGTACACCACTCACACAAAAGGGCACTATGGGATAGAGGATCCTGAATTAAAATTCAGTAAGAAAGGCGTACAGAAGGACTCAGATGAAAGGGACAAAAGTCCAAAAGCACAAAAGCTGTTAAAATGGCATGGGAACGAGGAACAAACGAATACTGCTGTTTACTATCTGCTGCAATCCTATGGTGTCCACGCTGTTAGCTACCTGAAAACAGATGTAATAATGAAACTCATACTCAGGCCTCAACATAGTTGTCTAGACTTGAAGGTCTCGGTTTTCCCTTCCCCCAAATGGACCATCATCAATGATTAAGGTACACACTTCTGTCGGTCGAGGAATCCATATCGCCGGAAGAATTCATTAGAAGCATTCTGGTTAAATAGTCTGTTGCTCAAAGTATAATCACCCAGAGATCTAGGTCCACCAGGTAATCTCCAGTTGTTGTTGCCACAATTGTTCCCCCCAAATTTATTTAAATTCTGGGCCCCTCCTCATCATTTTTGCTTGGTGGGATCGTTAAATGCTTGAGCCTCTCGGACATATCTTCTTTTCGTTTTACTTTGAAGGTTGGGTGCCAGTAGGTTTATTCATGCCATGTTCAATCTCAGTTAAGTCATGGATTTCTGGCCATGAAGAAGTAAAATTTTGTTCTTCAGGGCAGCCTTTGCGAAGAAAACGACTTTGGTTGTTAACGCTGCTCAAACCCTTGAGTTTTCCCGTAATTAGGCCTCTTTTGCTGTTGGATCGAAAGCTGCAAATTCTTAGCCTCTCCACCGTTGCGGCTCCAAGATATTTTCTTCGTCCGAAGTCTAAACCCATCTGACGCCCAATTCATTTTAGCCTTCAATCTCTTACCCGTAGCCTCTCCTCCTCCGTCGTTGCGGCTGGGTGACCTCTTCCGCTCCCGATCTGAGTGTCTTCCTACATCCGACTAAGTTTTCCCGTCCGCTCCGCATATCCTCTAGCTTTCCTCCTCCGCCATTGCGGCCCCTAGAGTCTTCTGGTTTCCGAAACTAAAAACCGTCCGATGTCCGATTTATGGCATATCCCGCCCGTGTTTCGCTTGGCTACGACTTAAGCCTCGCCTGACGTTGCGGTTGGCAGATCCTCCTAGCCCCCGAGCTCCCTTCCTTCTGACTTCCGACTTGATTTTTTTCCCGCCGGTGACCATAGGATATTTTTCCAGGCCCGTATGTGGTGCACCCGGCCATTTCCTTGTAAGATGGTGGTTAATTGATAATATTTGTTGTTGAACCATGCTCATGAATTGACTGCAGGCAATTTCAAGGAGACCGGTCAATCCACCACGATAAGAAGAAAGACTAACCCGCTTGGCAGAGGTATGACTGAAACGAGGCAAATGGAGAATGAAGTCCAGAGTTGTAAAGGCATGATCCCAGAAACGGATCAGTTACCAAGTGTTTCATGATCACCTACTGACAAAAGATCGGAATATGAAGCGTTGAAGAAACTGAAAGACCATGCGTCTGGGGAAGAAAACGAAGCACTCAGTAGTTGTAGTTTAAATATTTGAAAGTGGGAAGAAGAATGGGCTTTTTCCCCCTGGAAAATTTTGTAAATGTTTGCTTGTAAGAGGAACTACTTCGTTTTGCAAAGGAAACTGCAATTTTTGCCTGTTGGAGAGAGTGAAAAGTGGAATGTATCAATGCAACGCAATGAATAATGTTGAAGAGGAACTATTTCGTTTTCAGATTTGTTTCATTTACTGTAAGAGTATTTGATATTATGAACCTATGTTCTTGTTGAATGTTCTTTAGTAGTTTCTGGGATATTGATTTCACTGTGAGCAATTATTGTTGTTATAAAATGATCAGCTATCTGGTTATTTAAATATATGTAAGTGTTCATGCATCTTGAAAGAAATATCAGCTATCTGTGATTCTTCATAATGCATGTGCAAGATGTATTGCTCACCCAGAATGATAACCTTGCTCCCTAGGGATAGATTAGATAGTTAGTTTATTTCTTATTGTATCTGATTTGGTTGCTTGCGAGCATAAGATGAGAGGTAAGAACCTGCGCATCACATTGTGACTGCTCCCTGCATCTTGATCGCCCTGCATTTAGTTAGGCACTTGCATTTCATTCCTTTAAGTCAAAAACACAAAAATCGGTGGGCCGGGCTGCAACTGGTAAACCCTTGTTGTTACTTTGACCTACGGTAGCCGGACCGTAAAACCGGACGGATTCCCTATACCAAACAGTCAACGGGCTAGTTGGGAACATTGATTGGGGAGAATCCCTTACTGTTGCCGCCTGCGAATTTCCAGGAATCAACACTACCATAACAGTGATGACATGTTCAACCCACAGATCGAGTAGTTGAGTTAATGAAAGGATCCCATCGGCTGAGAAGCCCATGTGATCGATTGGACATCCACCTTCGATTGCATGATGACTATAGAGCACTGGGGCATGTATAAACACAAGGCTTCGTTGTCAAGCATTCTTTTATGCACACAGAGAGAGCTGAAAGAACCAGAGCCAAGAATTTGTAGAGCCAAACCCTATCACAGATTAATTCTACACCCATGGTAATTGAGATCCCCAGTGAGAGCGAGCTATCTGATGCAACTATTATCTCCAGTTACCCAATTGAGGAAGAAGAAATAGAATCATTAGAATTACAACAACCAGAGTTGCAAATGGAAACTGATCAGATGGCTAGAACTAGGAAGCAACCTACCCCGACAACTACACCTAGACTTCCAGCCACTCCTTGAACCACGGTCATCCATGTCAATATTCCAACCCTTGGTTCCCATCCTTTGCCGAACCTAGTTTAGAGACCGCCAACTACAGCTGCAGCTGCAAAACCAGTTAGAGATCCAACAAACACTAGCTAAAGTGCACCTAGACAGTCATCTCATCCTGAGAGGGCAAGGAAATGGAAGGCTAAGTCCATTCTGAGCAATATCGAAAAAGCACCCACGGAGGAAGACACACAGGAGGAAGAGTTCATGGAGGAAGACTCCCCACCACACAAAGGCCCTAATGCTAAGGATGACAATGAAAATTCCTCCCATTATGTCCAACCAAGGAGAGCCGATGCAATGAAAGTGGAGCTTCCAAAGAATGCCAATACAATTATGATAGCGCCAAGAATCCCTGAGAACATTCCCTTGCTGGTGGACATAATGTCGAATATCGTCAAGTTGAAGTTCAAGAACTTTGACACCCGACAGTAGGAAGGGTTGAAATGAGTGGACTGCATGGTCCCGGATCTACCCGACTTGACTGGACCATAGGTGCTAAGGCTAATGCAATGGGCTAAGGGAATTGGCCGCGCAGGTTTGATAAACCTGTTGTTTATGCCACATTTTGGCCATAGTCTATAGGTCAACACATACATGAAAAATCTTATGGTATGTTTCCACAGAGGATTCCTATGGCTCGATCGACCATACCCAGTCAACGTCGAGCTTATTGCTGTAACAATGGGTCTACCAAAGGAAGGAGACAACCTCGTGCCATACTTATCCCATAAAGACACAACTAAAATGAAGTAGAAGTATAACCCTCAGTACACAAAAAAGGGGCTTCCTAATTGGCCCTATCAAAGATGCAAGTGTGTAGTTCACCACAAGCATCCTCTCTTGCAAGCTGCTACACAAGATGAGGTCCACTCAATGTACTGCGGGAACAATTGAGCTTGCAAAGGTGTGCGCGCTAGGTAGGATTTTTAACTGGTCGCAATTCTTGTTGAATGAGCTGATAGACGACGTCGTGCAGGCCCAGGAGGACCCTAACTACAAATTCCACTACTCTTGGCTACTCGTCTTGATCTTGTTTACCCTGTGTGCCAACCCGCCAGATTGCGAATAAATGGACATCCCACTACCTTGCCATGGGGAAAAGTACCAAAAATTGTGGGAAGATAAGAAATACAAGATCTGACAGAAGGATAACAACATCGAGTTCTTTTTGCACGCAAAGGTGCTGCACGATGTTTTCTGCCGATTTCACCGAATCCAGGCCATGACGGTGTGCAGGTACGTAGCCTTCATTAAATTTCTAGCCGCTGCGCATAATACAATTTTGGAGCCAAAGAAGGACCCAACAAAACAAGCGCACAACGCAGGGTTCATAATCACTGATGCTGATGTGAACGAAATTATTAAGGAGTGGTCAGATGAATGATGTAGCCCACTGGAAGAGCCACTACCCGAAGGACAAAATGAAGAGTAGCCACTAGTACACCAAGATGATGGCCAAGAAAACGAAGGAGGTGATGATCAAGAAAATCAGTCGTGAGACGGGGACAAGGAAGATGATAATGCAGGAGGGAGTGGATCTGATCATAATGATTCAGAGCGCATGCCTAGTTAGGAGAAAATCCCAACCTAGCATCAAACGCAGCAACAAGGACAAGAACCCATGGGAAAGAAGAGGAAAGAAATAAAAATGGCTAACATGGATACCTTGACTAAGGAGGATGTCCATGTGATACCAGAAGCTGTCGTAGATGTCGCAAGGGACAACCTCACCACTTTAAGGATGCAACAGACAAGTGTCACTAATCAGGTGTCATATCACCTTAATCAGCTTGTAGAGGCCATTAATGACGTCAAAGCCATTATGAAGGATGAAACATATGGCATGGATCCAAGTGTCCTATTAGTCATGCCCGAGCTGGTGCCGTCGAACAAGGTAAAAATCCAAGCACAAGTAATGGAGACAAGAACGACTAAGTTTGATACAACTATGCATGAGTTCGAGAGCATGGACATAGATTTCTCCAAACTAAGATTAAATGAAGTCTATGAGAGTCAGCAGGAAGCCATGACCGAAGTATGACTACAGGAGAATGTCGTTGCCTATCAGGAAACAAAGCAGCAAAAGAAGGAAAAGGCATGCAAGGCCCTCCTTAGGGACAAAGAGCAGGAAATTACTGCACTTGAGCAAAGTAGGGTTTCACTCGCTGAAACTATTATGAATGCTGTCGTCGATCTCCCACCATAAGTGGTCCAGGAAGATGAATATTCAGTAGCTAAGGTTTCTTGGCTATCGCGCATCACAGTGGAGCTAAAGAAGTAGGTCGAGGAGCTTCAAACTAGGCAGGTACTGAGCACACCTCCTAAGGAGTTCGAGGAGAGAAGAAGAGAAATGTCTGAGGCTACTGGGAATATTACTGAGGGAGAAACATTATGCGCTAAGGCATTAGAATCTATTTCCATGATTTGGGAAGCACTCCTAGAAGATGAAACTGCAAAAAACATAAGGGAAAGCGCGTGACAAGTAGATGAGAGAATCAGTGCAACAAAGGCAGAAATGAAGAAGCTGCCCTTCCAGGAGAAGCTGATAAAAATGGCAGATATCAAGCGACTACAGTAGGAATTTTAGGTTCTACATGATCAAGAGCGGACTAGGGAAGTTGAGCTAGAGACACATCAGTTAAAGGTCACATGACTCACGGGCCTTATTCAGCCTGTGCAGCAGAAGCTTCAACAAATCACACAATGACTAGAGGTAGGACCATCTGAACATATCAGTTACAACCGTGTAAAGAAATTGGCTTCCTAGAAAGAGGAAGGCACAGAGGAAGTTGTTAAATTGCAATAGATGGTGAATAAGTTCCAGGACAAGGTTGGTCCTCCCGTGTAGTCTAAACCTACGCCAGAAACATAAATTTTTGGGTAAAGTAAAGATTTGTGGTAGGAGATCATTGCGGACAAGTTCCTTTTTTCTTAATGGGTTAGGACGAGCCACATGTGAGTGTTAAGGGCCAGTTGGGGCAGAAAAAGGGCCAAGGAAAGTGCACAAAGATGAAGAACCCACACAAGCAATAAAGGGAAAGAGGCGTGTGCGGTAGAAGAGAAGAGCAGGCTAAGAAGGAATCTGTCACATGCCCCAATTTGGAAAACATTTTATGTTTTAAGAAACATTATGTTACATTTTATGTTAAAGTTAGTAATTAATGACCAAGTGGGGTCAAGGCTAATTTAATGTACTTATTGAATATTTTATTAATAAATAAATAAAAGATGAGACAACAGCTTAGGGAAGCTGTTAAATGAGTGTTTTACTGGTCACTTGATGGAGAAGGCCGGGTTGAGAGCAAATTGACACTTGGCAGCATCCTCAAACTACTTCTAGCTGTTGCAGGTGGAAACTTCCGTATTTTTGTGGTCATGTTCCCCAAGAAAGTGGAACAAGAGCAGGTGGCTCATTAAGTAAAAACTGACCCAAAAGACCTAGGCATGTGAATAAAACTTCCCATTGATGACAGCTGAGGCTGCTCATTCTGGATTTGTGAACATTCTGAGTGAATGCATTGCACAAGAAAATTCGATGGAGGGGATTAGCTGAAGTATGTTTTGAGTGGAAAATTGTTGAATACTTGAACTAGTGCAACTATTCTAAGCTGAGTTCACATTGCTGCATGCAGAACTAACTTACTGCTAAACACTTAGTGGAATTGCAGAGGATTACTAGACTACCTCTCTCACCCAGTACTTCTACCAGGTGGACTAGGAGACAAGCTTGGGGGTCCTGAGAATTGCAATCCAGCTTTTCTCTAGGAGTTGGTTGGGAGGAACAGATTCCTTAAGCTGTTGTCACCTCATCTATTTCTCCATGTTCTATTTGATTTATCTAGGTATCTAATTTTTTATTATTATCTAAAAGGTTGAGTTAAGCAATGAGATGTTATGTTGTTGTTAGGGTTAGTTAGGAGAAATATTTTTATAGTGAAAAGATAGTTAAGTTCTGAACTAGATAGATAAGGGTAAATGAATTAGAGGAATTTCTAGTTTAACTGATAGATAGAAAGAAAATACCTAAACTATATTTTTCACATCATTTTGAAAAGGTAGTACTCTAGTACAGTAGGTTAGTTTAATTTCAGATCAAGAATCGAATGAAGTATGCATGAATGTATATTACTAACTTCTACAAGTTCATATGTATGATTTGTATGTATGTTTCCTTTTTATTTTATCATTTAGCTAGAATACTTGAGTAAAATAAACCGAACTGTTAGGAAGGTTTTAAAGGTATAAAATACTAGTCTGTGTAATGGTTTACACAGTTGATAAAATTATTATTATAAGTTTATTATATAATAATTAACAATTAATATATCAACAAGAATTATTATAACTAAGATTAACCTTCAGAAACAGTAAACAAGGCTAAACAATTACTGAATGAATTCATCTAAGTAGAAATGCAATTAGGGGAACTAAAAAATGAAGTACTAACTATGTATTCATATTAAGAAGAATTAGGGTTTATAAATAAACCTATTTTAATGAACTGTAAATATACTTTTAAATCAAAATTTATCACCCCTCTTTGTTAGTAGGAAGATTGTTCTTTTTACTTCTGAAAAAAGTAAAACCTATTTACTCTAACCTATGCAACCATAAACAACAATTGGATGACTATGTGAAATTACCAGCATTTACTCATAAGAAACAATAGTAAATAGAAACCTGTTATCATATTATCATATTCAGAGGATATAGTAAAGAAGCTAGGTTAATTAGTCTATTTTCTTTTCCTCTATTTATTTACTGCAGAAGTTTAGTACTGGCAGCAAACAAAATAATTATCCAATTACTCAACCATAACCTCTGATAGGTTAATTTCAACATAAAATAATCAAAATAACAAATCATTACAAGACTTCCTTCTTCAATTTAAAAACCATAGATAATTATATATGTTAACGGAGCATAATTACAATCAATAAGCTGTGAGCTTATTAAATGGAAATCTAAACAGTATATTAAAAAAACAATAAACTGTGAACATAATATTTATGGCCCTATGGCCTTATACATCACAGAGTCGAGGCTTAAAAGCCTGATCGAAAAAACAACATAACTATAAACAAAATCCAAGACTGAGAAGGCATTTGTCTCGGCTGTGAAATCCATAACCCTAGTTTTCTAAAATAGACACTAGGGCTTCATAAAAACTGAACCAAACATCATTTAATGGCCCTCGGTCTTTCCAAGTTTTTACAACACAGTACTTCAAGCCGAGCTGAAAACCCAGTAAACCAACAAATTCCATCATTTAAAAAAAAATCAACACCATACACCACTGCAGGAGAACCTTAGCGAATCCGAGGATTACCAGAAGAAACATTATGGTAGAGCCCTTTTTTCTTAGCATCTTCCAACTCTAAAATTGTTTCCTTCTTCGAACTGGAACCCACAACAAAGATAAACTAAATTTAGTTAAACCTCAGTCTTTGTCGAAAACTTTGAATTTATTGTAATTTTGGACAATTAACTGAAAAATTCTTACCTAGGTGCTATTCCTCGTCTTCACTGTGAAAACACAATTACTTCAAACCCTAGCCATATTTCGTAGACAACGAACTTCACAGAAGAAAATCACAGCTCACAGAGTTCAGACCTGAGTCTCAAACCATGACAGAGCAGGATCAAATGCCACACCGATAGTTCAGCAGTAAGATTAGTTAATCCCTAATCCAACAAGACTACTCTACGACAACCCAAGAGCCACACTCACTTCCACAGCTCACCAATGCACTAGGGAATGATTAAAAACACTTGCAGAGGTAATGTAACGATAGGAGCATCGTGGTTGCAGAGCTAAGTAATGATGAGGGAGTTTCGTCCGAAAAAACTAGAGAAGGTATTCATTATACACCTCTACATGCAGAAGAAGGAGACTACTAGCAGGAGAAGTGATGCAGTGGAGTGACAAATAGGCTCGAGCGGACATGAGCCCACAGCCCTTCCTCCAGAACAAGGTAAAAAGATGGGGTAAAGCGATATTTTAGGGTTTAGAAGGAATTTATATGGTAAAAAGTTCAAAGTAAAAAACCCTATCGATTGAGAATTGAACATGTAGCTCCAAATTATTTGCAAAGGATGGGTTTGGCATTATAGTTCGAAACCCTTGTTTATCCTGCACATAATAATGCATAAAAATCAATATCATATTGTAATTTTGTTATGGTTTCATTATCATTGCTATGGTTTATGTTTGTTTTTAACCATAGTAAATAACATGGGGATAGTAATTGAACTAGGTTTTAATTATAAGCTAAAAACCTTGAATTTGTATAAGAAACTTATGCTACTCACATAATAAACAATGTTGTTTAATTTGGTTTTAGGAAGGTACAAATAAAGAAGGGGATCAGTTGTATGTAAATACTATAACTATAGAAGATACCTTGCTAGGACTTTATCCTAGATATTAAACTATGGACACTAATATATAATTTAATCAGTAATACCCTTATGAGATGAGAAATTTATACAAATAATTATAGAATAGACCTCCTTGAAGAATAATTCTTTTACCTTGAAATAAAAGGGTATTAACACTTAGTTTAAAGAAAAACATTGGTTTTAAGGAATCTCAAATTTTGGTAATTATTTGAATAGTTATAAACGATCCTAATTATTAAGTACTAGTCTTAATGTGTAGTTTAGGTCAAAGTGTTTTCTCATCACATTTGGATCATAGATCTTCTAGTTACTGCAACTCATTAATGATAGAAAGAAAACTGTTCCACAAGATGCATCTACTAGAATTACATACTAGTTTTCAACTAAAAATCACAGGATGAAAGTTAAATGAACAAGTTCTATGATAGTAAGCGTAACTGAGCTAAATCCAGTTTATTAAAATATTATTATTACTAACAATCATGAAGATTTCAAAAAATAAAGATTAATGATACCTCTTACTTGGCTCAAGCTGTAAAACAAATAATTTAACTAGCAATTTATTCTATGCTAGTGGAGATGATAAATCTTGATCTGGAAAACTGGTAACAAACTTCTTACCTATAAAAGACCTGTAAGAGAAGCATCACTTCACTACATTGGCTATAAGCTAAGTAAGCCTCGATCTCAACTGATGTTCTTTCCTACTTGTCATAAGACATTAAACAAACTTAGTACTAGAAGATAAACTTACGTTTGTTATATCAAACCATAGATCAATTCCTTAACATGGATTTAGGAATAACAAAATAGTAAGTATATAAAACTAGAGATTTGAAAAATAGTCAGTTATAGTATAATACAGATTTGAGAAACTGTTAGCAGTTGAATATTCCTAAGTAATGACGAATGCAAACATTTTATGTGACATGAAAATTTTTAAATTTTTACGAATTTTTTGAGTATTACAGAATCAGCGCAGACCAGATAAAAACATGTGCGTGACGGAGAAAGAATGGGAGGATAGCTGCGACAAGGCATATCCAAGTCGGTGGAAGAGGCAGGTGGAAAAGTTAAAGCTGAAAGGCAGAATTCAAGGAAGAATATAGAAGGACGAGCCAGCAGAAGAAGGAAGGAGAGTTTTTGTGGCTAGTTATGACTGGAACAGACGAGTTGAGAGACGTTTCCACGACTAGTTAAAGATGTATTTAATGTCTTCAAGGAATTTCACGGCTAGGTATGGGCTGACATTTATGTAACAGAAGATATTTTTGTAATTTGTTGAGTCTATAATAATCGAGATGTACTCAGTTGAGCCTGGGAGGTCTTATAAATATTATAAATAGGAGGAACCCACTCCGTATAAGGTTTCATTCAACAAGATAGATAAGTCACAGTTAGAGATTCAGTTAGAAACTATTGGGTTTTGGTAAGATTAAGTAGAAGTAGGAGGATGTTGAGTCGTGGATCTTGTAGCTGTGTGCGCATACCGCTAGAAGTAGAAGGAATCTGTAGCTGAGTGCACAGATAGTAGGATAGAAGAGTCGATCTAGGATATGTGTATATCAATAGGAGTAGATAGAAGAATAATCCAGAGAGCATGAGGGAAATAATATTGAGTCAAAGACATATCTTAAGAACAATATGCAGGTTGCAGACTACAAGGTTCTATATCCAATTCTCATGCCAGATGAAGAGCACCTTGGTGGTTTTTCCCAGATTGGTTTCCATGTTATTCCTTGTGTATATGAATGAATATTGTTGAATGGTGAATGTTTACCTGGATATTTGCTTACTGTTTGGTATTATAGTTACTAGTGAATGTATGTTGTAATCTGGTTTATCTATGACTGAATGGTTAAGTGTTGGTTGGAATGGTATGTATGAATCATGGTTAAGTTGTTAAGTCCAAATATAGTCGTGTACTATCTTATTGAGTATAAGGGATCAGATGCGTCGTGTTGTCGCACTGATTGTTGGGTTATAAGGGTGAGGTTGGGTTGCGTGCATGTCACGATGCCTCTTAGTATTGTTTACATGCTGTAGTAGGAGTCCATCCCATCGCCTTTGTCGAGTGCCTTGACCCCACGCCAAGGGACTATACTCCCTCACCAACTACAGAAACAACATTCTGGCAATCACCCATTAGATATCTTGTGTGAGACTGCGCCTGCCTCGCAGGTGTTGCCGACTGAGATTGCTTTGTCAGGCCGATGTCTTGTGGTTTATTATTGGTATTGTGGTGTTGTTGAACCGTGGGTCGAGAAAAGGAGAGGAAAGAGGCCAACAAGTATACAAAGGAGAACTCTCCCACCCTTTTGGGGGATGGGATACTTCTTTATCGTTGGTAGTGCAACCAAGCCCGAAAAGCTTAAACCTATACTAACTAGACGGTCGTACAAATAATTTTATGAGCATGAACGAAACCAAGTTTCCTCGACAATATTTTCTTGACGAGAAGGCTAGAAAAGAGTTTAAAGACAATCTATAATGAGATTTTCATAAATTATGTTCCCAATGGCCGACAAAGCATAAAAGGATACAAAGGGAAACGTTCATGGCTTGAATGTGCCAGGGTGGTAATTTTCTTATGATAGTCTATATAGTCCAAAATAGGAGATAAACGAGGCTACATATACGCCCTTTCAAATACTTTAACGAGCGTGAAAGGAAGCAAGCGTTCTTGACAATCTTTTCATTCTTTTAGGAGTCATAAAAGATCTTAACAAAAACTCCATAATGGTCAATCAAGCAAGAGGGAAGTGTTCGATATATGCAAATAGGTTATGTTGTGAACATGGATGAGAGGCATAAATGTAGAACACTGATGGGGGCCCCTTGTGGGATGATGGATGGTGGTAAAATATTCCCAACTATGCAGTATGGTGGAACGAGTGGCTCGTGAACATGCCAATACATACAATGTTTAATTCATGTGATGGCACACAAATAGGATGACTTTCAGGAAATGGAGTAGGACTTCATAGTGAGATAATGAGATGAGGATCTCGTTAAAAGATAGAGGGAAGAAAACCAAACCCGATGGTGTGAATGGTGTCTCAAACAGACGCCGGATGACTTTTTGGTGCACGAAAGAAAACTAGACCTACGGGGAGACCACATGAAATGTGTCATTGTTATTGTTTAGTGCCGAGTTCGAGTGGAGGACCCCGGAACACAAATGATGATTTCTTTCAATTGGACCAGGAGTTTCCTGATATGTGAATTGCAAGTAAGGTCTCTCTTCGAACCTAACTTTTTCACTGGTTTAATTTAGGTTTTTTCTCATCCTAAGGATTATGCCGAACTCATGGGGTTCACGGGGCCAATTGCTATTTTCTAGGGAAAATACGTGACATAATTTGCTCATATCGAGATGACAGGCGTGACCCGGTTGCATATGTCGGTGAGATAGATGCGACCCCGGTTGCAGCTATTCAGCAGGTATGAGTGACCCTGTCACTCTTGTTCGGAGTTTTTGAGCGACTTGGGTTGCACGAAAGGGTTGAACAGGGGTGAATCATCCCAAGATGGGTTTTTGTGCATGATTGGACCTGACAGGGACTGTTTGTATGCGCAACATTCCACTGGTGGCATGGAAAGAGAGAGATATTGGAACCTTCGAGATGAGGTATGAGACGATCCAATAGTCCAGGATATTCTTGCTCACTGTGGGTTATGGAAGTACTTCCAGATCCCGCTCATGCATTCATCAAAACTATTGATCTACAAGATGGTGAGAGTCTAGGACTAGTATGTTGAGTGTTTTATCATCCATGAGGAGTGGATCGATATCAGGCTCCTCGATATCTATTTTCTGATTGGGCTCACTATGTTGGGTGTGATCGAAGACACTATGCCAAAGATTATGCATGGGGTGTCACTGGACGACCTCTGTAAGAGGCATTGCTATGCCTCTACATTAGTCCACTCATCATACATACTGGTGTGCAACATTGAGAGGTTGGAGACATGAGCTATAGTAGTGAATTTTCTACGTATATTGGGCTCATCGGGACTGCACAAGGTCTCTAGTGGTAAGCTCCATATTGTGGAGCATGTGTTGAGGGGAACCTAATTTGGGTGGGCCCATATGTACTTGATGCAGGTTTGGCATGTGCTGAACCATGCCAATTTAATGGGGGGGATTTTTGTTTGCCCTTGTTCTTGTGCTCATTCTTTTTTGAGTGGATTCCTACTCTACGACTGCATCTGGTGGGGCAAGAGGGGGGACCTCACAAGCCTCACATAAGGAGGTGGAGAGAGATGATGATTAGGGAAGGAGACAACTTAGTGGGTCACTTCTTCACCCAAGAGATATTTTCACAGTGGCGTTAGATACTAGTCCTTGTAGAGGACTATCTGTACGCTGGCATGGATTAATGGGGATATCATGGCATGCCTCGACCTCTAGGATAGGCCCACGGACCTGATGGTATGTATACATAATGCTTTATATGGTTGCATTCATATATATTTTACTAGCTTAGTGGTAGCCAGTTTATGTGTGTGATAGATAATGATACATACTATGTGCATGTGCAAACATCAAACCACACCCTCCAATAGGCTACCAGAGGCAGAGTGGTAGAGTGGAGGGGTTAGATCCACTCGCTCACGAGTATGAGAGGCATTGGAGTACACTGGACTCACTTCGTCTTGATATAGATCACTTACTGAATGGGGTCACTGATGATGTTTCGCAGTACCTGGATGACGATTTGATCACCGCATGCTACCATAATCCTCTAGAGTGTATCCCATTGATGAGGAGGATCGTACTCACTGTTGAGTATGTCTGAACAGTTAAACAAGGTGATGTGTCGATGGAGGAGGAGGAGGACACAGACCTAGAGTACTAGGAGGAGGACTCTAACTTTGACTAGCATCTAGTGATGCTGCCCTTGGTGCAGTGGTGCACTAGGATTTTTGTACTATATGTATGTTCAGTCAAGAAAGCTTATGGGGCTTCTCATTTTGTACTGAACATTATGACAGGATATATACATGCACGTGGATGCAATTTTTATGTGTTTTTTATGAGTCTTTTATTTTTATGGTGATGCCTATATGATGTATATGACATATGTATGCATGACTATATGATGATGCATGATGTAGTTTTATTTCATATATGTGATGATTGATGTGCCACTCTAGAATGTCATTATCCATTTGATATGCTACACTATTGAGACTTCGGGGAGCATGCATAAATGTAATGGATTCAAAATGTCTAACCAAATGTATAGTGTGCAAAAAAATTCTAAAGAGACAAGGATCACATACTCGATATCAGTTATTCAACTGGGAGACAAGTAATTGTGAGTCTAGCAAGACATGAAGGTGACAAATACCCAAGTGGAGGGAAATAGTCAAGAGACCAGTGACATCGTTGTACTCAGCCTGGTTGTTGGTAGCAATGCCAACACACATTTAATCAATATGGATCAACTCATGTGACGGGGAATAAATGAACCACACAACTAAGGAGAGATTAGGAGACCATCTACTTGCTCCATCATCAAAACCGATGTAGCAACACAAGGTAGGAGCCATCTGGAGAAACTAAGAAAAAAAACTATAAGACTCGTGACAAGAACGGTGTAAAACAAAAAAGAAAAACTATGACACAAGTGTACTCATGGTGGGTGACTTCAGGCATATAACCTCTTCAGGTAGAGCCCATTATGGGGATTATTCAAGAGGTGGTTGTCGGATTCAACAAGGATATATGCCCCCTTGTCGAGGCATCGATGTATGACATATGGGTAAAACCACATGGAATCAAAATTCTCTTTTCCTAACTTATCATTGGTCTGGTCATAAACGAGGGCAAGATCACCTTCGCTAAAGGTGCAAGTGTGGACATGGGAGTCCTAATGGGACTTTGACCGAGTCTTGGCTACTTTGATCATCTAGAGAGCATCACGATGGTACTCATTGGTTTGCTCAAGAATAATAAGGAATTATTCTAATGGTGAGGTATTGGGTAGGAGCTCTACGATAAGGCAGAGTGATGGAATATGGCACTCGATGGGAAGTACCCAATCGACACCATGGACTAAGTGGAACAGGGTAAAACCGATGGTGGTATTCATTCATGTATGGTAGGCCTAGAGGGAGAAAAAGAGCATATGGTTCCAATTGGATTTATGTTTTCCCACCATCCGTTGAAGCATGGTTTTGAGGATCTTGTTGACAGCCTAAACTTGACCATTTCCCTATGGGTAGTATGTGGAGGAGTACTGGTGTTCAAAATTCAACTTGGCTTCAAGTTCTATCCAAACTGCGTCCTCAAAGTGAGAACTGTGGTCTAATATTATCTGTTGGGGGACACCAAAATGCGTGATAACATGGTTAAAAAATAATTGTGCCGTTGTGTCGGCCTTACAGTCAAATGTAGGCATGTACTTGTGACCGTCAACCGAGGTGGGATTACAAGTCAAGAAGTCAACTTCCCACTTACAGAAGGGACAAATTGTGACTATAGGATGCAACGGCGTGGGAGGGGTCCTTGCTTTTGGAGCAAAGAGATGACAATTGTGGCAGTGTTTGACTGCATGGATGCAATCAACAAATATGATGGGCCAAAAATAACTGGCAAGGAGGATCCTCTGGGTGGTGGCCAAACTAGAGAGGTGGCCACTGCAGGCTCCACTATTTAAGTCATTTAGGACTTTCTCAACCTCATCATGGGTAAGGCAATGTAATAGGATGGTATCAAAACCCCAATGGTATAGGATGTCCCCAATGAGGATATAGAGAGCAGCTTGGTATATAACACGTCGTCAATCTTTGTCGCTTAAATGGGCCCCAAATTTCTGAGTGCGTAGGTATATGAGAATGCCCCCATACCAAGGGTCTTCCGTAGAGATGAAAAAAAGAAATTCGTTTGGAAATTTGACTGTGATAGGTGATGAAGTAGATGATGGAGGGAGGTCTATCATTAAGGCAGCTAATGCCAGAGATTTGGTGCTTTTTGTGGCAACAAATTCCAAATCGTACTCCTGGAGAATGACAATCCACTCAGAAGCATGACCTTGAACAAGGTGGCGGCTCAAGAGATACCTCATGGGGTTGGAATCAGCCACAACTTGAGTGCAACTCAAAAGGATGTAATGGTGTACATTTTGAATAGAAAAGACAATGCCGAGGGCCATATTCTCTTCATGTGGATAACATAGGGGGGGGTCTAAAAATATTTTGACTTACATAATATATCACATGCGCTTGACGATCATCATATTCTTGGACCAAGACTCCAACGATGGAATTTTCAGATGCCGACATGTAGAGGATGAAATCCTTAGTGAAGTCAGGTGGAGACAACAATGGAGTGGAAGTCAAATCTTGTTTCAATGCGTCAAAAGTGTCTTGTGCATGCTTATCCAAAACAAAAGGAATGTTGGTACGAATCAAACGTAATAATCCATGGGATTTTGTCTCATAGTCTAGAATGAAACGGCGAAGGAAGTTGGCCTTGCCTTGGAGACTCTATAGTTGACTCAAAGTACATGGGGATGGAAGATTCAGAATGGCTTGAACCTTCAAAAGATCAACCACAATCCCTTTGTGACAGATGATAAACCCGAGTAAACACCCAGCTAGGACACGAAACATACACTTGAGAGGGTTCAAGTGGACGTTGTATTTGTGACATCATAAGAAGACTTGTCGTAATTCGTCTAGATGCTATGAACACTTTCAAGAGCAAGCGGTGAGGTCATCTAGGTAGACCAAGATGATATGGATAAGGCCATGGAAGCAGAACATCATGGCTTGCCGAAACGTGGGTCCAAAATTTTTAAGGTCAAATGGAATAACACAATACGCAAACGTGCCCTAGGAGGTTGTGAAAGTAGTTTTATACTAGTCCTCTTTCCAGATTTGAATTTGGTTATAACCGAAAAAACCATCCATGAAAGAAAAGACTTCATGGTTGGCACACGCATCAATGATTTGGTCAATGAATGGAGTGGGGAATTTTTCTTTGGGACATGAAAATTCAAGTCATAGAAGTCAGTATAGATGCAAATGCTACCTTGTTTTTTATTAATAGGAACAGGATTGGAAACCCAAGTGGTATACGCGATGGGGTATATGAAACCTGCTTTACACAGTTTCTCGATCTCAACTTTAACGGAAAGAGCCTTTGAGGGGTGAATGGGTATTTGATTTTGGTGTATGGGTGCAACATAAGTCCATGTCTCGATATGATGTTTCGACAATAGATTATCAAGCCTAGGCATCTCAGTATAGGACCAAGAAAAAATATCACGGAACTCCTGAAAAAGTGCTTTATAAGAAGCAACTTCTTCAGGGGAGCAATATGCTACAAGTGTAATATATTCAACTACCTCAAGGTTGGTTGATATATTGAAATTAATTGTTGGAGAAATGTTAGACATGTTTCCCTCTTCAAAGGCGTCGAGTGTCAGAATGGGGTTCTTGAACCGGTATACTTTTCCATGGATGAAGTCTTTCACTTCGACTGAGTATTGGTACGACGATGAAGGAGGTTCATCAAGAATGAAAAAGGAGCGATGATGCATATCATCCCAAGGGTACTCGGGAGAGGAAAGATCTTCAAGAATTTCCTAATCATTGTTGATACAATGCAATGTAGATAGATCAAAGGGATCCTATACAAATGAGGGGAAGAAAGGACTAGCAGAACTGGAGATCATGTATATGGTGTTGGTTGTGTTTGAGGAAGAAACTGAAGGGTGGATCTCCTCGAGGATAGTGATGTCGGATTCATGGAAGTGTTTTCGAAGGTGGAAAAGGGCTGAATGATACTTAGGAAAGTCTAGGAAATGGTGAGAGAAATGACAATACAAGCCACAAATTGAACAAGGATGGTTGGTTCATTGTGAATTTTTATTGACCACTAATGGATCCAGGATGGTGACCAATGGATTGCCATCGACCTAATCTACAATATCCATGTGGGGTGCGAAGGAAAGGAAAGTACAGTTTTTTGTCACATGGCCTTGGACATCGCACACAACAAAAATAGTAGAACGATGTGGTTCAATCGTTGCTTTGGCGAAGGAGGGGAAAGTTTAGAGATAGGAGTAGTATTTGATGGACTAAGAGGTGGGAATGACACCATCTCGATGGGTTGGAAAGGAGTAAACATAACATGCTTTCTCATTATGCCATATGGTTGAAAAAGGAAGGGAATCATGTGTACTGGGAAGGAACCCCAATAGTTCCCTGAGGACTCTCGCTGGGGTTGTGACTGAGGTTGCGATGTGGTCAGAATGATATCGGATGTGATGGTGCATAAATTCAATACATCAGTTGACGAAGGTGGAGGTGGTAAGGAAAAAAAGGTGTCTGTCATAAGAGTGTTGGAAAACAAGCCCGAGAAAACAACAAACAAACATGGAATGGATACGCTGTCGATGGTGGTGTCGATAGTCAAAAGGATTTGCTCTAGTGTGCTTGCCCCCTTAGGATCATAGTATGTCAACTAGTCGATGGTCACGATCTTCCCATCATGAGGGAACATCAGGAGTCAAAAAATGATAGAGGCCATAGATTGCATGGAATACATGTATCTACATCCTAGGATGAGGTTGTAATCAATTTGGGCATTGACAACCTCAATGTCAATCAACACCATTTTACCGGCTAAATCAACAGGGACATTCATGAGAATCCCTTGGAGTTGAGTAGAGAGACCATTGTAGGCGCGAAGAGAGGTAGTGGAAGGTTGAAGGGTAGGGGACCCGAGTTTCTGCCAAACGAAGGTTGACATAACATAGGTGGATGCCCCCTCATAAATTATATATCGATGCACGACCAAATTCTGAATTGTGATCGAAACTTGGAAAGATAAGGTAGACGACATCTTGGGTGCTTCTTGATCCAATTTGAAGGTGATCAACCTGGAATCCGAGGGATCAAATGCACCTAGCACAAACAACAATTATTTACGATGTGATGTAAAAGTTTTAAGCACTTCCAAAGTGGACATGGATGTAGGAGATTAGGCCAAGTCGTCAACTATGTTGTAGTTGAGGGAAGCTCTGGCAGTAGTGTTGTTTGCGACACAATGCATATAGAACCGTGGGACTCTGGCTACCCCATCCGTGGGGAGTCTCAGTAAGTGCAGAGACATGTCAAAAGTGGTAGAGGTAGATTCCATTGATGGTTCAGTGGTTTCTGTGGTGGACCCATATTGGTTTTGTCGAGTATAGAGGTTGACTTCGGATGATACGTCATGAGGTGATGGACACTAGTCTCAGTGGGTTGGGTTGCAACTATTCCTTGGTGTGGTAGGGGTTTTTAGAGCACCATAGGTGGGGGTACTAGTGGTGCGGGGTTGGGATGAGCCGGACCGATTGTGTTTTGATCATGTTGACTATCATTTTGGAGAAGTTGTTGGATGTGATCCATGTGGGGAAACTGATGAGTTTAATGGCCGTAGGTCTTACATATAGCACACGAATGATTAGTCCATAACTATGTTTTATTCCTAGGTTGATCGGGATGCTGCAGATTCTGTGCAGGAGGTTCGGCGCGACCGTTGTTCGAAGGGTTGGCATACTGGAAACCTCCTTGGGGTTGGTCGTTTCCTCTATTCCTACCTCTCTTGTTCTTCCCCTTCCCTTGTTGGTTATTGGGGGCATGTTGGTTAGGGAGGTTCTTCTATGCGTTGACCTATCCCGTAGAAATAGGAGGATTCAAGGTTGGGGATGGAATGTGTTGCACAGGTGGTGCATAATATATCGGAGGGACAGATGGGGCTACAAATCCAGTCGTCTAGGAAGAAAATGAGTGTGATGAACCAGTAGGTCGATGAACATAAGGAGCTAGTGTGGGAGTCGCATAATAATGGGTGGCTCTGGATCGATCCATCATGTGTGAGTAATCAGGGGTAAACCCAGGGGGCACATAAGATGGTGTAGTGCTGGATTGAACCATTATACGGGAGTAATCGGGGTCATAACTAGGTTGGGAAACAAGACGGGTGTTAACAGGATGGGGTGGCATCATGGGAGAGGCTGAGTAAAACTAAGGGTGTTGGGTAATGGAGCCGATAACTCCATCAACAGCATGAGATTCCCCTAGCATATCTCGACGTGGAGAGCATCGGGTATAATGGTATACAATTATCCAGATTGGGCGTATATCAGATCAAACTGCTGATATTTAAGGATAGCTTACTCTTCAGTCTGGGGGAATTCAGATGAGACGTCCTTCGCTATGGGGGGGAGTAAGGTTTTGAGGAACTAGTCTAGGAATATCCTATCATCTAATTGGATCTTACACAAGCTACGATGATGCCACCACTCATGGATATGATCCGTGATGTGGGTAGATGTGTTCTGTCAATATGATAATAATATTTCCACTCCTTTGTCATAACAGACGGGTAACTAGAAGTATTTAAGGAATATCAAAGCTATCAAGGAGAATTCAGGATAAGTAAAATGAGGTGGTTTGATATACCACTTAGCCGCATCACTAGCGAGTGTGTGTTGGAACAACCTCAATCAGATGGAGTCATCCACTATGATGTTAGATTAACACCATAGATGGAATGACATGATGTGGTTTTGCAAATCCTCTCTTGCATTACCCTCAAACTTAGGGATGTCAAAGGGAAACTTGGTAGGAATAGGATTCCATTACAGATGGTGATGAATGGGGTCATTGGTTAACCGTTCCAAATCTGGCAGGTTGAGACTAGCCATAAAAGGTAATATAGAGCATCCGAGGTTGGCTCGGGAAGGACTAGCAATAGTGCCAATAAATGTAGGAATGTGTTGGAATATATTAAACCCACTCACAACTTAGGATAAAATAATTAATCATTATTTGATTAATTATTCACCCACTAGCTTAATTAGTTGGCATCCACTTGCACCTTAAAGTCAATACATGCCATCTATATCCTAGGAATGATTTATTTCCAATTTTGGGTTGATCTTGCCCACCTTTTGACCATCCAGAATTAGTATACAGGACTTTACAGCAGATTCTGCTTTTCTGCTTTTCCTGCTTTTCTATGGATAAGATAAAAGCTAGTCAACTACGAAACTGGGAGCTTTTGTTTCCAACCCATCCTCCATTATTTTTTCTCCATTTTCTAGGATTATCAATTTTTTTCCATATCCTTGACAACTCACTCATGCTTTTTCCAACTTGTGAGGTCCTTGATAGATTTGGGAAGTGCTTTAGCCACCTATGGGGGTTTGCTATATTTTGGTAAGTCATCCTTTTTGAGCTTTATGAGTTGTTTCCATACAATTATATTTTCCTATGAGGGATGTACTATTTATGTACACTATTATTCATCATTATTCAATGGAAGGATACACACCAATATTCATCTCTTCATTCATGTGATTCAGTCTCTTTTCTTCTCTCTATTTTTCCTGTGTATGCTTGTGAGAATTCTTAGTAGCAAGATCTATTTCCTACGCTTCTTCTTAGCATCATTGCACATAGAATTGATCTATTATTTCTACATGGTATCAGAGCTACAAGGTTGATCAAGTTCTACAGAGTTGAGGAGCGCTTCCAGTCTCTTATCCCTCTCTAAAGAAGAGCTTGTCTAGCTTACAAGATTTTCTCCTAGTTTGTTTTGCAGGTTGCAAATAGTATCTACTAGATCATATCAACAAATTCAATATGGATTCAAAATTTCCTCTACTATCTCCTTTCAGCTATGCTGATTGGAAACCAAAGATGAGGGCATACTTGAAGAGGCAATGTCTCTTTGATGTCTCCATTGGTGCATTGAGTGAACCTGAGTCTTATGAAGAGAAGATTGATTGGATAAATAATTGTGATAGAGATTCTAGAATTATGTGTTTGGTAATGTCTCCAAGTATATATCATCTCATAGATTCTGCTGAATTTCCATTTGAGCTTTGGAAAATTTTGGACAAAGCTTTTGGTTTGCAGGAAATTGAAGATGAAGCATGGAGCAAACCTAGCATCTCCTCTTGTTCTCTTTCTAAATATTTCTTGGCCTCTACATTGTCTGATGAAGTTGATCATGATGAATAAGTTTCTCATACAGTTCATGTTTCTAGTGCCCTCTTTCATTCGAATGCTTCCTCCTTCAATGAAGAAGCAAATATTGAAGAGCCATCTTTTTTCTGTGTCTCTTGAAGGTGATTTTTCTTCTTGTGATACTATTGATGAAAAAGAAGTAACATATGTAGCTTCTGCTGATATTGATTATGATACTATAACCCATTCATTTTTCTCTAAATCTCCTATCTTAGATTCTAAGATCTATGTGCCAGATTCTTCACACCTTTTGCACACCTCTCTCATTGATGGTGCGCAACCCAGTGACTTCCAGGATGTTTGCTTAGCCACATCAAGCCTTATTTCTGTCATACCACTTACCTTACTTGATCTCATGTTCTTTAGCATATCCTCCTTTTTTCTTGGCATCAATACTCAGAGCCTTCTTGAAAATTTTGAACATCTCCTTATTTCCTCCTTTCATACAGAGGATTCATTACCAGTGTATTCCCATGAGTCTATTGATATGCTTATATGTGATCCTTTGGATTCTGATTTAGAAGAATATTTTCAGGTTTATACACATATCATACCACCATCCATACCATCTATGATAGCTCTGAATAATCCTAAGACTATACAAATCCCTAGTTCACTAGTTGAGTCCTCATTGGTCTCTTATGCAGTGATATTTATCTTACATGATTTGAAGTATTTCCTAACTTTCAGTGGCTATTTATACATGAACTTATTCATATATGGAATGATATTAAACATGTTGTATCTGTTCTAAACACTTATGGTTCAGATCTTATTTCCATCCATCATTCAGATTTTTACACCTATCAGTTTTCCCCAATTGCTCATAATTTTCCTAGTCTAGCCCTATATCCTCATGGAGCCATTGAAGCCTTTGTCCTTGATATTCCATATGCTAGTATTTCTGATATATCATAGTTTTATCAGTCTCATATCAGATCTATACAAGTGCTACATCAGATTGGAAGATTGACATGTGAGTCACATCACAATTTTGCAGCTATTCAGGGAATTGGGTGTGAAATAAATTACCTTATTTTTTGTACTCTTTGGAAAGGAGTATGCACAAATATCTTTTCCATTTCAGATTATGTTTGTAGATCAGAGTTTGACAGCATAAATAATTATTCAGATAATGCTCCTACTTCATCAGTTGATGAGATACAAGGAGTCTCTCCTCTTCCTTCTTGCAGGTTCTACACTCCAGCGCATGATCATGGAGTTCAGGATTTCTTCAAAAAGTCCTTCATTCAGAAGCAGTTCAGTCAGCTCATTAAAGTGAAGATGAAGATATGTTGAAGACATATTTCAAATTTTTTTCCTTGTCCTATCTCGAGGGAGGATTTTCCCCATGTGGTTTTGCCTCTTTCTTCACTTTTCTAGACATAATAATTGTTAAAGGGTGACCATAGCCTTGTTGCTGGGCCCTATATGCATCCATATGCATCCATATTTTTTTTCATACCATCATAAAGTTAGACTTATAGGGGGGTGTTGGAATATATTAAACCCACTCACAACTTAGGATAAAATAATTAATCATTATATGATTAATTATTCACCCACTAGCTTAATTAGTTGGCATCCACTTGCACCTTAAAGTCAATACATGCCATCTATATCCTAGGAATGATTTATTTCCAATTATAGGTTGATATTGACCACCTTTTGACCATCCAAAATAAGTATACAGGACTTTACAGCAGATTCTGCTTTATTCTACTTTTCCTGCTTTTCTATGGATAAGATAAAAGCTAGTCAACTAGGAAACTGGGAGCTTTTGTTTCTAGCCCATCCTCCATTATTTTTTCTCCATTTTCTAGGATTAGCATGTTTTTTCCATCTCCTTGACAACTCACTCATTCTTTTTCCAACTCATGAGGTCCTTGATAGATTTGGGAAGTGCTTTAGCCACCTATGGGGGTTTGCTATATTTTGGTAAGTCAGCCTTTTTGAGCTTTATGATTTGTTTCCATAAAATTCTATTTTACTATGAGGGATGTACTATTTATGTACACTATTATTCATCATTATTCAATGGAAGGATACACACCAATATTCATCTCTTCATTCATGTGATTCAGTCTCTTTTCTTCTCTCTACTTTTCCTGTGTATGCTTGTGAGAATTCTCAGTAGCAAGATCTATTTCATGTGCTTCTTCTTAGCATCATTGCACATATAATTGATATATTATTTCTACATGGTATTATAGATTCAAGTTTGATCAAGTTCTACAGAGTTGAGGAGCGCTTCCGGTCTCTTATCCCTCTCTGAAGAAGGGCTTGTCTAGCTTACAAGATTTTCTCCTAGTTTGTTTTGTAGGTTGCAGAGAGTATCTACTAGAGAATATCAACAAATTCAATATGGATTCAAAATTTCCTCTACTATCTCATTTCATCTATGCTGATTGGAAGCCAAAGATGAGGGCATACTTGAAGAGGCAATGTCTCTTTGATGTCTCCATTGGTGCATTGAGTGAACCTAAGTCTTATGAAGAGAAGATTGATTGGATAAATAATTGTGATAGAGATTATGGAATTATGTGTTTGGGAATGTCTCCAAGTATATATCATCTCATAGATTCTGCTGAATTTCCATTTGAGCTTTGGAAAATTTTGGACAAATCTTTTGGTTTGCAGGAAATTGAAGATGAAGCATGGAGCAAACCTAGCATCTCCTCTTGTTCTCTTTCTCAATATTTCTTGGCCTCTACATTCTCTGATGAAGTTGATCATGATGAATAATTTTCTCATACATTTCATGTTTCTTCTGCCCTCTTTCATTCGAATGCTTCCTCCTTCAATGAAGAAGCAAATATTGAAGAGCCATCTTTTTATGTGTCTCTTGAAGGTGATTTTTCTTCTTGTGATACTATTGATGAAAAAGAAGTAACATATGGAGCTTCTGCTGATATTTATTATGATCATACAACCCATTCATTTTTCTCTAAATCTCCTATCTTAGATTCTGAGATCTATGTGCCAGATTCTTCACACCTTTTGCATACCTCTCTCATTGATGGTGCGCAACCCAGTGATTTCCAGGATTTTTGCTTAGCCACATCAAGCATTATTTGTGTCATACCACTTACCTTAATTGATCTCACGTGCTTTAGAATATCATCCTTTGTTCTTGGCATCAATATTCAGAGCCTTCTTGAAAATTTTGAACATCTCCTTATTTCCTCCTTTCATACAAAGGATTCATTACTAGTGTATTCTCATGAGTCTATTGATATGCTTATATGTGATCCTTTGGATTTTGATGTAGAATAATATTTTTAGGTTGATACACATATCATACCACCATCCATACCATCTACCATAGCTCCAAATAATCCTAAGACTATACAAATCCCTAGTTCACTAGTTGATTCATCCATTGGTTTCTTATGCAGTGATATTTATCTTACATGATTTGAAGTCTTTCCTAACTTTCAGTGGCTAGTTACACATGACCTTATTAATATATGGACTGATATTAAACATGTTTGTATCTGTTCTAAACACTTATGGTTCAGATCTTATGCCCATCCATCATTCATATTTTTACACCTATCAGTTTTGCCCAATTGCTCATAATTTTCCTAGTCTATCCCTATATCCTCATGGAGCCATTGAAGCCTTTGTCCTTGCTGTTCCATATGCTAATATTTCTAATATATCAGAGTTTTATTAGTCTCATATCAGATCTATATAGGTGCTACATCAGATTGGAAGATTGACATGTGATTCACATCACAATTTTGCAGCTATTCAAGGAATTGGGTGTGAAATAAATTACCTTATTTTTTGTACTCTTTGGAAAGGAGTATGCATAGATATATTTTACATTTCAAATTATGTTTGCAGATCAAAGTTTTACAGCAGAAATAAACATTCAGATAATGCTCCTACTTCATCAGTTGATGAGATACAAGGAGTCTCTCCTCTTCCTTCTTGCAGGTTCTACACTCCAGTGCATGATCATGGAGTTCATGATTTCTTCAAAAATTCCTTCCAGAAGCAGTTCAGTCAGCTCATTAAAGTGAAGATGAAGATATGTTGAAGACATATTTCAAATTTTGTGCCTTGTCCTATCTTGAGGGAGGATTTTCCCCATGTGGTTTTGCCTCTTTCTTCACTTTTCTAGACATAATAATTGTCAAAGGGTGACCATAGCCTTGTTGCTGGGCCCTATATGCATCCATATTTTTTGTCATACTTATAGGGGGGTGTTGGAATATATTAAACCCACTCACAACTTAGGATAAAATAATTAATCATTATTTGATTAATTATTCACCTACTAGCTTAATTAGTTAGCATCCACTTGCACCTTAAAGTCAATACATGCCATATATATCCTAAGAATGATTTATTTCCAATTCTAGGTTGATCTTAGCCATATTTTGACCATCCATAATTATTATACAAGACTTTACAGCAGATTCTGCTTTATTTTTCTTTTTCTACTTTTCCTACTTTTCTATGGTTAAGATAAAAGCTAGTCAACTAGGAAACTGGGAGCTTTTGTTTCCATCCCATCCTCCACTTTCTAGGATTAGCATGTTTTTTCCATCTCCTTGACAACTCACTCATGCTTTTGCCAACTCGTGAGGTCCTTGATAGATTTAGGAAGTGCTTTAGCGACCTATGGGGGTTTGCTATATTTTGGTAAGTCAGCCTTTTTGAGCTTTATGAGTTGTTTCCATACAATTCAATTTTCCTATGAAGGGTGTACTATTTATGTACACTATTATTCATCATTATTCAATGGAAGGATACACACCAATATTTATCTCTTCATTCATGTGATTCAGTCTCTTTTCTTCTCTTTATTTTTCCTGTGTATGCTTGTGAGAATTCTTAGCAGCAAGATCTATTTCCTGTGCTTCTTCTTAGCATCATTGCACATAGAATTGATGTATTATTTATATAGAATGTAGTTCCCATGTATGACTATGGGGATGAGGTTGACTTCCCACAATAGGAATATTTAGAATGGACGTGGAAGGGCCACTACCCCCAGGTATAAAGGGTGGTATGGTAGGAACCACGGTGTCCCGCTAGATGCTAGACCTATCGGTCCATTAGAAGAGATACCCATTATGATGGGTGGCAAGGACATAGGTTTGATACCAATGATTCCTACGTAGAAGGGATCTGGATGTGCACTAGCCATGGGGCTAGATGGGGTGGTGAACAAGGTGGGTTCGAATTGAAATGAATCCCAATCATATTCAGAGGTCATATGTGGCTCTGAAGGTGGTGAGTGACATTGAAGATGGCTCTGATGGTGACGGTTCAAAGAATCGAACTAGGGGGTGATCCCCCTAAGCCTATGTGAATAGTGTGGTGAAGTTATGATGACTATATGAGGTATTGTGGAATGACTGGAAACTTGAGAGAATAAATCGCAGGCTCAAAAACCAAACTACAACCGAGTGTATATCAGGAGAGCGTATGAAATGCGGCTCATAGGAAAACAACAACCTCTAAAACCAAACTACAACAACGGGTCACAGCAAGGCGAGTCTATAATAAGGGTGTCCAGAAAGCCAACAAGCAGAACTACCTATCAAATGAAAATGACTCACTAACATATGGGGTATGAGTGCAAGCAAGCCCCTAACTACAAGATGGAATCCTCTCACAAATTGTATCCTCAGCAGGGTGATGAAATCCCATTCAGATAATAAAAAATGGAAGAACCATATAGGCTAAGAGAATCCCACTATCGAGAAGGACCTATGGGTAAAATATCGATAGAATATTGGCCACTAGGATACCTCGTTCATGACACATACATTCGGTTTATTGGAACTCAATCCCTTTGGCCCCGGACCCCTGGTTGGGGTAATACGGGGGGGGGCTATGAAGGTTTAGCCTTTGGTGCAATATTGAGTGCAGTATTCCACCCTGACTTCGAGAACCCCTTCTTTTGTGGCTTACTCCTGCTGAGCAAGGGGCCTTCCGAAAAACTGGTTGTGACCGTGTCAACAAATACAATAGGGTTTTGGATCCCTATTGAACAACAACTATGTCTCAAGGTGTGAATGACAGAGGAGTGTTTTTCAGATGCCTAACCCCAAAGTCCTAACGTAACTACAATATTGTATTGTCCTTAAGTGAGGTTACAATATTTGTTGTATTTAAGTTAATTTTAAGGATTACTTGGGGTCATGAACTGAGCATTTAACTTTTATGGTGTGAATTGTGTGCAACTAATGTGTGTTAAACCCAGGGAATCCATGGCGAAGATGTTGGAATCTCACTATCAGGATGCAAATATAATAGAGTAGATAACATCAAATAACATTAAAGCTGCAAAATAAAAAAAAATATTCCAATAATGAAATTATGCTTGAAACAAATGAGTAATAAGGAACTTTTAATCAAATGTAGGAAACAAGCATGGGGTTTCAACTATGGAAACTCATAAACCAAGCAAGGGAGATCTAAAACATACCAAGGGGCTATAAAAATATTAGATTTGTAAAGAAAAACAAGTCGGGATAAGGTTTGGGACAGACAGGGGGTCTGATACAGGAATCATAAGCACGAAAAATAGACTGAAAACTATCAGTTGCACCTTTCAGGGGAACATGCATGATATGTGTTGTACAAAATAGAGGGACAGTCACGATTTGGGCAGAAAAAATTCAAGTTGCACAAAACAGAGGGTTAAGCGTGACTGGGTGTAACGTCCCCAACCCTCCGACGGGGCAAGAGGACGCTACTAAACACCAAACATACGGGCATCTAGCCCCATGAACAAAACATAAAATGCATTGAACTTAACATACTCAAATGCATAATTACTATCAAACAGCAGAAGCACATTCATTCATTCACAGCATTTAACATGTTCATATTGATTTATAAAACGAACATAATTGCAAGGATTTCAATCACAAGAAGATACTTATCTTTAATAGGATCTTGTTCCATAACCAGCCACCTCACTACAACGTTCCACCCAACCAGAGGCCACGTGCTCTTTAATCTCTCAGCAACGCTGCCACCCTCGAGCCAGGCATGATTTCCCAAGGAGTAAGGAACTAGAAGGCTTACACATAGCCCAGGGAAACAACACCACAAGGATGCACAGTTCAGCCAAGCCAACATAGTTGGGTTTATCAGGCCATCCAAGAGCTGGGAAAGGCTAGCTGCTAAGCTGGTGAGCTCATTGAAGAGCTAAGGAAACCCACACCAAAACTAGTCTAACTTCTTGGACACCCACACACGCCCAAAAGAAGGAAATCAATCCTTTCTCTGCCACGCAATCCCTCAAACCCTGATCTCCATTCCAATGTTATTCAGGGGTTATGGAGAAGAAATCTAGTCCACCAGATCAGTATGTGTGGTTCCCAAACCACTAGGTTTATGAAGCACATCAGGACCTCATTCACCACTCCAATGCAGTCCGAGGACAAAACCACTACGTGCATGCAACAAACCAGCTATTAAAGCTTGAACAGGGGAAGAACAACTCCCTGAATCGTTTTTGGCCCTATCGTGGCCAAAATGATTCCACAGCAACCTACAACAGCCAAATCACAAGGGAAAAACACAGCCAAGCAATCGTGGGCAAACGACAACCCAGGAACAACCATGAACCCACAGTACACGATCCTCAATGCAATCGTTGGAGAACTTACACAGATAGAAATGGGAAAGGAACCAACTCCCAATCTGTACCTAAGGGAAAAGACGTAGCCAACAGCCACAGTTCAACGATGAATGCCCAAGACATTCCTCTATTTGAATAGGAGTGCAAAACATAAAAAGGGAACAGTCTTTCTGCGTGAACGGGAGGAAAAGGATCTCACAGACTAACAATCGATGTGAGAGAGGGAAGGACGAACCCCCACACAATGGATTGTAAAACATTTTATCCCTGCTCTGCATGAGGAAAGCGAACAATCCATTATCCCAGAGAGTGTATAAACAGTCATCATCCCAAATAGTGCGTGAGGAACCACTCCTAGCCCGTGCGTGACTGAACCAGCTGTGGAGGCATGTAGGGGCAAGCCTGCCACCCACCCCTACCCAGCATTAACTGCCTCAACTAAAATAGAGGTTTAAGGTCTGACACGTGGCTTTTCCCCATGGGGTCTAGGTTTAGAAATTCCCCCCCTTAACCTTAGGAAATCATGCCCCTTCTCAATATGGCTTCAGTGAACATAGCTAGTTGGGTTCATTTAATTAGAATGCACATTTACATGATGCCACAATTTAATGTGTATGCCGCATATCCCGATATACCATCGGTAATAGTTCCAATCACTAAAACATAACACAACCGAATCTCTGGTGGGGCTTTTGCCTTCAGCTCCACACCATGATTCATTACAATAAATACATCACATACATTTATGCAAACGGGGTCAAAACAAGGGTGTTACATTCCCCTCCCCCTTCAATAGCACTGTCCTCAGTGCTTTACAAAATTGAACAAAATGCTACACTGGTATCGCCTCAGTGTTCCACATAATTGAACAAAAATGGATGTGCTAATCTCATGGCATCCTCCAGCTCCCACGTAGCCTCTTCAGGTTCGTATTGCTCCCATTGCACCCTTACCTGCCCTATGGCTCGGTTTCAGAGCATTGTGACCTTCCTGTCGAGGATACACATTGGATCGATTTGGAACTCTCCCTCGGGTTCCACCTGAATCACATCCCAATTTATCACATGGTTAGGATCATGTACATATTTCTTAAGCAAATAAACATGAAAAACATTATGAGCTCTAGTATTAGCAGGCAATGCAAGTCTATATGCAATAGGCCCTATTCTTTCAAGCACTTCAAACAGCCCACAATATCTTGGTGACATCTTGGCACAACTCCCAAGCTTCAAGGAACTTTTCTTTGCCCTCACTCTGGGGTAGACATGATCCCCAACACTAAACTCTCTGTTCATCCTATGCTTATCTGCATAGCTTTTCTGGCTATCATGTGTTTCTTTCAGATTCTGTGTGGTCTTTACAACCTCTTGCTCCATTTTCTTGAGCAATTCTGGTCCAAGCAGAACCCTGTTCATTAGATTATCCCAAGTCACTGGTGTTCTACACCTTCTTCCATACAAAGCTTCATATGGACTCATCGCCAAGGATGCCTGTTGTCCATTGTTATAAGCAAACTCTACCAAGGGTAAGTAATATTCCCACTTGGTTGGTTTGTCCATCACATACATGCGAAGCATATCTTCAAGCACTTGATTAACTCTCTCTGTCTGCCCATCTGTCTGAGGATGATAGGCAGTGATGAAGTTTAGCTTTGTACCCAAATCTGCAAACAATCCCTTCCAAAAATTGGAAGTGAACTTGACATCTCTGTCAGAGACTATTGCCTTTGGAAATCCATGCAATTTGAAAATATCCTTCATGAATATCTTTGCAATGTCATCAGTCTTATGCGTAGACTTCACCAGTATAAAATGTGCTGCCTTTGTCAACTTGTCTACCACAACCATGATGGAATCATGTTGTCTCCAAGTCATCGGCAATCCTGTAATAAAATCCATGGAAATAACTTCCCATTTCCATTCTGGAATTGGCAAAGGCTGCAACAAACCCATTGGATGTTGATACTCGACCTTTACCTATTGACATTTCATGCACCTTGAAATGTATTCAGCCATGTCCTTTTTCATTCCTGGCCAAAAGTATTGCTTTCTATCTGTAGCAATCATCTTTTATTATCCTGGGTGACCAGAATACGGAGCTTGATGGATTTCATCCATAACAACTCTCCTCAAATATGCTACATTCAGTATATAAATTCTTCCTTTATAAGTAAGAAGTCCATCTTCTTCCAATTTATATCCTTCATACCTCTTCTCAAGACTTTACTGTTGCAATTTGTCTTTTACCTGCTCATACAATTCATCTCCAGCAACATGATTAACAATCTGCTGCCTCAAATCTGATTGGAAAATACTAAGAGATGCCACATGCATTTCCTGTACCTTCCTACTGAGTGCATCAGCCACCTTGTTTTCTTTCCCCTTTATGTGCTTGATTTCAAAATCAAACTTACATAAAAATGCCAGCTATCTTGCTTGCCTAGCATTCAAAGTAGGCTGATCAAATAGATACTTCAGACCACAATGGTCTGTCATGAGCTCAAATCTTCTACTCATCAAGTAATGCCTCCACATATTGAGAGCATGTACTATGGCTGCAAGCTCGAGATCATGAGTGGCATAGTTCTTCTCATGCTCCTTCAGCTTTCTTGACTCATAACATATGACGTGGTTGTCCTGCATAAGGACTCCTCTAAGCCCTTGTCCACATGCATCGGTACATACCACAAAATATTTCTATGGGTCTGCAACTTTCAATACCGGTGCACTGGTGAGAAGATTCTTCAACCGCTAGAAGCTTTCTTCACACTTCGAAGTCCATTCGAACTTTACCCCTTTCTTTTGCAAAGAAGTGATGGCATTTGCAACTTTGGAAAATCCTTCAATGAATCTCCTGTAGTATCTTGCAAGTCCCATAAAAGATCTTACATCTGTCACATTTCTTGGAGTAGGCCAATTCATAATGTCTTCAATCTTTTCAAGGTCCACAGATATACCCTCTTCTGAGATAATGTGACCCAAATACTAAATTATGTCTCTATAGAAGTCACACTTGCTCAGCTTTGCATACAACTAATGCTCCCTAAGCAATTGCAATGTCAATCTCAAATGCTCTTTGTGTTCTTCCTCATTCTTAGAATAAACAAGAATGCCATCAAGGAAAACAAGAACAAACTTGTCCAAATACCTGCTGAAGACACTGTTCATAAGGCACATAAACGTAGTTGGTGCATTTGTGAGACCAAATGGTACCACTACAAACTCATAATGTCCATACCTTGTCTTGAATTCTGTCTTATGAATGTCTTCATCCTTGATTCTCACTTGATGGTATCCAGACCTCAAGTCAATCTTGGAAAATACCTTTGCTCCTCTCATCTGATCAAAGAGGTCATCGATCCTAGGCAAGGGGTATTTATTTTTCACCGTAACCTTGTTCAACTGTCTATAATCAATACATAACCTGAGTGTGCCATCTTTCTTCTTTACAAATAGGACCGGTACTCCCCAAGGAGACACACTCAGTCGGATATACTTCTTTTCCAACAACTCTTGCAGTTGCATCTTCAACTCTAGCATCTTCGGTGTACTCATCCTGTAGGGTGGCTTGGACACGGGTGCTACTCCTGGCACAAGTTCAATGGTGAAATCAATGTCTTGCTTTGGAGGAAGCCCTGGAATATCATCAGGAAACACATCTTTGAATTCTTGTAACACCTAATAGTCCTCCAACCTAGGAGTTTCATTTCCTGTTGGTTCTAGAATATGAGCTGCATACAACCGACAACCTTTCCTACAGAACTTCTTCAACTACATTGCTGAAACCTGTCTTACTGAAATTACCTTTGGAATACCTTTCACAACTACTAGGTTTCCTTCTTCATCCATGCATTCAAAAGTCTTGTTATAATAGTCAAGCTTTACTTTGTGATCCTCTAACCAATCCATTACAATGAGAACATCATAGGAACCAAGCGATAGAACATTCAGATCTACACCAGTGACCAATCCATTCATGACCAATGGGAATTTCTCTGCCACTTAACTAACTTTTCTCTTAGTTCTAGTGGCTAGTTGAACTAACCAATATTTCCTATGCTTTACTTTCTTAAAAGCACAAATCTCCACTACTCTAGGAGTAATGTAACTGTGAGTAGAACCGGGGTCAATCAAAATAGAAATAGATTTCTCAACAATCTTACCTATAACTTCAACCACAGTTGACTGGTGATCTACCTGGCGATCCTCTAGTACTGCATAAGTTCTAGGAATTGCCCTTGCTACTTGACCCATTGTTTCTGCTTCTTGAATGTTATAAGCTGGTCTTGCAATTTCATTCTCAAGTGGACAATATCTGCGTAGGTGGGGTCCTTCACACTTCCAACATTTGAGTGGCCTTCTATCCTATTGTGGATCCTTAGGATTTTCTCCTGACACTCCAATTGGCTTACTCGCAGCTTGGGATGGCTGCTTCTGCTGGTTCTTGAATCTAGAGGGTTTCAAACCTTTCTTTCTCTGGTCAAATTTCTCATTCTTCTTGTCCTTCCATGCCTTATGGTAATCAGGTTTACCTTTGCTTTGCTTATAGCAATACTTATCCTTCTTTATTGCTTCTTCAAGAGTTCTAGGTTCGTAAAAATCAATTCTATCTTTGTAAGATTGAGGCAATCCACTCAGAAACTGCTGGACCTTCACTTGTTCATCTCTGATGTACCGGACATACCTCAACAATTCCAAGAACTTATTTGCATATTCATCCATGTTCTGTTGTCCTAATCTCATCTCATGGAACTCCTTAATCTTATCATCATAATACCTGTCAGAGAGGTATTTCTGCTTAAAATACTTCTTGAACTGTTTCCACTTCAGTTTCCTTTCACTGATCCTCTTTACTTGCTTGAAGTGTTCCCACCAAATGGATGCTCTTCCATTCAGATTGAATATGACAACTCTTGCCTTCATGTTTCCTGAATAATCCTTTACTTGGAAGTACTTCTTTATCCCAAGAAGCCAAGCTTCAGCCTCTTGTCCCATCTTTATCTCACTATCAAATGCAGGAGGTTTAGCTTTCTTAAATTCATCCTGAGAGTGATCCCTATGGTGTCTTCTTCTTTTCCTTTTGTGAGAAGATGAGCGTGTATCTCCACTGGATTATTCAGAATCAAATGATCCACTATAAGTCTTTCTCCTCCTCCTAGCACTACTCTTACTGCCTTTCGGTCTTGCTATACTTGGTCTAGAGTCTATCTTTCTCTGCAAATCTGTCAAACTCTGCAACATGGCAGCATTCAACTGATGTTGCTCTTCCTGGGATTTAATTAGGCTTCTCATGGTGGATGCAACCTCGGGCGGTGTCTCCTAGAATCTCCTTCCATTAGACTCTATGTCTTCATTTCCATTACGGACATTTTCTCCCATGGCATCTCCCACACGCTCATAAGAATTTCGACTATCATATCCATCATGGGTGCTCATGACTGAATCACCTCTTGCTTTACCACACTGTTCTGCCTGGAATACTTATTTTGGAGGTGTCTATCATTTTGCAAATGTGTTAGTAGCAAACTGTTAGATGCATATCATTAAAATAAATCAGAACTACTTACCTTCCTCTTCTGGAAATTCATAAAATAACAATTCTGCTAAAACACAAAATTTTCTCTCTTCTTGTTCCGCCCTGTAATCCATTGACAGTATGCTTAAATCTGCTAAAAACAGTTGAAAACTACTTGAAAATTCTACTTTGAAAAACCCAAATTTCCTTGTGCAGGATCTGGTATCATCCCAACTAATGTCCCGACGTTTCGACGGGCAAATCTTCTAATTTCTAATTGGCATCAGCGATGCCAAGGACTATTCATCGGGTTCTTTCTTTACTAACCTTCCGACGTTTCAGTGGCTAAAACGTTTAGTTTTATCCGCTTTATCGGGTCCGTAATCATCTAACCTTCCAAACTTAATTGGTGATTAGAACCGTTAAGCCTTGCATTGCATCGGCAATGAAACCAACTTATGCACCGCATCGACAGTCGGGTGCTCTATGCATCGGATGACTAGTCATGAAGGTTTCCACAACGACGACCAACAAACCTCCTGCGTCTTCTGCGGTTCACAACTTTGTCGGCAGTCGGAGTGACTAGTCTCTGCGGCATCGGCGCTCAGATGCACTTCTCGTCAAGTGATTAGTTCTTTATGTGGCCACAATGGCGATTCATCAACGTTGAACCTTTTTCAATCGGTGGTCCAATCCCCTAATAACTTCTGATCGGCGACCTAAAGCATAGCTTAATCGGCATCGGCAGTCGAAACCTCTAGCCATCGGAGGCTTAGTCCTCTAGACTTCCGCAATGGCAGGTGCACGAACCACTAATATTTTCGACGTTCATTGGCAACCAATACAACTAACTTCCACCGATCATCGATGAGTTTCCACACTTAGAAATTTTTTTGAAATTTCTTCTTCTTCTCGCAGGCCATAACATCTGTCAGCAGTCAAAACCACTAAGCGCTACGTGTCGACAATCAGAACATCAGTGGTTTGACCTCCTAATCATCGGCACGCTAGTCCACATGGCAGCTGCAACGGTGGGTTGACAAACAGCTAAACTCTTCCGCGGTGTCGGTGAACCCAACAACTAATTTCCGCTGACAGCATCGGTGGTCCGAACAACTAAATTCTTCCGGTGTCCGCCCTGCATCGGTGGTTCCGTCATCTAAATTTTTCCAGCAATTCCCATACTTAGGGAATTTTTTAAATTTTTCCTCTTTCAGCTTTCTTCCGCTGACACATCTGCACCTGCGTTGTCTATTTATCGACGATCCTGTCTCCTCTAATTCTCGCTGATGGTGGTGATGTTTCGGCAAACCTATCAACTAATCTTCGTCGATCTGTTCACCAAATTCCACCGATGCCAAAAGTCAATATCGAGTGTTTCTTCAACTGTATTGATTCGACATTTCGACGATCTTTGGCTGATCTCCACCGAAACTGTGGCTCCCACTTCCACTAAGTTTCGCTGACAGTAGACGAACACTTAGAAAATTCTTCCTTCGGTTCTGCGTCAATTGTGCAATCAGCTAATTCTTGTTGATGCATCAGCTCAGACATCTTCTAAATTTCATCGATCAAATCGACTAAGCTTCACAGGCGGCCGAGTTTGTATTGGACGGCCTTTCAACTAGCTACCCGCTGCATTGGAAGGGCTTCCCACTGAGTCTTCCGATGCTCTGATGGTCTATCCCTTAGAAAATTTTTCTTCAACGGAATTTTCTATCATTCACATATTTCTTCCTACTGCGCTTTGGTAGCCTACCTCTGCTAACTGATCTTTCATGGCCCATTCAGGCCCATGCTGCAACCAGTGCTCTGATACCATACTGTAACGTCCCCAACCCTTCGACAGGGCAAGAGGACGCTACTAAACACTAAACATACCGGCATCTAGCCCCATGAACAAAACATAAAATGCATTGAACTTAACATACTCATATGCATAATTACTATCAAACAACATAAGCACATTCATTCATTCACAGCATTTAACATGTTCATATTGATTTATAAAATGAACACAATTGCAAGGATTTCAATCACAAGAAGATACTTATCTTTAATAGGAGCTTGTTCCACAACCAGCTACGTCGCTGCAACATTCAGCCCAACCATAGGCTGCGTGCTCTTTAATCTCTCAGCAACGCTGCCACCCCCAAGTCGGGCATGATTTCCCAAGGAGTAAGGAACTAGCAAGCTTACACATAGCCTAGGGAAACAACACCACGAGGATGCACAGTTCAACCAAACCAACACAGTTGGGTTTATCAAGCAAAAAATGGATCAGCCAAGCCAACATAGTTGGGTTTATCAGGCCATCCAAGAGACTGGGAAAGGCTAGCTGCTAAGCTGGTGAGCTCATTGAAGAGCTAAGGACACTCACACCAAAACTAGTCTGACTTATTGGACACCCACACACACCCAACACAAGGAAATCAGTCCTTTATCTGCCACGCATTCCCTCAGACCCTGATCTCCCTTCGAGTGCTATTCAGGGGTTATAGAGAAGAAATCCAGTCCACTAGATCAGTCTGTGTGGTTCCCAAACCACCAGGTTTATCAAGCACATCAGGCCCTCATTCACCACTCCAATGCAATTCGAGGACAAAACCACTGCGTGCATGCAATAAACCATGTATTAAAGCTTGAACAGGGGAAGAACAAATCCCTGAATCATTTTTGGCCCTATCATGTCCAAAACGATTCCACATCAACCTACAGCAACCAAATCACAAGGGAAAAACACAGCCAAGCAATCATGGGAAAACGACAGCCCTCGAACAACCATGAACCCACAGCACACAATCCTCAATGCAATCATTGGAGAAATTATACAAATAGAAATGGGAATGGAACAGAATCCCAATCTGTATGTGAGGGAAAAGACGCAGCCAACAGCCACAGTTCAACAATGAACACCCAAGACATTCCTCTATCCGAACAGGAGCACAAAATAGAAAAAAGGGAACAGTCTTTCTGCGTGAACGGGAGGAAAAGGATTTCACAGACTAACAATCGATGTGAGAGAGGGAAGGGAGAATCCCCACATATTGGATTGTAAAACATTTTATCCTAGCTTTGCATGAGGAAAGCGATCAGCCCACGATCCCAGAGAGTGGACAAATAGTCAACATCCTAAACGGTGCATGAGCAACCACTCCTAGCCCATGCGTGACTGAACCAGCTATGGAGGCACGTGGGGGAAATCCTACGACCCACCCCTACCCAACATTAACTGCCTCAACTAAAACAGAGGTTTAAGGTTTAACACGTGGCTTTTCCCCATGGGGTCCAGGTTTAGCAATTCCCCCCCTTAACCTTAGGAAATCATGCCCCTTCTCAATATGGTTGCAGTGAACATAGCTAGTTGGGTTCATTTGATTAGAATGCACATTTACATGATGCCACAATTTAATGTGTATGCCGCATATCTCGATATACCATCGGTAACAGTTCCAATCACTAAAACATAACACAACCGAATGAATGGTGGAGCTTTTGCCTTCAGCTCCACACCATGATTCATTACAATATATACATCACATACATTAATGCAAACACGGTCAAAACCGGGGTGTTACACTGGGTCGCTTAGAACCGAGTCACAGGAGCGACTGGGTCGCTTTGGAAGCCGGGATAGGAGTGATATGGGTTTTTAACCCATGTCTCTCTTATCGAGGCTAAAGGCATGACCTAGGTCATGCTTATCAGGTGGAAAGGAGCAACTAGGTTGCGGCTTTCAGCTAGATAAGAGCGACTCGGCCTGAACAGTGAAAAAATTAAAAAACAGAGTCGACTGGGGCCAAGGGAGCAGGAACTAATGGAGCAAAGGTTCGGATCGGATACGAGGGGCCCGATCTATGATGGTTGATGGTAGAAAATCATAGAAAACCAATGGCAACCTACAAAAAATGAGATTTGAATGGATCGAACGACTGGAGTCATCAAAACTGTAGTGGGGATTTCTCCCCAGCTACATGCAAAAGCACCAACCTTAGATCAATGTGATCGTAATGAAGAGTTCAATGGGAAATAGAAAACTAAACTAAACTAATAACGGAAATAAAATATCTTTATCATTTTTCAACATGTATATCGGCTAAACTAATGCAATAAAGAAAAAAAGTAGACACACCTTTCTCCTATAAAGTGGGAAATCGTAGTCGTCCTAGGAAGTGGTTCCGTAACTCCACGGATTGGTTCTCCATTTGTCTCTACAAACAGTTGTCAAACAGGGAATGGATCCATGATGGGTACAGAGAATGTCTCAACGTACACTTTGGGAAATGGTACAGAAATGGGAATGATGGCAGGGGAGTGTGTGGAATACCTGAGAGCAAAAGTGTCACATCTTACCCACAAGTGAATGAGGAAAAAAGGTATGAGTAACTATTTTGGGGGAACCTTTCACAATGTATTTATGGTAAGGTCCTAGGGTTTTTTTACTAAAGGTGGTGAGCTATGGTATTTTTTTACCCATGGTATTTTGTTGTGGTTTTTTTACCTTTTCTCTTTTTTTTTAGGGTTTTGGACCCCTTTCAAGGGTTTTTTGACCCTTTTTGGGAGAGAGTGAGGGTAAACCATAGTAAATAATGTTGTTTTGCACCTTTTTGGTGGAAGCACAATTATGAAGGTAAAAAAGTAAGGGAAATATGGTAGGAATATGATGTATCCATATGGTTTAGACCATGGAGAGCTAGGTGAACAAATTTAAGTGTTAACAATAGGTGAAGCAATAATGAGTCAATGACATAAAGCATCTTGTACATGGAGATCATTTTAGACACCATTTGTTTCAAAAAAAAATTTGTTTTTCGGTAGTTTGTATGAACTCAAGGTGCAAAAGATTCACTCTCAAGCATTTGATCCCATTTTTCATACAAATCTATCCAAATTGTTGGTAACAAGAATATATAAAGGCTCTATGGTAGACCATAGGATTTGAAAATCATGCCATCAAGGCTTCATCATAAATATGAAATATAAACATCCATAGCACACTTCCCACTTGCATTCACTTGAGAAAAACCTAGGACAAGAAACTATGGGCACCATTTCTCAAACAATAGTTGGTTGGAATAATAGTGGGCCAGGTGTCTGCAAATGGGTAGGGAAAGTAGGAACAAGTCCTAGAATTGAAAATTCATAGCGAAGTGTTGTCACCTTGAGGACTTTACACTTCACCTAAATCTCCCTAATTTGCATAAGCCAACAAGAAATCAATGAGGGGATAATCTTGATTTCCTACTTATCTCGTGCTTCAACAACAACCATTTAATGGAACATCATGAATGGGCATGTTGGCTCAATTCAATCCAGATTTTAAAGATTTTAACAAATAGGAGGAAGCTTCACATTCCTAGAGGTTCATATTACATCAATTCAACCCCTTGCATGCATTTTGAAATCCCTATCAGGTTAATTTGGTAAAACCAAATTTGAAGGAAACTTTCCTTGTGCTGCAATAACAACCATTTATTTGAACATCATGAATGGTTGAAAATCATAATGACAACACATCCTTATATGTCTAAAAATATTTAAAAGTTGGATTGAATTTGAGACAACATGCAAACACATGTTTACAAAGCACATAGATGCTACAAGTTTACATAGCAAAAGATCAAGAAAAGAGTAAAAAGGAAAAAATAAATCACCATAAGAACAAGGTAAAAACAAGGACCTTCCTGTTTGAAATTCAAGGGCATGTATCTCTTAAGAATTATATAAGGGTTCATTTAATATATATATATTTTTTCTCACTCCTTCAAACTGATAAAGGATTCACTCACAATGCTTTTCAAGATTCCTCATGAACTCTTGTAAGGATCCTCTAGTGGAGATGGATCTTGCACAATTAAAAAATGCTCTTTGAATCACA